>OZ024856.1:45810109-45900109 GCA_964017155.1 Oasisia sp. SBJ-2009
GCGTGGCTGGTGGCGTCGGCGGGTGTGTGAATGCGCGCGATGTTTCCGCCGAAAATTTGGCTCGTCTGTGTTTGTGACGTACAACACGCGGCATTCTGGATCACGAGCACGCGTGTTCCGGGTGTGCGTAGCGGTAGCGACGGTGGAGAACAGAAACGCGATTCACGATTGCAGACATCTGAAAACGCAATACATCTAAAAAAAAAAAAAGCAAACGCATCATATAAATGTTGGGCCAATTTTGAATTCGAACTGTTTTATCTACATAGATGCTTACATTGTTGTTGCCCGAGAGCGGTGGTAACCATGGCATGGCGGCATTGGCAGCGACAACTTGATCTTTGTCAGTTTGTGGAGGGAAGACGGCGATGAAATGGTGTGTTCAATCGCTCAGAACATAGGTAGGGGAGAGTGATCTATATTGGACCCGTATATATATTGGACCACGGCGATTTCACAGCTTTACGCCAATACAGCAACTAGTGGCGCCGAATAGGGTATTAGCGGCAAAGCAAGTTATCGATTGGCTGATTCAAAGTGGAGGAATGCGCGCGCAAAAAAAAAACGGTGTGGATTTCTTTATTTGTCATGCTGTTGTTGTAATGGGCTTCCACAAATCCACGTGGATTTATTTGCATGTTTTGCTGAACGCTTGTTTAAATCATCCTCAATTAGCTATTTACCGTGCAGGCGCGTAGCGAGCGAGAGTTTGTATGTTGGCATGCCGTATGCGTGGTCAATAGACAGAACAGCATGCCGTATGTTCAATAGACAGAACAGCCAAAACAACGCCATCTTAGTTCCGCGACGTTTCATCGACTGTAAATGTACATTAATGTAGATAGTATGCTTTCATATTGGCGGACATGTTATACGATATCAATATTTAACTATGTCTGAAGACGTAGTACTCTCGTGTGATGCATACGGTGAGCTATAGATGATTTGAAACATCCTTTCCGGTATCGAGCCAGCAAACCTGTCGTCGGGCCACCAGTCGACGTTCCATCGGTTGTAAATGTTCATTAATGTACATATTATACCTTCACATTGACGGACATGTCAGAGTGTATCCATATTTAGTTATGTGTGAGGCTTCGGAGCCATGCGAGTTCAACAGCTGATTGTAGGATGATTTAAACAAGCGTTCCACAAAATGTTTGGAAAACAGTGCCGCATTTTACACACGTCAAGAATACGTAAAAGACGGCACACAGACCCTTGTTGTGGTACCTCATTGTATCGCAATTTCAAGCGTGTGCCTCTCTGTATCTATTGATCCTGCATCAGTGGGATTTGCTTGTCGGGTGTTTGAGGGTCTTTTATAATCACAGTTAAGCTCAGAAAGTGTCACTCCAAATAACTCAGGAGAACTACATCCGAAAACCGGAAGTGTCGTGTTACCGATATTGGACCAGCAGAAGGGACATATATTGGACCGGTGGATCAATATATATCTCAGGCGGTCCGATATAGATTCCGACGCTTATGTAAAGGAAAGTTGTAAAATCAATATCAAATTATTTCAATATATGTTTTAAATGTTAATATAGCCTTATTCAAGATTCAATTCAAAAAACTTTATTATCCGTTTAAAAACATATTAAAAACGGAAAATTTTCTTTAGTCACACATAAAATGACAGTAATAAAAACATTGGTGAATCATATCTACAATTGTCAATACAATATAAAATGATAGTAAATATAGTCATCACTAAAATATCATAATAAATTACGAATAAAAATAGCTACTAAGATAAATAAATAAATAAATAAATAAGCATGTATAATTTCTTAAAATGGGTCTCTGATTGGAGACAAGAACATTAGCAATAACATAATACTAAAATTGATAAATAAATAAGATTAAATAAAGAGTTACCATAAGAATATATCAGACACATAAAATGTAAAAATTAATTAATGACTCGTTGAAAACAGCATTATCATTTAGCATTTAAAATTAAAATAGCAGAGGGTACAAACGATTTTTTGAAGAGATTTTTTTGGTTAATGGCACTTTTAGGCGTCTCCCTGATGGCAGTTTCTGAAGGGCTTGATTAAGAGGATGAGCAGGATCATAGAGAATTTGAGTGGATTTCATTTTCTACGCGAGCAAGCTTTACTTTATTTTTTTCACTGACATTGCCATACCATGTAATTAGATTAAAAGAAAGAACGCTCTCTATCAAACTTCTGTAGACAAGTTGGAGAATGTGCTGGCTAACATCAAAGCTTTTCAGCTTTCTCAGTAGAAAAAGTCGTTGTTGGGCTCTCTTGTATACATAATCGACATGTTCACAGAACGACAGCCTCTCATCTAGCACAGTACCTAAATACTTGAAGCTTTTGACTATTTCAACTTCTTGATTATTTATCAATATCGGTTCCGGTGTCTGACTAATCCTTCCTCCTCCAAACACTAACTCTTTCGTTTTCGTTGTATTCAGTTTAGGAAAGGTGGAGGTAAACTGGGAAGCTAGCGCATCAACTTGGAGACGGTACTCAAAAAGAGATAATTCATCATTAAGGCGGCCTACAAGTGCCATGTCATCTGCGTATTTGATTAGGGTGAGAGATGAGTTGTTACATGATATGTCATTCGTATAAATGGAAAAGATAATTGGTGAAAGGACACATCCCTGTGGAGCTCCGGTATTTACTATAACCTCATCTGACAACACGCCCAGAGAGCCGTTCAATCTGACGCGCTGTGGCCGATCACATAGAAACTGCCTAATCCATAGAATAAGGTCAGGATTTACCTCAAGGGTCAACAACTTCTTAATCAGAACATGTGGTTGTATAGTATTGAAAGCTGACGAAAAGTCAATAAATAAGACCCGGACGGTAGTTCCAGATGTGTCTAGGTGACTGGCAATTAAGTTGAACAGAGTTAATGTTGCGTCCTCTACTCCTCTCTTAGCTCTATATGCAAACTGTAGGGGATCCATGTATATAATCGTACTTCCGATTAACCATTCTACACGATGCTACTTCATTTATTTACTCCCGCACGCCCACAATCGCGCCCGCCCCCTCCGTTTGTCTGCTCAGGGAGAGAATGCTAGACAAAATCTGATGTTTATTATGAGCACATATGGACTGAAGAAGACTTGGACCGAGCCTTAACTGCTCTTCAAAACGGAGACGTAGGCTTAAATGCCATCGCCAAGACTTAGGGGTTCCGAAGGCAACACTCAAAAGGCATCTTGACAGCGGCAACAAATATGCTAATGGCAGTAATACTTAAATCGGCTGTCCTCATACCTATAATTTGACAACAAAATTACTGCTCTAGATGGCGTAGGACATGAGATATAGGATCATTAATCTTGGCGGCCGCCATCTTTAAAAATGGCGGATGTGAATGTCGGAGAAGGTCAAAAGTTATATATTTGAAATGATGGTCCCCGAAAACCTATATTAGATACCAAAACTACTGATTTACTTGAAGCAGTTGTTAAGATATGAGAAAATGTGTTTACGGCGGCCATCTTGGAAAATGGCCGCCAACGCCTTCAACGGCGAAAACTGAGATGGCCCTATATCCAAATATTTTTGTCATTATATGCTCTACATTTGTGCAAAATTTCATGCTTGTATCGTAAAACGCACAATTCATTCACACTGGGCTATATTGCAGTATGTAAGCTAATCAGAGACAATCCATCAGTTAACACTTGTAGCGTGTCCAGTCCATACAAAATGGACTAATTATCATTGTAGGCCTTACGTGACATATTTGTGTAAGTCTAAACAGTGTATCCTGGCATGTGCTATAATTTGTAATGCAATGACTACCGGTCCAATATTTATCCCGGGGTGGTCCAATATATAGATCTGTGACTTATATTGGACCGGTGTGACATTTACTTGTTTCTTTTTTCTGACAAGAAATGCGTAACAATAGATCAATATGGTGGGACATGTGGATACCCTAGGTGGTTACCACCTAAATCTATCAATGCGCTATGGTGCAATTTATCAAGATGCTTAGGTGGTCCAATCTCGGTCATCCTCCCCCTACTCCGTGTCTCCAGGCTTGCACGCGTTGCCGCTATAACGTTCGACCGCTTCCGTTGTTGTAGCGCGAATGTCCAAGCTCGACAAATAATAATAACCTACATCCGAAGTCCTTTTCGCGTTAGCTTCTCTGTTTGAGCTTCTGAACGTCTTGCTAGCTCGATGAGTTGCGCTCAACTGATTTCCTTAGGCTTAAATAAACGATCAAAATCCACGTTTAACGTTACTCAGTCGAAGGCTTTGATTGGCTAATATGGAACCCCTGTTTAACTAACCAATCATAAGGAATTGTCGGAACATCCTGCAGAACGTTCTAGAATGAAAGACTGTTCAACAGATTAATGAGAACGTTCGTGTCAAAACTGATTGACCTAACCAAAACGGCTTTTCCAGTGAAGGCTTTTTGGATATGGCACAAACAAAGTGACGTTTTTGAAGACGAAACTGGTCGTTTCTATGCAATTTTGCGTTTCTTGAAATAAGACTGGCTTAGCGTTTGGATGGTTTTGCGCTGCTGGTTAATGAAACCAAACGTAAGAGTTTGTTGCATTTAACAACTATCCCGTCGTGATCAATGGACTGGCCCGTGAAAGCCAGAACGCGCAAACGTTTGATTACGCATGCGCTCGCGGTGACGTGTTTGATTTGACATAGGCTTATAATGGATCGCGAAAAAACGACTTCCTCTCTATGTCGACAAAACGCGGGTCCTTCGATATAATTGCTTCCTCTGTACAACTTTAAATTCCGACGCTGAAAACTACTAATAAATGCATAAGAAAACCTAACCTATTTCTGCATCACTAAAATAGTGCTTTGTATTTGTGAATAAAAAATATGTACCTTGCGCCCCTGAGTCTACGTCCATCTGCCTGTCTTTGTGTGTCTTCCTGTATACCCTCTCTCCGTTTTTAGACGTCTGAAAGACCGCCCCCCCCCCCCCCACCAGTGATGTCCAGGAGCAAAAGTGTGACACTGACAATAACGTGCGTGCACAGGGACGGTAACTGATTTTTAGTTATAAAACAGTCTTTCTCTGTCCGTCTATGTGTTTGTCTGTCTGCGTGTACGTGTACGTGTGTACGTGTGTACGTGTGTACGTGTGTACGTGTGTACGTGTGCACGTGTGCACGTGTGTACGTGTGTCTGTGTGTCTGTGTGTCTGTGTGTCTGTGTGTATGTGTGTCTGTGTGTCTGTGTGTCTGTGTGTCTGTGTGTCTGTGTGTCTGTGTGTCTGTATGTCTGTCTGTCAGCCGGCCCGGCCGCCCAGCACGTTTTGACTCACCACTTAGGTTCCGCCACAGGGCATTTGTCAACCAATGAGTAACAAGCATGTGCCCACGGCGACAGCTTCTGTTTACACCGTTCACGTGACAATGTTTCCACGTGGTTCTGCTTGTGTTTATATTGTGTTTATATTATTTACACACATCATTCATTTAATATGCAAAAAAAAAACATGACAGACAAACTTGTGCGGGTGTCATTCAGATATCGTCCCTCCAGCAAAAATGAATTTGCACCATGACAGTTTTTATTCCAAAATATCATTCATCTTTACATATAAAAAACAATAAATATGTGTAACACGTGAACAAAAGTAACAACATGGCGATATTTAAAAATGTCAATGAAATTACAATTATCCCGGAATAGCGTGTTTGTTGTCCGATTCGTGTGCGGATACGTTTTGAATCGCGACATGGACCGATTCAGTTTGCTGCATCCGTATCCGCACCACAAACCGCATCCGTATCCGCACCACAAACCGCATCCGTATCCGCACCACAAACCGCATCCGTATCCGCACCACAAACCGCATCCGTATCCGCACCACAAACCGCATCCGCATCTGCACGTATGAAATCACTCCTATACGTTTACATTGTAGCCATTTGTCGCCGCCTACCGCATGCCGCCGCGTAGTCTCGCTTAACCGACTGCCGGTCGGCTGCAGAACTACGCCGAGAACGCAGTCTGGTGACTTTGCCGGCTTTTGAATATTATCCGTGTGGGGCTAAACAATGCTGCCACCTCATGGATACTGGTTAATCCTACCGTAATTCATATTTTATAAACAACTGCAAAATTGTATTTCTATTTATTTTGTGTTAGTATAAGTTTATTTTATATATATATATATATATATATATATATATATATATATATATATATATATATATATATATATATATTATAATACAACGTTATCTGATAAAAAAAGTATCGTTAGTTAAATTGTTATTTCTAATTCGGTCTGAGAACCAATCAGCGTCTTTGCCCTAATCCCTAATATGGGGTACGGCCGCCCTGTCGGTTACAACTGCAGCCCATTAATACCCCAGGCAGAGTTGAGGGGGCTAACAAGTGCTACCACCTCGCGGAGCTTGGGTAACCGCATGACGCATCCGCACGATATGGAATCATAGCTTTATGGACCTATTCCACACAGACCACGATTCTCACGAATTGCCACGAATTGATACATTTTAGGATTCGCGAGGATTCGTGGAATTTTGCAATTTTTGTGTCCAAATCGTGACGCTTTACGATTCTGTTACAATGATGGAGTTACCAATATTCGTGGGATTCGGCTCGAGTCGCTCAAATATTGTCAAGAATTCACTACGATTTACAAGAATTGATTACGAATACTGCACGAACGTATTTGCATCAGTTACGAATAAAATTGAATTCTTGACTATTCTTGACAATTCGTGGGATTTTCTCTCAAGATAGATATAAAAATGCCCTCACACTGTTTAGGTAACAGTTCCCAAATGGATGTTCAACGTAGAGCAGCTGTCGTACCAACAGTATCAACACCAGCTTCTGATAATAGCCAGAAGAAGACTGCTTCGAAGAAGAAGAAGAGCCTCCAGGTGGTGGGTTAAGACCGTGGCTGACACTAGCTAGAAGGTTAGAATATGGTCACTACAACAGACTGATGTAGGAGCTGAGGGTGGAAGATGAGAATGCCTTTGCCAACTATGTGAGACTGCCACCCCACATGTTTGATGAGCTACTCAACAGGATTAGCCCAGTCATCCAGAGGAGGCTCAGGGACACCCACATAAGACGAGCCCTAGATGCCGGAATTAAGCTGGCCATGACCCTCAGACACCTGACTACAGGAGACCGGTATCACACCCTCCAGTGTGACTTCCGATGTGGCTACAACACAGTGGTACGGAGTATGCAGGATGTCTGTCAGGCCACCATACAGGAGCTGAATTATGAAATCATGCCACTACCAAGGACACAGGAGGACTGGAAGGCCATTGTCCAGCAGTTCTAAGACCGGTGAAATGTTCTTCGTGTCCTGGGGGCCTTGGATGGCAAGCACATAGCCACCAGGAAACCACACAACTCAAGCAGGGTGTTTTACAACTACAAAGGCTTCTTCTCCGTGTTACTGCTGCTGCCCCTGCTGGGTGCAAATTATAAGTTTATCTGGATAGACACTGGTGGAGAAGGTCATCAATCCGACGGGCAGCTGTTTAATGGTGCTTCAGAACTGAAAGAGTGCATTGATGACAACACCATAAACCTCCTTGACAGCGATCGCCTGCCCAATGACGACAGAGACACACCCTACTACATCCTGGGGGTGATGCCTTTCCCCTGAGGACTTTTCTCGTGAAACCGTATGGCGGGAAGGGTCTGGACAATGACATGATGGTGGCCAACTACAGAATTTCCAGGGGCAGACGTGTAGTGGAGAATGGTTTCGGAATACTGGCTAACAGATAGAGATGCTTCCTGGGCACCCTGGAACAAGGACCTGATGTGGCGCGGTTACTGGTGGAGACAGGTGTCATCCTCCAAAATATACTGTGGATCAGGTTCCTTTCCATTGCAAATGCGGAGGTGGACCGGGAGTGTGAGGACCACAACATCATCCCTGGTGCATGGAGGGGAGACCAACAGATGGAGGAGATACCTCAGCCCCAATTCGTAGGTATAGTTCTTACTTGCTTCGTACCTGCTTCGGAGTGTATTCGTGGGATTCGTGATGCTACTCTCACACAGTGGCGAATATATGGCGAATGGGCTTACGAATGCAATTCGCCACCAATTCGCAATGATCACAAAGTGATCGCCAGACATTCGTAGGTGTTCGTAAGCATTCGCGGTCGTTCCTGGCGTGTTGCGAATATTAGGAACATGCTCCTAATACTCGCCAGGAAAGCATATTCTTATTGTTTTCGCAACATTTTCGTAAGCAATCGCAAGACAGTCTTATTGATGGCAAGGCATCGTAAGACATTTGTAAGGATTTGCTAGCATTCATCCATACGAAGCTGTACTTCAACAGCCCAGCAGGATCAGTCCCATGGCAGGACAACATGGTGTAAGAAGTCTTCAACAAACTAAACACAATATATTTGTTTTGGGCACCTACTATATAATGGGACTGAGACATTTTAGGACTGAAATATATTTTATGAATTTAATGTATTTAAAATATACATATATAATTTGTGGCTTATTATATGTTTAATGTTGTAATGTTTTAAATTTGTAATGCTTTTAGGGACTATGTATTTTAACAATTCTACAATAAAACAAACAAGGAAAAGTTCAATTACGAACAAATAACAGTCATTATTTATTTTGTACAAATAAAAGTTCAAAAACAAATAAGTAAAAGTTCAATTAAAAACAAATAACAGTCTGGAATCCAGACTGTGACTGTAAAACTGTCAAAATAAATAATATGAATAAAACAATCTTGACTATTCAAGATAGCCTGGCGAATAAAAGTGACACAGCGAAACATTGGCAAGGGGTTTCGCAGCGCATGCGTGGTGTATTCGTTTCATTTGTAAGGCGTTCGCAAGCATTCGCAAAATTCGCAAAGGCATTCGTAAGTATTCTTAACATTCGCAATGGATTCACAAGAAATTCGGCAAATTGATTGTTAAGTAATCGTAAGAAATTCGCAAGCATTCGTAACCATTTGTAAGGCTTCACTTGTTTCAGTAATTATCCTGGCCAATCGTATCGTTTTTGGCGAATTTGCCGCGAATATCAAATGTTTACATTCGCAAGGATATTCGCCACTGTATGAGAGTAGCATGAACATTTCGTAGCCGATTCATGGTCAAGGCTCAAGCCACGACTCCACGAATCCCCGAATGAAGTAAGAATACCTACGAATGCCTACGAATCTATTGCGATTCAGTTACGATGCCTAAGAAGGCACTACGTCTACGAATTTGTTACGAATTAAATACGATCTTTGGGAATCGGGAATTCGTGGCCAACATATTTTGAACAGCTCAAAACTGTTGCCACGAATTCCCGATCGCTCAAGAATTGAAAGAACTGACTACGAATAAATACGAATCAGTTAAGAACTTTACGAACTAATTACGATTCACGTACGAATCCACAAATTTATCAATTTGTATCGATTCGTGGGAATCGTGGTCTGTGTGGAATAGGGGAATTAATAAAGCGATTTGTATTTCATTCAGAACAAAATTTGCAAACAAGCGTGCTAAATATATACCTATGTTAATCGCTAGGTGGCAGCACAAGCTCTAAAAGGTTAGCGCGTGCTTATTATGCCAGATTTCGTATTATGCTACTTGGTAGTGACTTCTTAATTGCTAAACCACCCACGTACAAGTGCCTATCAAATGCATGTAAAACACCTAATGTCAAAAGTACCTAGCCCTAGTCCAAACCGTAACCCTAAACCTTATTTCACATAAGAGCAAAAAAATGGGTACTTGTACAACGTGGGTGGTTAGCAAGAAGCCATTATAGTATACTATAGTCTAGCCTCTACTCTAGGCACTATCGCTTGACTTCATATTTGAGCAGACTTTGTATTTGAGCAGATTATCTGCAATAATATAACACGATGAATTATGATCCTAATATCGTTCTATATAATTATGTCCCTCATACCATTCCATTAATATCGTTCCATATAAAACTAGGCGCACAGTTCAACGATGACAGTCTCTGTCCATGGCATTGGCTTTCATGCCAAATATAAAACCTGTGGCTCCACCTCGCGAACTCAGTTTAATCGAGGCTGGTTACAAACGGTGGCGTCTGCAAACGGAAAGTGAATTTAACAAGATTTAACAAGATTGCCACCTAGAGAATCAACTCTAGATGGCAGGTGGACAAGGAAGCCGTTTGGCTTATCGAGAGTCCAACCTATCTATCTAAGTATACCCCGCCCGTCTTAGGTATATGTCAATTTTATTTTTAAACATATTAACACTTCTAGCACCTACACAATCAGCTGATAATTTGTTCCATTCGTTTACTATTCTTTGTGAAAATGAAAATTTTCTAATATCTAGTCTACACTGCTTCTTTGCTAATGCAACTCCATGTCCTCTAGTCCTTCTCTCTTCCTTGACCGTGAAAAAAATATTTCTGTCAATATTTTCATACCCATTCAATATTTTAAAAACCTCAATCTGATCTCCTCTCAATCTTCTGGTTTCTAGTGTTGTTAGACCACATTTTTTTAGACGCATTTCATAACTAATATTCCTGAGTTTTGGTATCATTTTTGTTGCTCTCCTTTGTACTCTTTCTAGCATATCAATATCCTTCTTGCGATATGGCCTCCATGCTTGTATACAATATTCTAAATGAGGCCTAACTATTGTTTTATAAAGCGGTATTATTAGTTCTTTTTCTTTGTACACTATATTTCGCCTAATTAATCCAAGAATTTGGTTTGCCTTCGCTGCTGCAATTCCACACTGCTCTGATACCTTCATGTCAGCACTAATGGTTAAACCTAAGTCCTTTTCCTTTACAGTAGTATTTAGTACAGTACCACCCATTGTATATTGTGCATTTTCATTCCCATGTCCTGTGTGGAGGCACTTACACTTTCCAAAGTTAAACAGCATTTGCCATTTCTCAGACCATTCTATCAACTTATTTAGATCATCTTGTAAATGCTGTTTATCTGCATCACTTTTAATTTTCCTAAACACTTTTGTGTCGTCCGCAAACTTCAACACCTTGCTTGTTATGTCATCATCCAAATCATTGATATATATTAAGAATAAAATAGGTCCCAATACTGATCCTTGCGGTACTCCACTCAAAACAGATTTCCAATTTGAAACCTCCCCATCAACTACTACTCTTTGTCTTCTATCAATAAGCCATTTTTCTATCCAGTTAATCATACTATTTCCTATGCCATGGGCCTTTAGTTTAAGTAGTAATCTTTGGTGTGGCACTTTGTCAAAGGCTTTTTTAAAATCTAAGTAGATTATATCTACTGGTGATCCCTCATCTACCCACTTTGTGACATCTTCCAAAAAACATAACATATTTGTTAAGCATGACCTCGCTTTTAAAAACCCATGTTGAGATGTGTTTATCAATTTATTTTTAGCAAGAAAATCAACCAAGTGTTCTTTAATTAGTCTTTCTAATAGTTTACAAATCACCGATGTTAAACTCACTGGTCTATAGTTCTCTGACTTGCTTCTTGATCCTTTTTTAAATAATGGTATGATGTTTGCTTCTTTCCATTCTACCGGAACCACTCCTTCCTCTAATGCCAAATTGAACACTGTTGCAAGTGGTATGCTAATTTGTTCTACAATTTCCAGTAGTAATTTGGGAGGAATCCCATCCACTCCTGGTGATTTATTATCCTTCATATCTCTTATTATCATAGCTACCATTTTTGGGGTTACAGTTAGTTGTCCTAAATAGTCACACTCTCTCCCTTCGAACTTAGTCTCTAGTACTGGTAATGTACTAATATCTTCCCTGGTAAACACAGAACTAAAGTATTCATTTAGGTTTTCTGCCATTAAGAATCCCTCCGTTATTATGTTTCCATCACTACCTTCTAGTGGCCCGACCTTATCTTGAACTTTCTGTTTACTTCGAACATACGCATAAAAACTCTTGCTGTCATGTTTTATGTTGAAAGCTATTTTTTGTTCATAGCTTCTCTTCGAATTTCTAATTTCAGCTGTAGCTTGATTAAGTGCTTCTTTATAAATGGCATAGTCTTCTTCACTTCCAGTATGTCTATATGTCTTCCACATCATTTGCTTGTACTTGATTTTTCTAATGGCTTCCTTCGATAAGTGTTTCTTCCTTGACCTTTTCCCCTGTTTTTTCAAGGGGACAAATTTGTCAACGACGCAGTCAATTTCCCTCTTTAAGATATTCCAGCATTCTGTTGCTGTCTTATTCTTCAGTGTGTTATTCCAGTCTATCTTCGCTAAATATTCCCTCATGTCCTTATATCTTCCTTTGTGAACATTTTTCCTGTACCGTATTTTTCTGTTGCGTTCTCCTTTTACTTTGATGATAAAATGTATCTGGTTATGATCACTACATCCCAGTGGCTCACATATATTGACATTATCAACAAATTCCTTCTGTGAGCTCAAAACTATGTCCAACACGTTCTTGTCCCTGGTTGGTTCTAACACATGTTGAAAAAGGAAACTATCTTGTACTAAATTTAAAAACTCTTGATCCTCTCTCCCAGTACTCTGTAGAGATGTCCACTGTATATGCCCATGGTTAAAATCCCCCATAATAATACAGTCCCGTTTACTCACTTCTTTTATAGCGTTGTGCATTTTTTTCTTGGTATTGGTAAATAGTCCAACGAGTCCCACTCGAGGTTCGCAAACTTACTAACTTCACTTGTTTAATTCAGTGAATTCTGCCTTCTGCGTTGATCACTGTATTTTTGCCAACATTTGATATTTGATTTTGTTAATTCAATCAATTATAATCATCTTGCGCATATTTATGTTTTATAAACAGCGCGTCTTGGCATACTTTTGAATTTGAGGTCGAAAAGACAGGGCGATTTGTGCCAGTCGCAAGCGCAGCGGTGCATGTGTTACTGCGCTGTGCACATAGAATGAGCGATAAACAGTTTGTTTATGCCGACCGCGCTGTCTTTTTCGACCTCAAAATTGAGAAAAGATTTTCTTCAAGAGCTGGAAATACTGTTCAAATTTTCGCTTCTTTCCAGAGCTGCTCTGAAAATAGCCTAGGCTAAGGCTAAGCCGTTCTTGTAAGTTGTTGGCCTATTGTGCTCGTACATTCAGTCTTTGTGTGTATTTAGTTGCAAATCGATTCTGCAGCTAGCTTTGTCAATTTCAACCTTTGCATCTTTTAACACAGAAAGTGACATTTATTTTCATAACCTATTTTATTGATTAGTGGGATTTTAAAAGCACTTATGCAATGGAGTGTGTGCTTAGATTCATATTTTAAGATACTTGTTATTATGATGTTGTTTCAGTCTTTCAGATAACAGTAGCATCTGTCGAAAGGTGCATACATGCCACATTTTTTTGATGGCAATCCGTATATTTGACCTAAAATTCTGTAAGAATCCGTATCAATCCGTATCACTAATAAGATCTCCCAGTTAACTGGCCTAAGTTATTAAGAAGGCCTTTTCAAAACGGTTTTTCACGGTTTTTACGATTATTGGGGCCAGTTAATTGGAAGATTACCGAAGTTTTACTTCACTTCAGTATGTTTAAACTGCGTACCGCAAAACAGACAGTGTCATCAAATAATGACAATTTATTTAAGCAGTTCGCGCGTATATCGAAGTTTCACTGGCAAGCGTCAACATTTTGAAATCAGAAATGCAGGCGTCGAGCTCCATTTCCTGCTTTTTATAGTCGTCACGTGCCTGCCACGCGCCCCCTTTCCCACCTGTTGAACAACCTGCCGCGGTTTTCAGAACTAAACTTTACCAGCACTATTACGCGCTACAATATACTAATCGGTGTTTTAGTTCGTTCGTTTCCAATCGATTTACTTAGTCACTAACAGTAAACAATTAAGCCATTATGAAGTATAGTCTTGTGACGTACGCATACAAGCCATAATGTGGTTAACAATAATTACTCCATAAATTTAGTTAAAATCCGTATCAAAACGGAGTACGGTCGTATCACTTCAAAAACCACCAACATCCGTATCGGATACGGGTAATCCGTATCATGTGGCATGTATGAAGGTGTTCACGTCAGAAGTATCTGAAATGGAGTGACAAAGCTACCAAAAATCGCACACATTCACGACAACAATTGTCACATCATGTGACACACTAGAACGAAGGGCATCAAGTCACGTGATCAAACATCCACATTTGGGCCTTCGAGATAAAGAGAAAATGTGATTGTCGCTCGAGGAACAATCATTTATTTTCATATTTGAAGGCACCAACTAATTCAAGGATATCTTGATGTGTTATTGCATCTACAAGACATTCTTCTCAGAGTTCAGTTTGGTGCTGCGTGTGGGCACTGACATTTGTAGGAAAACATTTAATTGTGATGGTTTTGGAAACGTTTTGCAAAAGATGGTGTCTTAAAGACTGCATTTTGGTACTAAGATTGGTGAGAAACTTCAAATGTGATGCATGTGGTTTACACACCTTGTTGAGCATTGTCCAATCAATTATTACTAGTGTCGTGACGCGTCGTATGTAGAAGAACTTTGAAGTCACAAGTGTGCATCCACGCTGTGGTGCAAAACTAAAAGTGTGGTAAATGGAAACGGTTTCGCAGTGAAAGAATTTTCAATATTGCTGTGAATGTGATATCCGTATCCACACTGGGGATAAACCATACAAATGTGATACCTGTGGTGCACAATTCTTACGATGTGGTAATTTGAAGTCCCATGTCCGTATCCACAATGGGGATAAACCATACAAATGTTATACATGTGGTGCACAATTCTCGCACGTTAGTAATTTGAAGACACATATCCGCATCCACACTGGGTATAAACCATACAAATTTGATACCTGTGGTGCACAATTCTCGCTCAGCAGTCGGTTGATCAGACATATCCGCATCCACACTGGGGATAAACCAAACAAATGTGACACATGTGGTGCACAATTCTCACGCCGTGATGGTTTGAAGTCTCATGTCCACATCCACAATGGGGATAAACCATACAAATGTGACACTTGTGGTGCACAATTCTCACAGAGTGGTAGTTTGAAGAGGCATGTCCGTATCCACATGGGATAAACCGTACACATGTGATACCTGTCATGCACAATTCTTGGACAGTGGTAGTTTGAAGAGGCATGTCCATATCCACACAGGGAACAAACCACACAGATGTGATACCTGTGGTGTACAATTCTCACAAAGTTGTAATTTGAAGGTTCATGTACGTATCCACACAGGGGATGAACCATTCTTTTAAAACCATGACCGTTTCTTCATTCGAAATTATCTTGTCAAACTTTACTTTGCAAGGTTACTACCCCTGTACTTCATGAACTGTGACCGGACATTGTCATGGACGTTGGGTGTAGTCTCAGGCCTGATGTAGATATAGGCCAGATACAGGGCGCTTTCTTTCACGTTGAATGTTTTAGTATAACCCAATGTTAACAGTAACTCTCAAATGTGATTAAACAAATGACTAAGATTGCTCCATTCGTCACTACCTATACTACTCGCTGCAATTATAATGCTGTATATACTCTGTGATATATATATATGTATATATGTATGTATGTATGTATATGTATACATATATATATATATATATATAATGCAATTTATAATGCTTGACTTTTTGGTGAAGTCTGTTGAACTGACCTGAATAATACAGGCAGACCCCAAACTAGAAACTCTGTGCATGTGGAGTTCTATTTTGGATATGTTATTCGGGTTATAAGTGATTAAAACACATTTGTAATTAAATGTAGGCATATAATTACATGAAATAATTATGTTGACACTAGAGATTACTGAAAATTTGCTTACATAACTAGAGAATAATATGCTTCTTCTATCCTATCTTTCCAGACGCAGTTCCATCATTTGTTCTCTGTGAATAAACGGACGAGCTAGCTGACTTGGTGGAGCGCATTGATAAGACTTCTACAGCCTTCGGCGTGCAGATCAATGCAGAAAAGACCAAACTGATGACCAACAACACCAATGGCTTCAGCACTGACATCAGGGTCAACGGCGAGAAACTAGATTGCGTCAAACGATTCAAATATCTGGGAGCAATCATTACAGATGAAGGATCTAAACCTAAAATTCTCGCCAGGATCGCCCAGGCCACAGCAGCACTCGCCAAACTCAAGACCATTTGGAATGACAGGAATATAGCGCTCAGCTCAAAGATCAGACTGATGCGCTCCCTAGTCATGTCCATATTCCTGTACGCATGGGAGTCTTGGACATTAACAGCAGAAACCGAGAAAAGAATACAGGCCATGGAGATGAGATGCCTCAGAAAACTCCTCTGCATCACGTACAGAGAACACATCACCAACGAAGAGGTCCGAAACAGAACTCGGCAAGCCATTGGACCACACGAAGACCTCCTGACCACAGTCAAACAACGAAAACTGAGATGGTACGGCCACATAACAAGATCAACAGGGCTCGCCAAGACGATCATGCAAGGTACAGTCCAAGGAGGGAGAAGACGAGGCAGGCAGAGAAAGAGATGGGAAGACAACATCCCGGAATGGACGGGCTTGACACTGGGCGCCGCCATGAGGAATGCCGAGAGACGAGAGGAGTGGAGGGAGCTGGTTGCCAAGTCATCTGTGGTGCCCCAACGGTCCACTGAAACTACGGGATAGGCAAGGCAAGGCAAGGCAAGAATAAACGGATGTACACAAAATAGACGAGTTCTTATCTATGACGGAACTGCTTAGCCTGCAAGATGCCTGAAATCGCCTGCCCCATCGAAGGACGCCCGTACAAAACTCCAGACGTGGAAGGTGTCGTCGCTGCTGCACTGATTACCACCCACGCCACGACTCACATGTCACATGCTGGTGACGGTACCTCGGCCAAGGTCGAGAAAGTCAAGCGCCCCACGATATCGTCTGCTGGAACAAGTGAGGAATGGGCATACTTTACCTCCAGATGGACCGACTATGTCGAAGCCACCCATATCACAGGCAAGGACAAGGTCATCCAGCTCCTCGAGTGTTGTGATGAACAATTGCGCAAGGACCTATCTCGCAATGCCGGAGGCTCACTCACTCACCTTGCCGTAGAAGACGTCCTCAAGGCCATCAAACGTCTCGCTGTGCGTGAAGAAATTATCAGGGTGGCACGCGTTACACTGCACGACATGCGGCAGGATCACGACGAGCCAGTTCGAGCATTCGGTGCAAGACTCCGCGGACAAGCTGGAGTATGTAAATTCATCATCGAATGTCCACACTGCAAACACGATGTGAACTACACCGAACCAGTCCTCTGTGACAGTGTTACCCGCGGGCTCGCAGACCAGAACATACAACTGGACATAATGGGGGACCGCAACCAGAACATGAAGCTCGAGGAAATATTCCAGTTTGTGGAAGCAAAGGAATCCGGCAAGCGCTCTGCCTCACGGCTCCTTCACGCCCAGACTCAAGGAGCTGAGGCTGCTAGCAGCTCATACAGGCACAAGAAGGAAAGCCTAATCAGCAAACACGACAACGCCGCTGGTTCTATCGAGAAGCCCGACCTATGCACCTACTGTAGCAAGAAAGGACACGGAGCGAGGTACCACATGAAACTCCGCCAGAAGGAATGCACTGCCTACAGTCACACCTGTAAACGCTGTGGCAAGAATAATCACTTCGAGCATGTCTGCCTTGCCAGCAAGAGGAACACTTCAAGGTCGGCCAGTGATGAACATGAAGGAGCGGTATTCGATTCTCTCTGCACCGCGTCAGATGAAGTCAGCTTTCCCAAAGTCATCAGCTTGGACCACCACCTCTACAGTCGTCTATCTGACACATGGACCAGGACACATTCCAACCCACAGCCATTCGCCGATCTGACTGTCAGCACATCGTCGGACGACTACAGCGATCTTGGGTTCAATGTCAACATCAAGCCAAAGTCGACCATTGTCTCCTGCATGGCTGAGACAGGCTGTCAAAGTTGTCTCTCTGGCATGAAGACCATCTCGCGCCTCGGAATCGGCACTAACAAATTCATCCCGGTAACACTTAAGATGCATGCTGCCAACAACAAAGGGATCAGAATTCTAGGAGCAGTCATCCTCAGAATCTCAGGCAAGGACAACGATGGGAACAAATTGGAGACACGACAGGTCACGTATGTCACCGACAGCTCTGACAAGTTCTTCCTCAGCAGAGAGGCCTGCATCGAGTTGGGCATGATATCCACCACATTCCCGTCTGTGGGCGAGATGGAAGGATCTCCAGAAACAGTCTCGGCTATCAAGGATAACAATACCGAGAGTGACAGCAGCCTCACGTCAGACTGCCACTGCCTGCGGCGCGAGACGCCTCCACCACTACCCACAACCCTGCCATTTCCAGCTACAACAGCCAACCGCGAGAAGCTACGCCAATTCATCCTGGAGGCTTACGGCTCGAGCACGTTCAACACATGTGAACACCAGCCATTGCCAATGATGGACGGACCACCACTACACCTCATGATAGACCCAGACGCGAAGCCCGTGGCACATCATACGCCAATTCCAGTTCCAATCCCCTGGCAGGAGGACGTCAAAGCAGGACTCGACCGTGATGTCAGGCTGGGCGTACTCGAACCAGTACCTGTAGGAGAGCCGGTGACATGGTGCCATCGCATGGTTGTATGCGCGAAGAAAAATGGGAAACCTCGGCGGACGGTTGATATGCAACCCCTCAACCAGCATGCAATCAGGGAAACCCACCACACACAGTCACCTTTCCACCAGGCACGGTCAGTACCACCAGGTACACTCAAAACCGTGTTTGACGCATGGAACGGGTACCACAGCGTCCCACTGAAAAGAGAGGACCAGTACCTCACAACATTCATCACACCATGGGGAAGATACAGATACCGCACAGCGCCCCAAGGATACATCGCCTCAGGGGATGGCTACTCAAGGCGTTTCGACGAAATTGTATCGGACTTCCCCAACAAGACCAAGTGCATCGATGACACACTACTGTGGTCAGACAATCTGGACGATAGTTTCTTCCAAGCATGCAAATGGCTTGACATATGTGGACGGCACGGAATCACCATCAACCCAGAGAAATTCGTATTCGGTCAGGACATTGTTGAATTCGCCGGCTTCCAAATCACATAAGATAGTGTACAACCATGCAATCGATTCCTGAGAGCCATCATGGAATTCCCTGTTCCGCGTAACATCACCGATATCCGCTCCTGGTTCGGACTCGTCAACCAGGTGTCATATGCATTCAGCATGACTGACCGTATGCTACCCTTTAGATCTCTCCTCAAACCTGGCACGTCATTCGAATGGGATGACACAAAGACCCAACTTTTCGAAGAATCCAAGGGAATCATCGTCAATGAGATAGAACAGGGGCCAGTTTCATAGCGGCTACTTACGACGTCGTAGCGGGCGATAACCCGTCGTAAGCCTAAGACGTCGTAAAGTTACACTAGTTGCGTTTCATGAGTCTGCTCCATAGTTGCACTTAGCTGCACCATGTATTTAGTAGGCGTAACTTTACGCTGGTTGAAATATTTACGGTATGCTCCCGAAATTGAAAATGTACGGTATGCTCCCGAAGTTGAAAATGTACCGTATGCTCCCGACACGCTCACTCTCAACATTATTATTTTTAATGTATACACTGGATATCATTTACATTCATCATAGCTTCCCATTTGCTATACGAACGACAAAGGCACAGCTAGAAAGAAAAAAGGATGCTCAGACACATCACAAATACAGGGATACCCCACCGCGACGTAAGGGGGTCAATGCTACTGGCGCGAATGCTAAATTGGTCTCATGAAACCGGCCGTACGCTGCATTGTCTATTCGCTGTTAGCTACGACCAATAGACCGCGTAATTGCGCGTAACGTTACACGGCTTCATGAAACTGGCCCCTGGGCGTCAAGATATTTGACAAGACCAGACCGACCTGCCTCGCGAGTCGCGACAGACTGGTCCAAGACTGGCATCGGATTCTGGCTCTTCCAAAAACACTGCTCATGCACAAAAGTTGCTCTGTTCTGCTGCTCCTCGGGATGGAAAATTACACTGGTCGGCAGTCGATTCACTCATGCAGCTGAATCACGCTATGCAACCATAGAAGGGGAAGCTCTAGCCGTCGCCGACGCCCTGGACAAGGCAAGGTATTTCGTCCTGGGATGCAAGGACCTGATCATAGCAGTTGATCACAAACCACTGCTGAAAATTGTCGGTGATCGCGCACTGGATGACATCTCGAACAACCGCCTCAGGAACCTGAAAGAGAAGACGTTGCGTTACAAGTTCACTATGATCCATATCCCAGGCGGAAGATATCGGAAGACGGGGGCGCTGCATTGGAGAGGGTGGTAGTGGTTTGATACCCGTTCGCGGCGACGTTCACAACTGAAGAATGTTCACGGCGAACGTCTTGATGTGGTGGGGGGCATTTCACCTTCGAAACGTATAGGGGATACGTTATTCTAACGAAGACATTGACTAAAAATCCACCAGGCAGAGTTGACAGGCTAAAGGTGCTGCCACCTCACGGAGTTTGGTTAATTAAGGCTAATGCCATTGTGGCGGACTACAATGTAAACGGGTCTAAGATGTTGTTCTATTATATATATATATATATATATATATATATATATATAAGTAGTATGTTAGGATCCTATCGTGGTACGGTTGGCGCGGGGGAATTCCCCCTGAGGAATTCCTCCGGTCAAGTGGCGCCATCTGGTGGATAGGTCGTGTACTAGTGGCGCCATCAGACGGATAGATCATGCACTAGTGGCACCGCCTGGTGGACAAGTTACGAACTAAAACGACACAAATTCGTGCGTCTTATTATTTAACATGGCGCCTCCTGGCGGATAGGTCATGTATTAGTGTCGCCCCCTTACGGATAGTTCACGAACTAGTACTGTTTACAAAACATTTCAACGACAAAACACTACAGAGCCCGCTGTAACGTGTGTGGACAATACTGTGTCGTGTATTTGTTGCACCGATGTCGAGGCATCCCGGCGAAGACGATTGTGAACAGTTTCAGGAATGATCTCATCAACAATGACTGCCGTGTATTTGACTTTGTTAACAGTTGCATGCAATGTCTGCGTTGATGACATTTGTCAAGAGTTGTATGCAATGTCCGCATTGCTGACTCGATGCGTGCGTGCGTATTTGCATACATACATACATACATACATACATACATACATACATACATATATGCTTGCGTGTGTGTTCGTGTATCTTCTTAATTACAATAAAAATGTCGACACCATTTTGTGAGTTTTCAATGTTTTATTCACAAACTCAATATAACAATGTATATACAATTCTTGTGAGACACCCAAGAGGAAGTGTCAAGTATAGATATATGTAGTCACAGTATTTCATATTTTGTGAATATTATGTCCAATTTCATGACATGTCACATGATATGATATGATACATACAGGTAATGAAATTATATTTTGTTGTTGTAAATTACAACATACATACATACATACATAATATAATATACTATATATATATGTATTAGGAGTCAGTGGTCGGTCCGTAAACAAACAAATAAACAAACACTTCGCCTCGTATGTATATGACACATTATATACGTATAAATACAAATATATGTATACATACATATATATATATATACATATATATATATATATATATATATATATATATATATATATATGTGTGTGTATAAATGTATATTACTATGTGTATAAATGTATATAATTATATGGTCAATGGGTTGGTTGTGAGCAATTTTACTTTAAATGAAGCACGGGGAGGTAGAGACTCCGTCGGGTTGTACTCTTCTTTTCCCGTAAAAATATGATAGTGCCGAACGTTCCTGAACATAAGTAAAAATTGACCCGTGTGCCGTTCTAAACCCGCGATTTGTCCCCACCCCGGTTTTTCTGGACTTTAGAACATTAAGAAATACTTCCTTGTCAATTTCGTTGTTTCTTTTATTTAACCCCTTTGTACTGAATTTATCTTTGTCGCCGAAACAATAATATGTTTTGGAGCACAACCCGACAAAACCTTTATCCTCCCATTTCACTTTAAAAAGTCCCGGTGTTCGTTTGTCGTGACGCGCACGCTCCATACAACAAGGATGGACGATCGTCCATTCCTTGCCGGCTAACCGGCAGGCGACGTATTCGGAAGCGTGCGCGTCACAACACACACCGGGAAACCACTCCCCCATATGCCTGTAATAATGCTCTCTCTTGTCGGTAGAAACACACTCATCCAAGGATGATCTAGCTAGAGCCAAGTATGCCGAATCCGTGCCCATTTCACAATATTGAAAAAGAGGGCGCTCAATGTAAAAATCTAAAAAGTCATAATAAAACTGAAGCATTCGCAGCTCCGCGTACTGATAAACCATAAACGCAATTTGAAGAGGGAGGTCGAATTTAATTGATTTTTTGCTTAGTGTTAGCTGGTACACGGATTCGGCAACGGGCACTAGCTGGCGAAAGCGGTGAGAGTTTATTCCTCGACTCGCCGCTTCCTCATTACAAAAAACTACATCCCTATGTTTTTTTTCTGTGGCGCACTTGCCATAGGCACTGTTGCCCACCAGCTTCATGGTGTCTGCAATAATAGTTTTGTCTGGATGCACGTCACCTTCGCGACGTGCATCCGAGACGGTGTCGGCAAAAGACGCGAAACACGGACTGGGATCGTATTGTATAATTTGATAAATGTGAGACACGACCAGTCCGTGTTTCAGGTACCATTTTAAAAGGGGCGTTGCCAGTACTATTGTTTCTCCATAAAAGGAAGCTATTAATGACCGGCGAGGTTTTTTTAAATTTCGTGTTGCACAGCGTAAGAATACATAAATTCGCCAATGTCGTCTCTCGAAATATTTGCATTTTAAAAAATAGGTTGCATTTCTGCGAAATAAGACCTTAAGTGTTCCTGAACTGAAATATCACATCCTACTATGCCAAATAAATTTCCTTCAACAATATTTTCCAAAACTTTTTGCTGTGTCATTTCCCATTTCGTCTTACGGTTTGGAAATTTTGAATCTAAAAAGTGTTTTACATCTGGACTTGTACGCATCTTTTTCCATTTACATTCCCACATTTCTACAACAGTGCCGTAATGATTTAAATATTCGGTGTTCTTTTTAGTCGCTGACAGAAGATCGGACATCGACTTCCCGTTGACGGTGTTGGTGTGCTCCTCTTGACACGGGCAACCGTGGAAAAAACACCCGTGAAACTGGTAAATGGTTTTGGTCTCTGCACACCACCCGTCAACGGGAAGATGACGACGGCCGATCCTCTGTTCTTTACCGTTAAACTGGTGTTTAATAAAAATATTTTTACTATACGAAAGCCACTCTAGCCATTCTAATGTCTTTCCATTTTTACGTGATTGTTTTGGTTTAAAGTTGGATTCGGCGGTGCGGTAGATATCACATCCGGTGGGGATTAGTTGGGAAATGGACCAAAGATATAAAGCATTTGCATCGTATCCGACTATTGAATGGCAGGGTTTAGATTGTCTGATGGTAGTTACGTTTACTTCATGATAACTATGAAAAAAGAGGGGCCTCCGGTTATACCGTTTCTAACGAGGTCTTGTAAATGGGAGTCTTTTTTATTAAACAGGGTAAAATATATGTCTCTCGGTAAAGTATCGAACAAAAATTTCATGGTCAGACCCGGTACACTAATCCCGTCTTTAAACATATCTATGTGGCGCAATTTGTAAAAATGGAATTGTTTCTCAATAGCTTCCAAAAACGGAACGACGTCTCTAATATTATACCAAATCAGAAAATCACGAAACGTTTTCATGTCGTGATCGCGCCAAATTTGTTCGCAATAAGCGAAATTTTGATCTGAAATATCTTCGTTTTTCAAATCACTGTGAAAAGCTTCCTTAGGCGGAAGGGATTCACAGTCGAGTTTACTTAACGAAGTCACCCACTCGTAGGGAAAGAAACCTTTTGACAGAGTGCAACCGTATGCTTTTAGAAATTAAAACCGGGAGCCAAATAATTCATGATGTCCAAAAAATTTTAACTATTCGTTTTCAGACACATGAAATTAGTGTTGCGCATGACAACGAACATAGAATTTTTAACATGTCTGTCACCGTCCGTTTTGTCATTCTCGTCGTCGTCATTGTCGTTGTCGTCGTTGTTGTCGTCTACGTGTGTTGTCAGGAGGTATGGAGCAATGTGTTTTTTAATAAGATTTAAATCATTTTAATTAAACCCAATCACTGGTAGTTCCTTAATAAATTCATTAAACGAAACAATTAATTTATAAATATCTTTAGATGTAATTATTGAAATATCGACATCATCATTATCATCATCATCATCATCCTTATGATTATTATCATTATTAATTACGTGGCATGATTTACCATTCGCTAATTCGCTAGCCTTAACAGTTTCTAACGCCTCTTCTAAACTGGCCAAAAAAAAATTGTAAACATTTTTTTAAATAGAGTAAGCGGCATCACTTATTTTATGTAGATAAGTCATAAACCGGTCCACCAGTTGGCTCGGGTCACCTTCGTTAATAAAACAACATGGCAAACTAAATCCGGGAACATTTGAACAAATACTAACACTAAGAATTTCGTGTCGAGCCAACCAGTGAACCTTTGGGGAATTTGGCGGTAAATGGGAATATCAAAATAACATTCAAAGTCGAAAGTTGCCCGAAACGGATAAAAACATAATTCTTCTGGTACATTTATCCCCAATTCTCGCATTTTTTCAAATATGGTTTGTGCTACGTGGAAAACCCCACCCTGGAAAATTCATTTTATATTTATTTCACATGTTTTTTCATGTTTATTTAGAGAACTAGACCTGTGCCAAAGCTTGCCGCATTTTTTACATTTAAAAGAATGAGTGTAAATATTAATGTTGTGTATATACGAAAAATGTGTCTTGTATAAATTCAAATTTAAGGTGTCGGGATATTTGCAAAGGGATCGCCTAAATAAGTGACACGACAAAGGATTGTCTTTATCGTTGATTAATTCATCAACATATATATTAGTATGAAATATTTTTTCGACGTTGTATAAATGCGATAACTTAAAACCTGTAAATTCATTAATGGGAGGGGCGTCAGGGGTACATTCTTCATACATGTTATACAATGCCTCAACGTGACGTTCTAAATTATTTATGTCTGCTCCCCGACTAAGTGCGAGACAACGGAAAAAACATAAATTGTCGTTGTAAAGAGGCATACTATGTTTTGACCGGTCGCGGACTAACACATTTAACCCTTGATTGTTTTGCACATAGTCGGGGAGCGTGATTTGTGGGCAACCAATTGGGTGATCTTTAATTAAATTAATATAAAAAGTGACATTAGTCACTAAATCGCAAACCCATTCAGAATTAGGGCGCTGAAGTAGCGCCCAACTTAAAATATCTTGTTGATAAAAAGAATCTAAAAATGTATCAAAATCACATGCATTATTAACTAAATGGGGTGCATCCAGAAACCTACCGGAAACATTTTTGGAAGAATGAAAATAACGAAGTTCACCTGAAATTTTATGGCGTAGTATAAAACCAAAACTTAAATTAATTTTGAATGCGGAAGACTGATTTCTGAAAAATTTCCACAAGGTTGGGTGAAGTGTAGTTGTGTCTAAGTTAGTCAAACGAATATTGTGGGTGGTCTGGATGCGCCCGCTACGGTCATGAGATCTAATGGAGGACCACCGACTCCTATAAAAATTAACTAAACTGTCATTCACAAAATTAAAGTCAACTAATGGAAACAAAGGGTCTTCTTCTTCTTCTTCTTGAAATACCGGTGGCAA
This sequence comes from Oasisia sp. SBJ-2009, assembly GCA_964017155.1. Lineage (NCBI taxonomy): Eukaryota > Metazoa > Annelida > Polychaeta > Sabellida > Siboglinidae > Oasisia > Oasisia sp. SBJ-2009. Next base: position 45,835,946 of record OZ024856.1, read on the forward strand.
TGGCGAGGGTGGTGACGGTGGTGGTGGAGGAGGTGACGAAGGTGCTGACGCCGGCGCTGACGAAGGAGTTGGTGATGACGTTTTCGCCTTCGACGCTGACGATGCGGCTGCCGTTGACCGGCGTCGTTTGCGAGCTTTCTACATAAACACATATATTGAATAACTACATATGGGATAGTTTCGTTAACCTGAAGAAAAAAAAACTGTCTTGATTAATTTAATTTAATTTAATTTAATACAATACAATACAATACAATACAATACAATACAATACAATACAATACAATACAATACAATACAATACAATACACTACACTACACTACACTACACTACACTACACTACACTACACTACACTACACTACAATTTAATTTAATTTAATAAGTACCAACACTGTATTTTTTTTCTTTTTTGACCAACATTGACACGTGGCGTGCGATACTACTACTACTACTACCACTACCACTACCACTACCACTACCACTACCACTACCACTACCACTACCACTACCACTACCACTACCACTACCACTACCACTACCACTACCACTACCACTACCACTTCCACTACCACCACCACCACCACCACCACCACCACCGCTATTTCTGGTATAAGCGCACCGTTTATTGCAACATTGTATCGAGTTGGATGAAAAAAAGAGCAGAGTCATATACAATATACATACGGATGGGACATATATACAATATTAAGTTACGTGATCGATTAGCCGAATACGCACACACGGACACACACGAACACTTACGGAAACGTGCGAACATATACGCGAATACACACAGGCACACAGACACACAGACACACAGACACACAGACACACAGACACACAGACACACAGACACACAGACACACACACATACACACACACACACACACACACACACACACACACACACACACACACATACACACACACATACATACATACATACATACGAACATACGCACATACGCACATACACACATACGAACGTACGCACATACGAACATACACACATACACACATACGCACATACGAACATACGCACACATACACACATACACACATACGCACATACGCGCATACGCACATACACACACACGCACATACGCACATACGCATATACACACAAACACATACACACATACATACATACGAACATACGCACATACGCACATACACACATACGAACGTACGCACATACGAACATACGCACATACACACATACACACATACGCACATACACACATACACATACGCACATACGCGCATACGTAAATACGCACATACGCGCATACGCACATACGCACATACGCACATACGCAAACACACACACATACACATACACATACAAACATACACACATACATACATACGAACATACGCACATACACACATACGAACGTACGCACATACGAACATACGCACATATACACATACGTACATACACACATACACACATACACACATACGAACATACGCACATACGCACATACGCTCACATACGCACATACGCGCATACGCACATACGCACATACGCACACACACACACACACACTCACACACACACACATACATACGAACATACGCACATACATACACACACACACACACACACACACACACACACACACACAGTTGACGGGTATAATATTAAGTCACGTGGTCGATTAGCCGAATATGTATCCGGCAGGTGACTCCACCTGTTCTTTCACCAAGTTTATAATTCGTCACCTATCCACGCCATTTTGACGTAATGCATTGACCTATCCGCCAGGAGGCGCCACTTTAAATAATAAGACGCATGAATTTGTGTAGTTTTAGTTCGTGACTTGTCCACCAGGCGGCGCCACTAGTGCATGCTCTATCCGCCTGATGGCGACACTAGTACACGACCTATCCGCCAGATGGCGCCACTTGACCGGAGGAATTCCCCCGCGCCGCGCCAACCGTACCACGATAGGATCCTAACATACTACTTATCTATATGCATATATATATATATATATATATATATATATATATATGTATATATAATATATATATATATATATATATATATATATACATGTATATATATATATTATATATATATACATATATATTATATATACATATATATTATATATATACATATATATTATACACACACACACACACACACACACACACACACACACACACACACACACACACACACACACACACACACACACACACACACACACACGTACACGCACGTACACGCACGTGCACGCACGTACACGCACGTACACGCACGCACGCACACGCACGCACGCACGCGCACGCACACGCACACACACACACACACACACACACTGAGAGAGCGCGGGTGGTGAAGTGGCTACCACATTCGCCTGCCACGCCGGCGACACGGGTTCGATCCCCGGTACCGGCAGTTGTGATCTAAAAATCTGACTCTCAATTAACATTGGGGACTGTGTATCCCTCGTGAATCGGAGAATCACGTTAATGTCGGTCCCGTCTCAAACGCACGCACGCACGCACGCACGCACGCACGCACGCACGCACGCACGCACGCACGCACGCACGCACGCACGCACGCACGCACGCTCGCTCGCTCGCTCGCTCGCTCGCTCGCACGCACGCACGCACGCACGCACGCACGCACGTATTCATATAGCTAAACGGATAGCAATAATAACACGTATTATTGTAATGTTTTCTTTTTTTACTATTATTTATACGATATATTTCTCATAAATGTTTTAAAAGTAATAACACAATATTAAATTAAGATGTTTAAAGGAATACTTATTATCTGTGGTCTTTATTTTTGTAATTCTATTAGTATTTGTTGTTATTTTTATTTGAAATATGTGTTTAATAAATATATAAACATGTATGTTATACATAATGCATATATAGACACGTGTCATATCAGTACAATAATTCATTATAACAATCCGACAACCTGAACGTACGACAAAAGACATAGTTTCAACCAAAAACGTCACCAGTGCTACTTGGGTGAACCCTTTTTGAGAGCGGCCCTGAACGTTAGACTTTCACCAGGAGCTGTTAGGCTGCATGCCCTAATTTTGCCCAGGCTGATTCACCACCGAAGGTTGACACTCGCAGCGACAAGGCCGGATGCGGTGTCACGTTACAGGCAGAGGGTGGAGGGGAGGCGATCTACGTAGTTTCAATTTACCATACGTACTTGTTTCGTAGAAAACAATTGACCCCAGTTTCAGCGCTACGACGTAGGTATTCATTCGTCTCTCCATAAGATGTCGTTGTCGTCAAGACAATAGTTCTACATGCTACCTATCTGGCGTCGTAGCATTCCATCACCAAAGACATCACACACTGATTTCTCCGGCGACTGCGTAGCGGAGTCTGACTTGCCAGGCCACGTCCGAGATACTTGCTGCTTGTCGATATAGCATCATACCGACGTCGTGTGAGTTAATTTGTATTGGCTATTTAAAGTAATTAAGGATATGAGTTAATGTGTATTGGCTATTTAAAGTAATTAAGCCAACGGATGAGTGTGAAAATATACTTTACAAATTGCGATGGAATAAGCATTCGTCTAGCAGCGATGGATCAAGTACATCAACAGTTGCAATGGAAGAGTACTTCATCATACCAGACATTATGGAAGAAGTTCTTGACCATCTGTGATGGGATAAGTAGTTGCCCAGTATAGTTAGGGAACAAGTACTTGACTGTCTGCAATGGAAGAAGTACGTACTTGACCAAATCAGACATTAATTGTATGCAAAATGATTTATAAGTACCTACACATTCAAATTGTGAGCTAATATCTCATACTATATCTTTTTACGTGGACAAAATTGGTTGGTAGTGTGTAAAAAACCATCAAAAGTAAAAATGTGTTCTTTTTAGTAATCATTTTGCAAAATAGCATATAATATATGTTATAAAATAATATATAAAATGCCATATTAAAATAGTAGGAAGTGCAATAAAATAACCCCGGGTAAGAAGAAATTGTTTGATTTTGTAACTTAATATTAACAGTCATACTTCTATTAATAACAAAGGTATTACTCCTTATTTACAAACACAACTTCACAGAAAATGTACTAAATATAATATTTTAGAAAATACATCGATAATGTAACTATTACATTTTCCATGGTATCAAAGTGATTTATTGTACGCCGTGAAATACGAGACATCGAATGCCAGCGTTACCAGTGCAACTCTGTTCCTAATTATTGGTAAACTTCTGTGCTGTAAACATTTATGATTTATTTTGTTTGTCCATATAAGAGTATTATGTCATGACACTTGTCATCAGCGTCAACATTTAGGGTGGTCGGACCCACATTTTCTTTAGGATTTTTTTTAATGTTCCCCGACAGCAGTCACCATAAGAAGTCTAATGGTATTTGTTTCGTGTATTTAAGTGAAATAGCAAACTGCAGATGTGTAAAGGTAGACATTTTGTGACGTTTTCTGACGACTTGCTAATCTATGTAATTTTGCGTATAAACTATTATATATATATTTATATATATATATATATATATATATATATATATATATATATATATATATATATATATATATAAATATATATAATAGTTTATACGCAAAATTAAAATAAAAAAAATTAAGTGTATGTGTGTGTGTTTATATATATATATATATATATATATATATATATATATATATATATATACACACACATACACTTAATTTTTCCCCATGGTCAGTAGATGAAATATTATCGAAACAGCAATTTAATGAAATTTCAAATAACAAAATCTGACACTTCTGACAGAGTTTATCTTGCTAATAAATCTTTAGAATTGCTTTTATTATTTTCTTCTGATAACAGTAATTAATTAAAATGCAATGGCGCTTCCTCGAAGTACATAGATGAAATATTATAAAATTTCAATTTTACTAAAATATAATTTATTTTTTGAACATTCTATTGATTTTGTACATTAATCACAAGAATCTTACATCTTTTCAATTATACTGGTTTTGTTGTAAACGATGATTGATGAAGGCCAATATATACCTCATTTTTTAATTCAGTTAATATAATATATGTACCATATTTTTTCAACAATATTTAACAAATTACATTTATTTTCAACAACAAATAATATTTCATATAAAAATGTCATCAAAGAATTCCTCAGTAACGACATATAGCAGTCAAGTATAATATAATTTTTATAAACATTAATGATAAATAATCATTAATTATAATAATTAATAAATTTAATATAGCCTAACCAACACAGAACAGTGCAAACAATATACTAAATAACTAAAAAAAAGGGAAAATAATACAGTAATGTCAATAAATAAATTAATATAAATTAGCTACATTAAACATGGCAGTACACCTGTAATTAATTAGTTTGCACAGCCACATGTGCAGGCATAAGTACTTGCTAACTATTAATAATATTATTAATCAAAGACATCAGCTGTTGAACACGTTGGTATCTGAGTGCTTTATATGCCACAATATATTGTACACATGGGGAAAAAGTCAAAATCGCAATGTCTTTTGAGATAGGGGCTCCATAAACGGACCTTTTGCTATCAGTTGGTGAGCTATCACTGTAATCATATTATCAAACACACAATATGCATATGAATCATGTTGAATCCAAATAAACAAATAGTCACAAAACATTGTCGAAGATATGCCATTTTAACTGCCTAATTACTACAACTTTTTATCGACGGATTATCATGAAATTGGTGTAATCATATTAACTTATCTTTCTTCTCTTAGTAACTTTTCAAAATTGTCGTACTCATTAATACAATCTCACAAACAATTTTGAAAGAACAATGCAGATATAAAGTAAATACCGCAATGTAAAGAATAAGTAATGTCATCGCTGACGTTCGCATATAATACACATGGAGTACATCATATAGTGCATTTAAAACAAAGTAATGTCGTAGAAAAACAGTATTTGTACACTGCTGACGTTCACATAGAATAAATGTATTGAGTACATAATATGGAGTACTTGAAAAAAAATTACATAGTAAAATAGTCTAAATCCATATATATGCGATTCTGCAGCCAGCTTTGTCAGTTTCAGCCTTTGCATCTTTTAACACAGAAAGTGACATTTATTTTCATAACCTATTTTATTGATTAGTGGGATTTTAAAAGCATTTATGCAATGGAGTGTGTGTTAAGCTGTGCTTAGATTAATATGTACTTGTTATTATGATGTTGTTTCAGATAACAGTATCATCTGTCGAAAGGTGTTATCATCAGATGTATCTGAAATGGAATGACAAAGCTGCCAAAAATCACACACATTCACAACAACAATTGTCACATCCTGTGACACCAGAACGGAAGGTATCAAGTCACGTGATCAAACATCCACATTTGGGCCTTTAAGAAAAATAGAAAATGTGATTGTCGCTCGAGGAACAATAATTTATTTTCGTATTTGAAGACACCAACTCATTCAAGGATAGTCAAGCGTGACTAAATTATTCTCTGACTGATGAATCATCTTGATGTGTTAATGCATCTACAAAACATTCTTCTCAGAATTCAGTTTGGTGCTGTGTGTGCGCACCGACATTTGTGGGAAAACATTTAATTGTGACGCTTGTGGACACGTTTTACAAAAAGATGGTGTCTTAAAGACTGCATTTTGGCACTAACATTGGTGAGAAACTTCCAATGTGATGCATGTGGTTTACACACCTTGTTGAGTATTGTCCTGCCAAGTACTAGTGTTGTGACGCATCGAACTTTGAAGTCACAAGTGTGCATCCATGCTGTGATGTAAAACTAAAAGTGTGGTGAATGGAAACGGTTTCGCAGTGGAAATATTTTCAATATGGCTGTGAATGTGAACACTTGTACTATTGAGAAACCGTTCAAATGTGACACTTGTGGTAAAAGTTTTTTACACAATAATGGCTTATGGCAACATGTTTCCATTCATACTGGTGAGAAACCATACAAATGTAATACCTGTTGTGCAGAATTCTCACGAAATAGTAATTTGAAGAGTCATGTCCGTATCCACACTGGGGATAAACCATACAAGTGTGACACCTGCGGTGCACAATTCTCACAATGTGGTAATTTGAGGTCCCATGTCCGTATCCACACTGGGGATAAACCATACAAATGTAATACATGTGGTGCACAATTCTCGGGTAGTAGTAATTTGAAGAAACATATCCGCATCCACACTGGTGAGAAACCATACAAATGTGACACGTGTTATGCACAATTCTCACAACATAGTAGTTTGAAGACACATATCCGTATCCACACTGGGGATAAACCATATAAATGTGACACCTGTGATGCACAATTCTCACGATGTGGTACTTTGAAGTCCCATGTCCGTATCCACAACGGGGATAAACCATACAAATGTTATTATACGTGTGGTGCACAATTCTCGCGCATTAGTAATTTGAAGACACATATCCGCATCCACACTGGGGATAAGCCGTACAAATGTGATACCTGTGGTGCACAATTCTCACAAAGTTGTAATTTGAAGTCCCATGTCCGTATCCACAATGTGGATAAACCTTACAAATGTGATACTTGTGGTGCACAATTCACACAGAATGGTAGTTTGAAGATACATGTCTGTATCCACACAAGGGATAAACCGTACAAATGTGATACCTGTAGTGCACAATTCTCGGGTACTAGTAATTTGAAGAAACATATCCGCATCCACACTGGTGAGAAACCATACAAATGTGACACGTGTTATGCACAATTCTCACAAAATAGTAGTTTGAAGACACATATCCGTATCCACACTGGGGATAAACCGTACAAATGTGATACCTGTCATGCACAATTCTCGCACAGTGGTAGTTTGAAGAGACATGTTCATATCCACACGAGACAAATCACGCAGATGTGATACCTGTGGTGCACAATTCTCATAAAGTTGTAATTTTAAGGAGCATGTACGTATCCACACGGGAAAAACCATTCAAACGTGATATATGTGGTGTATAATTCTCACAAAGTTGTGATTTTAAGAAGCATGTATATATATCAACATTGAAGATAAACTATAAAATGTGATACATGTGGTGCACAATTCTCATAAAATAGTTATTTGAAAAGATATGTCTGTATCAAGAGCTATGATACCTGTATTACATAACTCTCAAAAAGTGGTACTTTGAAGATGTCCTGGTGAGAACTCCAATAATATAATGTTGTAAGTATAGTGCACAAATCCGCACAAAGTTGTCATTTTAAGGCACATGTATGTATCTGTATCACTGTTTTTGCATTCTTTTAAATCCGTGATAGTTTCTTCATTAAAAATATTGTGTCAAACGTAACTTTGCAAGGTTACTACTTCATAAACTGAGACCGGAAATTGTCATGGACGTTGGGTGTAGTCTCAATCCTGAGGTAGATATTGGGCAGATAAGGGCGCTTTCATTCACATAGAATGTTAACAGTAAGTAAAATGACACTGGACAACTTTTGCCCACCATGGCCCTGGCAGTGACCACTGACCACATCGTTCATTTGCTCAGAGCCAGAGTGACCATAGGTCAATACCCCTGTTATTCTTTATTCAAGTTCCAGGCTGGCACCAGGCTATTCTGGCCTCCAGTGTGTCTTTCAAGTGGACGTGTCACACTTCCTCACAAGATCCTAGCAGTTGTTAGCATCGTCTCGTTTTTGGGAGGGGGTGGGCAACATAGGCATTTTATTATGGACCTCCTCGCACAACTTAACAACAACATATTTTGGCCTTTACCTCTGTGGATACAGGTTTCTGAGTCATTTGTCACTGTCAGTTTGATGTAGTTAGCAATAACAAGATTACATAGCACTGTCTGTTGTATTTATAAACTTGATGGCTATAGAGTAGATGACTCGATATACGATTGCTTTTCTTTTACCTATAGTAATATATTATATATACCTATATTAATATAGTAATGTATTTGAAATACTTTACATTGTATTTAAATGCTTGTGCAGTTAACAGTATTTGTAGTTGTATTTGAATCCTCAAGAGTGTTTGTATTTCAATAAATGTCAATGTATTTGACCCCATGTCTGACCGGTGTCACATAGAGTTCTGTCATATGTTGATTGGACGCCTCACACTGTCATTGTTGAAAGTGTCTATAATACAATTATATATAACCACAGAACGTTGTTTTCAGTATATCTGGCAGAGTGCGCATGCATTCACATTTCACAAAAATACATCCCTACTTCGACAACAAGACGTTTTGCTTCACTAAGTTTTCACATGTGAGGAAACTTCCTCTGTTTCGGTTTTCCCCACTGAGAATGGCATATAAATGTGCCACACCATTGAAGGGCATTCATACCTGACGTACCATTGTAGGGCTTTCACACCTGACGTACCAGTGTAGGGCATTCACACCTGATGTACCAACGTAGGGCATTCACACCTGACATACCATTGTAGGGCATTCACACCTGACATACCATTGTAGGGCATTCACACCAGCCCTACCATCCTACGGCATTCATATGTGTTGTATCGTATTTATATAAACCGTACGATTGTAGAGCATTCACACATTCTGTTCCTTTGTATATATATATATATATATATATATATATATATATATATATATATATGTATTTGTATATTACATATATATTATATACCCGGGAACGAATCAAGAAGTGTCTTGTCAAACCATATAGTTTAAGCACCTATTCTACCTCCTCCCATTCAAGTCGTCCCATTCCGAACCCGGTAGGCCTACGCTAAAATAATACGATTTATGTTACAACACACGCACGCACGCACGCACGCACGCACGCACGCACGCACGCACGCACGCACGCACGCACGCACGCACGCACGCACGCACGCACGCACGCAAGCACGCACGCACGCACGCGTGGCTTTTTATTTACATAACGATCACTCCGTTGACAGACGGCATTTGCCATGATTTGGGTCAGGTTATCATGTCAGACGGGCTTTGGGCCAAGTTATCGAAATGTGCGAAGTATTTCGGCTAACACAGGACACCAGCTATTACAGGTATAATGAAAATATGGATGTTTTACTTCGTTATTATGGAACAACTTCGTCAATTACAACCAATGGCATATTTTAAAATGCGGGTGCTAACATGAAGACATTACACACGCGCGGCACGCGTTGTTCCCGCGGTAATGTCCCTTCCTGCCAAGTGTGCGCGCGCAGAGGTAATGCCGATTTACCAAGATCCAGTGTTCTGCCATTGCTTTTGTTAGAGAGCTCACCTGTGACTCCATCTCGCAGAAACAGTTTAATCGAGGCTGGTAACAAACGGTGGCGCCTCCAAACGGAAAGTGAATTGGAAAGTAGTCTGACAAGTCCCACTCGCAAACTTACTAACTTCAGTTGTATAATTGGATACCCGTGTAATTTAGTGGATACTGCCTTCTGCATTGCTCAAGGTTTGTGTTGGGTTGTATATAGCTAGGAACAACAGTAGTGAACGTAGGATTTGTGACGCCTTGTATTAAGTTTTAAATATCAAGTTACTGCTGCGGGCGATAAATGAGTGTCCAAGTCCAAGATCAAGTTCAAACACTAGACAGTACTACTAGGCTGGCTGTGGTATCTGATGTAAGACCACCAAAAGGTGCACGTCCGCCATTCCCCGACCGAAGAGTGCCCTATAAAATCAGCATTATGCAGGTTGTGTGAATTTATGTGAGCACATATGTAGTGTGGAGTGATTATAAATGATGTTTTTGTGCAGCGTGGCATCAGAGACAGAGGGGTCAGAGCTATCAAATTATGTCAGCTGTCAGTCGGTGCATTTCTGCGTATTAATACAGTTGTCATTTTGCTTGGTGATGTAATCAGGGGCAATCCGTGGTAGGTTCAAGCAGAAATGGAGGGATGTAAGGTTTGAAAGACGTTTGTGGGAGCCTGAGGTATTAAAAGTTCACGAATTTTTCACTGAACCTCTGTCTATGGATGGTAAATATGCTGTGAAATTGTCAATAACAGAACTGATTAAGATTAATAGGAAATGAAGGAAACGTTATAATGGTCGCCTATGGAAAAATGCAAATGTGGTCTCGCTCCTATTTAAATTTTGGACTATTCCATCTCCTTGCCAACGCATCATCAGAAAAAGATGGAGGACGATTTCATTAAAAAAATACACGGCAAGGATAAAGAGGGAAACACAGCTGGCTCCAAATGGACAATGTATTATCTGGACTGGCTGTACTGCTAAGGGTAGAGGGGAGTGCTTATATGGGAAAATATATGTTACATTTTTGCGTGGTGGCAAATACAAGTGGCAGGCGTTTCGTGTCCATCATCTAGCATACATTTTGCACGTGCGAGCAGAAATCCCTGAAAATATGCACTGCAGCCATCGCTGTCACGATAGTTTGTGTGTCAATGTTGAACATCTGACCATAGAACATGCATTTGTGAACAGTAACAGGCGGTCTTGTTCTACAGCAAGGAAATGCTTTGGACACTGTGAAGCCCCATCTTACCTTTTTTTTAAATAATCAGTAAATCACATGACTTGACATAAAGGTAATTGCAATTAAGTAATTAATTAATCATCAATCAATTAACTAATTAATCAAGGTAACTGTCATTACTCATCATTCATTATATAAGCTGTTTGCCTGAGTTTGTGTAATGCTTACCTCCATTCAAGTCAATCTGTGCATCTCTTGTTCATTGTGTTTGCAGATGAGGTGTGACATTCTCTCCATTGTTGATTGCTTGCTGGGGTGAGGTGAGGTGAATCAACCTGTGTGTGCTGTCGTTGACACTTCTTCAACGTCAGCTTTTTGTTGACATGACAGCCTCGTTGCGGACGGATGGATGCATGGATACGCAGTGTGCACACTTACATGTGATATGGGTAAGTGTGGTCACCACGTCTCGATCTGTCACTGTTTGAATAATGCTGATCACTGCCGGTCTTCTTGTTGACAGCTGCTGTGTTTGTTTGGGTTTCTTTTTAAACAGGTCTGTCTAGCTGCCCTTTCTGATACGTTTCTCTTCGTGCAGCTGCCCTTGTCTCAGCAGTAGCCTCTCTTCGGCGTCTGGCAGCGCGGACAGCATCGAATTGCTTTCGTTTGTTGGACGCCAGGCGCATTCTGACTGATGGACGACGCATGTATGCCCGGTGGTACAGCGCCTCACGCTGTATTTGCCGTGTCGTGCTTGCAACACGGCCGCCTTTGCTAATAGGAGCCTTGTTTGATTCGAGTTTCCTCAACATCGAAGCTCCGGCTCCGTAGTTCAGCCGGTCAATGGCTGCACACGCACGGCCCGTGACCGTGCGTGAAAACTTGACGTTCTTTGGCAGGGTAGCAGATAGGCCGCGGTTCAGTGACTCATTTCGGTTCGTATTCAGGCACAGTTTTGTCATCGCCAGTGCCTGGGCTCCTATTCTCATCCGAATGACATTTCTCAGAGTGACTCTGTCTCGATCAGTCATGTTCAGGTAGTGGATCTGTGCTGTCTGGAGGTGCATCGATCTGTGCCACCAACTTGTTTTTTTGCCACCTCCACACACAACTGAGTAGTACCTGCACTTTGTGCAGTCTCCGCCATAACAATTCAATGTTGTCTCGATGACGCATGGCATCAGTGCAGAAACCTTTCTGCTGTCACCGGCGTGCATATCCAGCATTTCCCTGTGGATTCTGTGGCAACGAGTCTTCACATCCAGTGAGAAATGTTTCCTCTGTTCTTTACGGATCACTGCAGTGGATCCAGGAAACATGCGGGGGCTGAACTTCGCTTTCATGCTGTTTCGAAACACAGATTGCTCCAGGTGTGTGGTATCTGCTAGACGCTCAACTACGCACGATGTACCAGCCATGCCGGCCTTCACGCCCTCGGCACTGCGAGCATCCCCGTCTGTCACTACATACCTGATGCCAACATTTTGCTTTGCAAATTGTCTCCCAATATCAATTCCTGGTACGTACTGGTTGGTCAGCTGGCAGTGTCGCAGTGCAGTTTTTGTGACCTGGATAGGTCACGACTAGCCCTCGTCTTCGCATTGACGCACCCAGAGCACACAGTTTGTTCTGTATGCTAATGCCAACAATGTCACTGTGACCTGACTATTTTTCAACGGCAACAGCAATGGCCTGACTTGCATTTTGCCCTGCATGGTATGCTCCTGTGATGGTTGCTGAGTTATAACGGGAATCCATTGCAATATTGATCGGTGAATCCTCAGGAAAGCCACGCAATCTGTTCACATGCTTAACCCTTTTTCGTCTCATCGCTAAATCCTCCAGTGTCATAGTTGCGGTTGCAGCTGCAACTTTATTTGCGGTTCTCTGCATAACGCTGCGATTCGGGACGGGTAAATTCAAGCAAGTCAGGATCACACGCCCTTTCACATTGCCTGTCGTCGATTCCTGAAGTCCTACCTGCAGGCCGACATTGGGTGTCGCTGGCTTCTGACCCCGCTTTCCCGTCTCGATTTCGTTGTACAGCTTGTATAGGCTGGATGTGAATCCACATTTTCTGCAGCGCAGAGCACACTGCCAACACAACCCGACCTTTACCTCTCTGCAAATGGTAAATTCAGGAATGGCACACTTGTTTTCCTCGGCTGAATGCAGCCGTATGCAATCATTATACATCTGTTGCATTTTCCCCTTCTCATAAAGGCGCATCTCCTCCTCGCGACTGTCGTCTGGTTTCTGGTAGGCTGACAGTAACTCGTCATCGTCGGACACACAGTGTTTCGGCCTCAATAGCTTTGCCTCGCCACATCGGCCTTCGGCATCGGGAATTTCGATGAGCCCACATGATGTCACCTTTGCCACTCGCTCGAACTCGACTTCAGTGAGACGTGACATCCACGTCGCCAAGCTTTCACTTTCACTTTCCTGCACAGCCCTGCTGTGCATCCTCGTGACGTATACAGCATGGCCCTTCCTAAAGCCACGTTTTCTATCATTTTTGGGTTTCACACGTGGCTGGACATTACCAGACGCATTACTCATGATCACAGTTATTACAGAGGCAACAGAATATTCAAACCGGGCTCAACAGAGATGTCAGCTGTAATGACAGACTACTGCTAACCCAATATGGACATGCCAGATTTAAGAGACGGGGGCACATGATTTGCTCCAGGCTAGCTATTGGCTGCCACCATAATGTCGTGTATATCTGAATTGTGATTTACAACCCTCACCCTTTCAAATAAGTCACATTTGGGACATCTGCCCAGCTGAACAGGACTTTTAGAGGGCAACCAATGAGACAGGCCTGTATTCTGGTGGCTCTCATTGACATGTAGCTGTGTGTGAGGTGAAACCAGGATGTTGTAAAATTGTTTGATGTGACAATTATTTTGTACCAAAAAAATGCAACAATACACATTTTCTTTTCACACTGTCTATAATTCGTGAAGTAGAGAAGTCCCATTATGCACAGAAGTCATCTTAATACAGGTAAATGGTCAAGATTTTGTGACGAAAAAGAGAGCGTACTGGATAATATTTTTTTTCAATAAAAAAATACACCATATATGTTGAATGAGATGCTTTCAAGGTCAATGGAGTGTATACAGTGAGGCATCGACATCAGAATGTGTATATTTATAGCACAGCAACTAATGCATGGGTCCAAAATCTTGTCGATATGCGTCATGCATGGCACATTGGAGTTTACTGCCCAGCAGACGGGTGTCTGCTTCAAAGACATCACAATTAATATTCGCTGTATCACTCGCAATTTCCATAGACCATTTTTTGAGATGTATGCATTGCTTCAATATTATATCATTTTTGTGAAAATTTGAGACATTCAGTGAATCTATTTGATGTAAGACCACCAAAAGGTGCAAGTCCGCCATTCCCCGACCGAAGAGTGCCCTATAAAATCAGCATTATGCAGGTTGTGTGAATTTCTGTGAGCACATATGTAGTGTGGAGTGATTATAAATGATGTTTTTGTGCAGCGTGGCATCAGAGCTGTCAAATTATGATTGCTGTCAGTCGGTGCATTTTTGCGTATTAATACAGTTGTCATTTTGCTTGGTGATGTAATCAGGGGCAATCCGTGGTAGGTTCAAGCAGAAATGGAGGGGTGTAAGGTTTGAAAGACGTTTGTGGGAGCCTGAGGTACTAAAAGTTCACAAATTTTTCACTGAACCTCTGTCTATGGATGGTAAATATGCTGTGAAATTGTCAATAACAGAGCTGATCAAGATTAATAGGAAATGAAGGAAACGTTATAATGGTCGCCTATGGAAAATGCAAATGTGGTCTCGCTCCATCTTGTGATTTATTGTACGCCCTGAAATAATAGACAAATTCCAGCATTACTACTGCAACTCTGTTCCTAATTATTGGTAACGTTCTGTGCCGTAAACATTGATGATTTATTTTGTTTGT
Organism: Oasisia sp. SBJ-2009; assembly: GCA_964017155.1. Taxonomy (NCBI): domain Eukaryota; kingdom Metazoa; phylum Annelida; class Polychaeta; order Sabellida; family Siboglinidae; genus Oasisia; species Oasisia sp. SBJ-2009. Next base: position 45,851,357 of record OZ024856.1, read on the forward strand.
CCATATATGATATTCGCCATCACTACATCAGCGTCAAAATTTAGGGTGGTTGTAGGGTGGTCGGACCAAATTTTTCTTTCGAAAAAAAAAATAAAAAAAAAGTTCCCTGAGAGTAGTTACTATAAGAAGTATAATGGTAGTTGTTTCATGTATTTATGTGAAATATTAAGCAAACTACAGATGTTTATTAAAGTTACAAATTTCATGAAATTTTCTGACGGTTTGCTAGGTATGTGTAATTTTGCTTATAAACCACAAACATTAAATTGTTTCTATTTTCCACTGGTCATAATCACTAATTGAAGTGTAACTGTGCTTGTTTCAAGTATGTAGATGAAATATTAAGGAAACTGAAATGTTATGAAATTTCAAATAAAAGAAATTTCCGCCAATTTTCTTACAGATTTAATCTTGCCAATAAATCTTAGAATTGCTTTCATTTTTTCTTCTGATAATAGTAATTAATTAAAATGCAATGGTGCTGCCTTCAATTACATAGATTAAGTATTAATGAAACTGCAATTTTATTTTATTTAAAAATTGTTTTATTTTTTCTGAACATTCTCCTATTTAATTTTATACCTAAATCACAAGATTTTTTTTTAATTATACTGATTTTGTGTAAACTGTGATAAAGGGCAATACATACCTATTTTAAAAAATTCTATTAATTTATATAAAGTATCATAATTTTTTCAACAATAGGTTGTACAAATATTCTCAAAACTAAATACTAATTCATGTAAAACTGTCATCAAAGAATACCCCAGTAACGACATACAAAAGTCATGTATAATATAATTTTATAAACATTAATGATAAATTATCAATTTTAATTAAAAAACATTGTATATTTAATGTAGCCTAACCAACACACAAAAGTATGCATAGTATGCTAAAAAAGGGAAATAATACAATAATACCAATAAACAAACTAATGTAAATTAGCTACATTAAACATGGCACTAATTAATTAGTTTACACAGTTACATGTGCTAGCGTAAGTACTTGCTAACTATTTATAATAGTATTAATCAAAGACACCCGTTGTCGATATCAGAGTGCTTTGCATACCACAATGCATCGCACGCACAGGGAACAAGGCAAAATGGCGATGTCTTTTGAGACAGGGGCTCCATTAACGGACTTTGTGGCAATTTGTGCTATCAATTAGTAAGTCATCACTATAATCATATTATCGTCCACACAATTCTTTACACTTCTGCGTATGAAGCAAGTTGAAGCAACCAAAATAAATAGTCACAAAACATCGTTAAACATAGGCCATTTTAATTGACTAATTACTACAACTTTTTATTTAATTTATCTTTCTTCTTTAATTATAACTTTTCAAAATTATTTTTTATCATTAACATAATCTCGCAAGCAATCTCGACAGAAGGGGCCTGTCAACATGATCCAACATGGCTGCAGGCATAAACAATGAAAATCAAATACAACACCGAGAAGAAGAAAAATCATTAACCGCTCTCTAGCATCACCAAAAAATCAGCTGTCAGCATAGAATCATGGACTGACATTATAACAACATGAAAAAATTATAAACGAACAGGTATGTTGTGTGATTATAAACTACGGCGACTAAATCCGGACCCCTGTCTCCCCATGTTGTCAGAAGGGGTGGAAAATCGGTCTGACCTCCCAAGTGGTTGAACCAAAATGTTCTTTATGTTTTTTAATGTGCCCTGACAGTAGTCACCATAAGAAGTATACTGGTAGTTGTTTCATGTATTTAGGGGAATTTAAGGCAAACTACATGTGTAAAACTAGACATTTTGTGACATTTTCTGACGGCTTGCTAATATAACAATTAATTAATTACTATTAACTGATAATAGTAATTAATTAATATGTAATGGTGCTTCCCTCAAGCACATAGATGACATATTAATAAAACTGCAGTTTTACAAAAATATTCATTTAGTACATTTTTCGAGCATTCTATTTGATTTTGTACAAATGTTAATCACGAGAAGCTTATATCTTTTAAATTATACTGGTTTTGTTGTAAACTATGGTGAAGGCCAATACTTATCTTATTTTTTTATTCAGTTAATATAATATTATAATGTATCATATTTTTCAACAATATTTTACAAATTACATATATACTCGATAACAAATAATATTTCATTTCCCAGTAAAGACATACAGCAGTCAAGTATAATATAATTTTATAAACATTAATGATAAATAATCATAAATTATAATCATTAATAAATTTAGTATAGCCTAACCAACACACAAAAGTGCGAACAATATGCTAAAAAGGAAAAATTATACAATAATGCCAAAAAATAAACTAATATAAATTAGCTACATTAAACATGGCAGTAATTAATTAGTTTGCACCGACACATGTTCAGGCATAAGTACTTGCTGATTATTAATAATATTAATAATTATTAATCAAAGACATCCGCTGTCGATCACGTTGGTATCTGAATGCTTTATATGCCACAATGCATTGCACGCACTGGGAAAAGGGCCAAATGGCAATTGGTTTTGAGACAGGGGCTCCATAAACAAACCTTGTGCATGTGTGTGCTAACAATTGGTGAGCTATCACTGTAATCATATTATCGTACACACATCTTTACACTTCCGCATATATGAATCCTGTTGAATCCAACTAAACAAATAGTCACAAAACATTATCAATGATAGGCCATTTTTACTGCCTAATTACTACAACTTTTTATCGATCGGATATGATATTTGTGTGATCATATTAACATATTTTTCTTCTCTTTGTAACTTTTCAAAATGGCCGTACTCATTAACACAATCTCGCCTGTCAACGTGATCCAATATGGCCACAGGCATAGACAATGAAAATAAAAAACTACACTGAGGGAACAAAAATCATTAATCCCTTTTAAACACCACCAAAAAATCAGTTATAAGCACATAATCACCTACTGGCATTATATCAACATACAAAAATTATAAATGAAAGATATGTTGTGTGACAATAAACTACGGCTACTAATCTCGGACCCCTGTCTCACCATGTTGTCAGAAGGAGTGGAAACTCTGTCTGATCTCCCTATCAAAATGCAAACTGATGGACTGATAAATCACATAGACATACTCAAAGTCAGCATCACGAAAAGTGCTAAATAATTACGGAAAGCAAGAAACAAGACTATAAGCTTGAACTTTTGTCTCTCTTAAACAGGCATGTAAAAAGTTATCACAGGTTACACAGGTGAGGTTTTTCATTCTTCCATTGGCTTCTGTAGCAGAGAGATCCTTCAGCACATGTCCTAACAGCAAGAAGACAATTGATTTTCTCAGCATTACATGACTTGGTGTTATGCGAAAGCAATTATTCACTATGTTAACCAGTATAGGAATTCGGAACACCCACAGCAGCACCTAGTCCAAGACACGGTCTTAGTCCAATAAACATAAATTTGAGAAGGGTTCTGGAAATTAGTGCAAATCTGACCATTTTTTTTATCTAGAACAGATTAGCAATCTTTTCAGTTATACGTGGAAATAGTACTGATTTAAAATAATGTGATGCCATCAGGCCTTGTGTTTTGAGGAGCGTGATCACGGTCGTGCTCCTTCTTTTGCTTTTGGAAGGACGATATTATCAGCGCACTCTGACGTTGGAATTTTTTTGTACGTTCATTTCTTTATGTCAGTATTAGGCCTACACATTTCCGATGCCGCTATCATGTATGAAGTATGAGGCTCGTAAGGATAATGGTGTGCGCATGCATGTGGCATCACTGCCTGAAAAATTGAAGATCTACAAGTGTCTGATAACACTGTCAGTGATTCAGCATCTGAGAGTACATCAGATGATGATAATTACCCCTCAGGTCATGAATCACACTCAGATTATGAGGAATCTGATTCAGAGTGAGACTATGGACAGTCGACTAACAAGTTTGAACCATGCTGGCAAGGGCATGATGTGACAATAAATAGTTAACAAGCTTTTAAGATTGTCATGATTGCAGCCATAAACCTGTAACTTTGAAACTTCAGTGCATATATGATAAATATATATATTCATAATTTGTCTTTATATGGAATTAGTATATGTAGTAGTAGTACCGGTAGTAGTAATAGTAGTAGGTAGTATAGCAACCAGTCTACCTCATTTAATCATAATGTGAGCCTCCAGGCCTGAGTTGTCAGTGTGTGTGTGTGTGTGTGTGTGTGTGCGCGCGCACGCGTGCGTGCGTGCGTGCGTGTTAAACATGTTAATAAAATTTCATTTTTACTTTCAGAACAGTCACTTTATTGAACAATCAAATGTTACAACAAGACAGTACTCGTACAAATGCATGCGCTATACATACATATTTCATATATCAATAGCTCTCCTGGGCCATTTTAGGAGGACGATTTTTAGCTCTCAAATAGCTATCCTGGGCATTTTGAGGAGGACGATTTTTAGCTCTCCAATGTTTTTCAAAAGGCGAGGCCTGGTGATGTTGTTAATTGTTTTCTTTTATTGTATTGTAAAGACAAATCATTCTGAATTCAGTACTTTAATGTAAAAACAGATATAACAGAGATAATTTGCTGATGTTACAACACTAGGTCCCACGAATCCTCTGTAAAATCACTAGATTATTGTCTCAAGAAGATACATGTCTGGAAGATTCACTAACTTCACCTGATGTTGTTTCAGGTAACAGCAACATCTGTTGAAAGGTGTTCACGTCAGAAGTATCTGAAATGAAGTGACAAAGCTGCCAAAAATCGCACACATTCACGACAACTGTCACGTCCTATGACACACCAGAACGGAGGGCATCAAGTCATGTGATCAAACATCTACATTTGGGTCTTTGAGAAAAAGTGATTGTCGCTCGAGGAATAATCATTTATTTTAATATTTGTAGACATCAACTCATTCAAGGATATTCAAACGTGACTAAATTATTCTGTGAATGATGAATCATCTTTATGAGTTACTGCAACTACAAGACATTCTTCTCAGGGTTCAGTTTAAGCGCTGTGTGTGCGTAGTGACATTTGTGGAGGGGGAATGTAAATGTGATGCTTGTGGAAACATCTTTCAAAAAGATGGTGTCTTAAAGACTGCATTTTGGCACTATCATTGGTGAGAAACTTCAGATGTGATGCATGTGGTTTACATATCTTGTTGAGTATTGTCCAGTCAAGTACTAGAGCTCACTTGGTTGTAACACAACGCCATATGTAGAAGACACAAGTGTGGATCCACCCAGTGGTGCAAACCTAAAAGTGTGGTGAATGGAAACAGGTGTTTTCAATATGGCTGAGAATATAAGCACTGGTACTATTGAGAAATTATTTGAATGTGACACTTGTGGTAAGCATTTTTTAAATGTTTGCATCCATGCAGGTGAAAAACCATACCAGTGTGATACATGTTGTACACAATTCTCGCAAAGTAGTAGTTTGAAGAAACATATCCATATCAAGACTGAGGATAACCCATACAAATGTGATACCTGTGGTGCACAATTCTCAAAAAGTGATAGTTTGAAGAAACATATGCGTACCCACACAGGGGATAAACCATATAAATGTGATACATGTGGTGCACAATTCTCACAAAGTTGTAGTTTGAAGAAACATATCCGTATCCACACAGGGGATAAACCATATAAATGTGATACCTGTGGTGCACAATTCTCACAAAGTAGTAGTTTGAAGAAACATTTCCATATCCACAGTGGGGATAAACCGTACAAATGTGGTACCTGTGGTGCACAGTTCTCGCACAATGGAAGTTTGAAGGAACATGTCCGTACCCACACTGGTGATAAACCATACAAATGTGATACCTGTGGTGCACAGTTCTCGCAGAGGGGAAATTTGAAGAAACATATCCGCAACCACACTGGTGATAAACCATTCAGGTGTGATACCTGTGGTGCACAATTTTCATTAAATGGTAATTTGAAGTCCCATGTCCGTATCCACACAGGGGATAAACCATATAAATGTCATACCTGTGGTGCACAATTCTCACAAAATGGTAGCTTGAAGAGACATATCCGTATCCATACGGGATAAACCATACAAATATGATACCTGTGGTGCACAATTTTCAAAAATGGTAGTTTGAAGAAACATATCCGTATCCACACAGGGGACAAACAATACAAATATGACACTTATGGTGGAGAATTCTCACAGAGTGGTAATTTGAAGATACTTGTCTGTAGCCACACAGGGGATAAACCTTACAAATGTGACAACTGCGGCGTACAATTCTCACAAAGTGGTAATTTGAAGGTTCATGTATGTATCCACACAGTGAATAAACTATATAAATATGATATCTGTGGTGTACAATTGTAAGACATTTTTGATTTTAATAAGCATATATGTACCCACAATGAGGATAAACTATAAAATGTGATTCATGTAGTAAATAATTCTCACGTAATTATTTGAAAATATGTCCGTATCCACAATACTTGTATTATATAATCATCAAAAAGTGGTACTTTGAGGATGTCCTGGTGAGAAACCCAATAACATAATGTTTTAAGTATAATGCACAAAATTGCCATTTTTTTGTCATTTTAACTTTTAAGGCACATGTATGTATCTATATCACTGTTTTTGCATTCTTTTAAAACAGTGACTTTCTTCATTAGAAAATACTTTGTCAAACTCTACTTCAAGAACTGAGACCAGACAATCCTCGTGGACGTTGGGTATAGTCTCAATCCTGACGTAGATATAGGGCAGATACAGGGCGCTTTCTTTCACGTAGAATGTTTTATTATAACTCAAATTTAACAGTAACTCTCAAATGTGATTAAACAAATGACTAATATTGCTCCATTTGTTACTATCTGTACTTCGCGCTACAACTATAATGTTGTATGTTGTGATGTTAATATAATTAAATACTCTGTGATATATATATATATATATGTGATATATATGTATATATATATATATAATGCAATTTATAATGCTTGAATTTTTTATTGGTGAATTCTGACGAACTGGCGTGAATAATACAGGCAGACCCCAAACTAGAAACTGCACGTGGAGTTCTATCTTGGATATGTTATCAGGGTTATAAGTGATTAATAAAACACATTAGTAGTTACATTGCAGAAAATTGCAGAGTTTTAAATTGTCAAAGAATCCCTTTAAGCAGACCAAATTAAAACAATCAGCTTAATGATTTTACCAGTGGTTACTAACTAAAGAACATTGGAAAACAAACTGTAATATATGCTTGAACAACATGTTTATGACACGTTCTACCTATATTCAATGACTGCATTGCTGTGAACAAGAAGCCTATGTAATGTGCAACTGATGTTGTATACATGGTGTTGTAGCTATAGGTCTATCATATGCTGACTGTACACCTCACACTGTCACCAAACAGTGCTTATTACTGAAGAAGACACTGGACAGTTTTTGTCCACCCTGGCTCTGGCAGTAACCACTGACCACATCTTTCATTTGCTCAGAGCCAGAGGATAGAGTAGCACCTGACAGTGACCATAGGTCAATATCCCTTTTCTTCTTTAGTCAGCCTCCAGGCTGGCACCAGGCTATTCTGACCTCCAGTCTGTCTTTCATGTGGACCTGTCAAATTTCCTCACACGATCCTAGCACTTGTTAACATCGTCTCGTTTTTGGGAGGGGGGGGGGGGCAACATAGGCATTTTATTATGGACCTCCTCGCATAACGTAACAACAACAACATATTATGGCCTTTACCTCTGTGGATACAGGTTTCTGAGTCATTTGTCACTGTCAGTTTGATGCAGTTAGCAATAACAAGACTACGTAGCACTGTCTGTTGTATTTATGATCTTGATGGCTATAAAGTAGATGACTCAATATATGATTTGCTTTTCTCTTACCTGATGCCAGCATGGAGGGTATATTTGGACACGCTGCCCAGCAGCAATGACGGTAATTAGCATAATGTATAGAGTAGTGGGCGCTGCTAGTATTTATAGTGGACCAGGCTAGGCTAGGGTTAGAACAGTAGACACGGTAATAAACATTCTGACAAGTTGTTTGTATTGATATATTTAATATAGTATTAAACAAGTAATACCATTATATTACCTATAGTAATATATCATGGAAATAAAAAGTATTTGAAATACTTTACATTGTATTTGTATTTAAATACTTGTGCATTAACAGTATTTGTAATTGTATTTGAATCCTCAGGTGTATTTGTATTTAAAAAAAGTCAATGTATTTGACCCCATGTCTGACTGGTGTCACATAGAGTTCTGTCATATGTTAAGTGGACGCCTCACACTGTCATTGTTGAAAGTGTCTACAATCTATTATATATAACAACAGAACGTTGTTTTTAGTATATCTGGCAGAGTGCGCATGCATTCACATTTCACAAAAATACATCCCTACTTCGACAACAAGACGTTTTGCTTCACTAAGTTTTCCCATGCGAGGAAACTTCGTCTGTTTCGGTTTTTCCCACTGGGAATGGCATACAAATGTGCCACACCATTTTATGGCATTCACACCAGACGTACGAATATGGGGCTTCACACCTGACATACCATTGTAGGGCATTCACACCTGACATACCATTGTAGGGCATTCACACCTGACATACCATTTTATGGCATTCATACCTAACGTACCAGTGTAGGGCATTCACACCTGATGTACCAACGTTGGGCATTCACACCAGTAGTATCGTTGTAGGGCTTTCACATATGCCCTACCATCATATGGCATTCATACCTGTTGTATCGTATTTATATAAACGGTACGATTGTAGAGCATTCACACATTCCATACCTTTGTATACATATGTATTTGTATATATATATATATATATATATATATATATATATTATATAATAAACTATATATGCGGGAACGAATCAAGAAGTGTCTTGCCAAACCATATAGCTTTAAGCACTTATGGTATAAATATGAACTATGTACGTCAATTTAGGAAGCGAGGAAATCCCCCCGTAGCGGGTGGTATCAGAACAGTTTTGGAGCGTTTTTCATGTCGTTCAGAGCTGCGGCCTGCGCTGTTCATAATTTATGCGTTCAGGCGCCATTAACGTTGCGTGGCATTTGCAACGGCCAACGTGCGCGCCATGTAATCTGTGCTATCCTCATGTTATGATTATCAGTTAAATAGTAGAAAGTTATTATTAAATATGTGTTGCATCAATAATCAAGTTTAAGAAAAACACGAAATTTCAAAACAGTTAAATTTACGGCATCAGGGCAGGTCATCACGATTACTTGTGATTGCGTGTGCGACCTACTTCCATTTTAATCAATGCAGGAAAACATTATTAATCTGATCAATCCACATCTAAAACAGTTGTTTTTTTAGTAAATCGTGTAAACAGAACTTAATACATGTATATTATATGTGTGTCAATATTACTATTTTATTATAGAAAGTAAAGGCAGTTAATATTTCCACTTTAATATACACCACCAAATACCTGTAATTCACATTTTACCATTCAGTACCATTTTGTGTGGTATTTTATGTGAACTATTTTCGTTATTTCAATTTCATGTAGACACTCGGGAAGTGTGGTCGTGAAGAATATGGATAAGTTACAATATCAACGTTAAGTTATATACAGCTAAGTTTAATATTACATGTGTTAGTTAAAAACCCATTTCCTGTTTAATTTTTTTATCATAGAGTTAAGTGCTGTAATTAAATTTTCTGTAATGTTGTATGTAGTATTGACTGTAATGTATTGATTTGTAGGCATTGCTCCTGACAAGGGTCGATTCATCAGCAACTTGGAGAGGTTCCCCATGGACTAAAACAGAGAAATTGTGAACTTCAATGCATATCGCATGGACTTATGCACAATACCTATATAGTGAAACCTGTGTGAATGTCAATGATGGCAATGCTCGCATGGGTCAAATTTCTCAAGAACTGACAACATTCGCAGTCGCTTCACATTCGTTGCTCAGCTCGAATTTATTTGCAATAACAGTGTATACACTGGAAGAACATTGCAGTATGGTCTTGGGAATTGTAGATACTGCTACTACAATGTTTCCATTCTTCAATAAATGGCAGAACTGTGACATCAGCAGAAATTGATGGCGTGACTGGTTTATACATAGTCTACACCTGTTGCTCAGCTGGAAGTTACGTGCAGTGAAATGTACTCATCAAAAAAGTTAATGTAAATGCAGTGGGCCAAATATAGAAAAACATAGGAATGTAGGTCAACTGTGAAGGTCATGTCAAGGTCACCAAATAAATCGCATGTCAAAGGGTTTATCAAGATTTATGGTGAATTTATGAATTAATTATTCATTAAATTCCTGTATATAGGTCAGATGTGAAATATAGGTCAAATAATTAGGTCAAGTTCTAATAACCTCTTAACGTGTTCATAAAGTTGCTATATTGACAGTTTTGATATATAAATGTTAACAAGGGTCATTTCCTAAACAATGTCACCTAAATTATACCATTAATAGGAATTTATACCATACTGTGTCAAATCTAGGTCATATATAAAATCTAGGTCAACTTTGAAGGTCAAATCAAGGTCCAAAAAAAATTACATTTCCTAAAGGGTTGACCCATTTTGGGTTTCACATGCATAAGTTAAATGGTTCCAATGTTATTACTGGTTTCCAACCTATTTTGTGCAGTCATTTTGCAGCCTCTGCACAAGAAATGGAACAAAATCCTATAGACAGAAATGCAGCAATTTTAAGGTTTAAAAATTGAATTTCTCCGTAAATATTGAAGATTTCAAAAAAATTCTAAAAGTTTTATTAACTACATACTAGTATCTAGCACATGGCACCATTTAAATGATGATATAACATATTCTAATTTTTTGTTGATATACCAACATGATTATATGCCAATCCACGGATGAGTTAGATGTATTTTAACACATTATCAGACAATGGCATGTTAGCTGGTTTGAGTATAAGTACAAATTGGAGGAAAGCAGCCAAGTATCAAATTAAATGATCTGGTGATTGGAGACTTACCGACAACTTTAGTGGTGTTAGAGGCACGCCCATAAGCCTGGCCATATCACTGATATAAAAATAAACTGGATTGCGGGTCAAGCGTCTCCGAGTGAAGCCACCGGATGTAGAAGCGTCGCCATTGAACCAATCCCAAAACAAAGGCACATGTGATCCACTCCTTCGGTGAGCTTGTGCTGCGGCATGCATGCCCAGTTCAGCCAGTTCAGCGTGTATGTTTTGTTTTTGAGAATCGTCAAATCATCCGTATAATTATACCGGGCCCTCATGTACAGCATATATATGCATCAACAGACAATCAGCCGGCAGTGGAAATTCGTTCCATTTGTAAATACAAATCAGCTATATCTAGATCTATAGTACACACAAAGAAGCATGTTGATAATGGATACCATAGCCTAGGGTAAGCAGAAAAATAACGACCCCAAAATACAAATTCAACGGGCAATAAACACATTACCCAGCTTCCCTCTACTTTGTCAGTTCTTCTGCCAACACTTGATGTTCCAACACTTGGTGTATAATCATGATAACTGACAGTTGAAAGAATTAGAACAATTCATGTAGTAAATAATACCACTCAGATTTCCGCTTCTTTCTTGTAACTTTAAGTTACTTTTTATTATTACATGTAAAACGAACATTCCCAGAGATTTATTTATTATTTCAACTTTTATTGTATTGTAAAGATAAATAATTCTGAATTCAGTGCTTTAATATAAAAAGAGATATAACAGTCATAATTTACTCATGTTACAACACTAGGTCCCACGAATCCTCTCTAAAATGACTAGATTATTGTCTCAAGATGATATATGCCTGTTAGATTCACTAACTTCACCTGATGTTGTTTCAGACAACAGCAACATCTGTCGAAAAGTGTTCACATCAGAAGTATATGAAATGAAGTGACAAAGCTACCAAAAATCGCACACATTCACAACAACAATTGTCACGTCCTGTGACACACCAGAACGGAGAACATCAAGTCACGTGATCAAACATCCACATTTGGACTTTCGAGAAAGAGAAAATGTGATTGTCGCTCGAGGAACAATAATTTATTTTCGTATTTGAAGACACCAACTCATTCAAGGATATTCCAGTGTGACTAAAATATTCTCTGACTGATGAATCACCTTGATGTGTTATTGTATCTATAAAACATTCTTCTCAGAGTTCAGTTTAGTGCTGTGTGTGCGCACTGACATTTGTGGGAAAATATATAATTGTGATGGTCGTGGAAACGTTTTACAAAAGATGGTGTCTTAAAGTCTGCATTTCAGCATTAACATTGGTGAGAAACTTCAGATGTGATGCATTTGGTTTACACACCTTGTTGAGTATTGTCCAGTCAAGTACTAGAGCTCACTTGGTTGTGACACAACGCCATATGTAGAAGAACTTTGAAGACACAAGTGTGCATCCACCCAGTGGTGCAAACCTAAAGGTGTGGTGAATGGAAACAGGTGTTTTCAATATGGCTGAAAATATGAGCACTAGTACTACTAAGAAATTATTTGAATGCGACACTTGTGGTAAGCGTTTTTCACGCAATAATGGCTTAATGCAACATGTCCGCCTCCATACTGGTGAAAAACCATACAAATGTGATACCTGTGGTGCACAATTCTCACTAAATAGTCATTTAAAGACACATATCCGTATCCACACTGGGGAAAAACCATACAAATGTGATACCTGTGGTGCACAATTCTCTCAAAATAGTGGTTTGAAGTACCATGTCCGTATCCACACTGAGGAAAAACCATACAAATGTGATACCTGTGGTGCACAATTCTCACAAAATAGTGGTTTGAAGAGACATGTCCGTATCCACTCTGGGGATAAACCATACAAATGTGATACCTGTGGTGCACAATTCTCACAAAATAGTGGTTTGAAGTACCATGTCCGTATCCACACTGGGGATAAACCATACAAATGTGACACCTGTGGTGCACAGTTCTCAGGATATGGTAGTTTTAAGTACCATGTCGGTATCCACAATGGAGATAAACCATACAAATGTGATACCTGTGGTGCACAATTCACGTACGGTAGTACTTTTAAGAGACATATCCGCATCCACACTGGTGATAAACCATACAAATGTGACACCTGTGGTGCACAATTCTCACGATATTGTCATTTGAAGAAACATATCCAAATCCACACTGGTGAGAAACCATACAAATGTGATACCTGTGGTGCACAATTCTCACACAGTAGTAATTTGAAGGTACATATCCGCATCCACACTGGGGACAAACCATACAAATGTGACACCTGTGGTGCACAATTCTCACAAAGCAGTGGTTTGAAGCACCATATCCTTATCCACACTGGAGATAAACCATACAAATGTGATCTCTGTGGTGCCCATTTCTCACGCCGTGGTAGTTTGAAGTCCCATGTCCGTATCCACAGTGGGGATAAACCATACAAATGTGACACTTGTGGTGCACAATTCTCACACATCGTCATGGACGTTGGGTGTAGTCTCAAGCCTGACGTAAATATAGCACAGATACAGGGGGCTTTCATCCAGGGAGAATATTTTATTATCTATACGCCCTGACTATTACCAGAGCTGCTCTGGCAATAAGCGCGAAAAATCCTTATTGCCAGAGCAGAACTGGATTGATGGTGATGTGCATGCGCGTCCGGTTGGCGATATTTTTTAGCGAACACATGTCGACGTAGTAATTATTTCAGATACATATGATATGACGCCCTAATATCGTTTTTGACTGATTTACGCGATCTTGGAGGGGAAACTGCGATAAGATCGATCCGCAGAGCTGCTCTGGCAATAAGGGCGGTGGTGTGCAAGCGTGTCCGGTTGGCGATATTATTTAGCGAACACGTCGACATAATAATTATTAAGTGCGCATGCATTCACATTTCTCATTCACACATCATAGAGCATTCATACCTATTGTATCGTTGTATGGCTTTTACATAAACTACGATTGCAGAGCATTCACACATTCCCTACATGTGTATTATATATATATATATATATATATATATATATATATATATATATATATATATATATATATATATATATATATATATATATAATACCCCCGGGACCGAATCAAGAGGTGTCATGCCAAACCGTATAGCTTAATCAAGCAAGATTGTTCGTTGTATATTGCGATATTTATTATAAATCGCAATATAAAGGGGACACACCGTACAAGTGTGACACATGTGGTGCACAATTCTCACGCCGTGGTACCTTGTCCAAGTCCAGTGTCCGTATCCACACGGGTTAAATTAGGCAGATATGATATGTGTGGTACATAATTCTCAAAACGTGGTACTGTGAAGAATCATTTCCCTTTCCGCACTGGTCAAAAACCCTATAAATGTTAAACATGTGGTGCACAAACCCTCACAAAGTGGCTGTTTTAAGTCTGTATTCATATTACTTTTTTGCATTCTTCGAAACTGCGGCAGTGTCTCCATTAGGAAATATCGGTCCTTAAAGGACAAAAAAGGCTACGGTTTCGTGTCATACACCTAATAGAGTTTATACAAAGTAACAATTTCCACATATACTCAATTTTTTAACGTCAGCGGTTTACTCAGAATGTGACTTTAAAGTCTAAAATTCCACGATGGTCTAGACGCCGCCATAGGTGAAGGGTTAACTTGGCTTAGCCATTCAGCGCGCGGCATTCTATATGCCGGTCAGCTTCCTGCGACGTCGTTAAGGGTCAACAACTTCGAGTCTTCGACAGTTCGTTCAGTTGGCGTGACATCTAGCAGCTGCTTATAGATGTATATCTAAATCTGTGGTTAAATCTATGGTAAACTTGAGTAATTATGCCTTAGTGTTCGGCATACGGTTGCAATTATAGTTGAAACAACCGGTAGTATTGAAACAATGGATTCACATTGGTGACTTGCGGCCGTACTGTTTGAAATCCCTCCAGTCCAAGTACAGTTCACTTTGCTCGGTCCATTTTGAGGAGAAATGCTTTGATGTAGACATGTATCATCAGTTGATGGGATGATTTCAGCGATAACAATAATAAACAACTTTATATTTACCGTCATCAGCATGTTACGCGCGTTGCCGAGTTGCAGCCATTTCATGACAACAGCCAAACCTCATGCAGGGAATCTACGTGGAGAGCGGCTCGATCACCGTCGTGACGTCATTCTTCGTCTAAGATGGGGTAGCGCATAGTATTTGGATGGCTGGGTGTTAAAAAATATTGTTCTGGTAAACCGCTGGCGTTAAAAAATTGAGTATATGTGGAAATGGTTACTTTATATTAACTCTATTAGGTGTATGCCACGAAACAGTTAACTTTGTTTGTCCTTTAACCTTACTTCGCAAGGTTACTACTTCATAAACCAGTCCTGAGACCAGACATCGTCATGGACGTTGGATATGGTATAAGGCGTAGATATAGGCCATATACAGGGCGCTTTCATGCAGGTAGAATGTTTTTTCTATATTATAACCCTATATGTCCTGTCCTATATGTGATGTGGTAACAGTAACTTACAAATATGATTAACCAAATGACTAATATAATTCATCATTGTTTTTACTTTATTATGTAATTTTAATGCTCTGTCTCATATGATGAAAGTTGTTAAAAGTAAATACTGTGAACATGCAAAATTATTATGTTTGACATATTTGTTGGTGAAGTTTGGCAAACTTAGCCGAATAGTACTGGCAAAGCACAATCGGAAATATCTTTTTGATATGTTATCAGGGTTATAAGTGGGTAATAAAACACATTTGTAATTAAATGTATGCATAGAATAATACCAAATAATTGTGTTAAATTGATAGAAAATTGCATACATTACAACGCATAAACAATTATCAAAGTACCGTTAAGCAGACCAAATTAAAACAGTGTTTTCCCATGGTTACTACAGGAAATATGAAAACTAATTCTAATTTGTATTATTATTTGGAACAATAAAATGATTATTTCAGTATATTGGCTATAGTTTAGCACACACACACACACGCACGCACGTACGTATGTATGTATGCATGTATGTATGTATGTATATATCTATATATACGTACGCATATAGAGAGTGTGTATTTCACACAAATACATTCATACTTTGGCAAAACTTCCTCTCCTGTTTTCAACAACGGCTTTCAACTTTAAGGCAATTCAGACATGCCCTACCAGTTTAGGGCATTCAAGCCTGCCATATTGTTCTACAGCATTCACAAATGCCCTACAATTGTAGCGCATTAACACCTGCGTTACCAGTGTAGGGTAGTCACATAAGCCATACCATTGTTGGGAATTCCCCACATCTCCTAGCTTCATAAGGCCTTCACACCTGATGCACCATAGGGCAATCATGTATGCCCTACCTTTATGGGGCATTCACACGTGTCATACAATTCTAGGACATTCATACATGCTGTAACATTGTAGGGTATTCACATCTACTCCACCATTGTAGAACATTCACATATGCCCCACCACTTTAGCACATTCACATCTACCCTACCACTGTAGGGCATTCACACATGTTGTGTCATATTTGAACATTCATACGTGCCTTACCAATATCTCATTCCACGCAGTTTCTTCCATATTCTGCATTCCTTTTGACAGCCTTCGTTAATTCTCTGCACGTGACCTCTATTTCTCAGTCAGTGTCTATGTTTACGTGACAGTTTCTCCTCAATTCATTGGTTCTTTCTTCTTTCTGTCATCGCTGATCTATTCTTTGGATGTCTTTGTTTTCCGCTAACTGTGGCTTCTCATGTCTTTGTAACCAGCATTTCCTGCACGGGGTGTGGGGGGGGGGGGCTGACCCGGAGAGGGTTGTTGAGGGAGGGATTTGAAGCTCACGTAAAACCTCCACGTGCATTGCCAACATAAATGAATGCGATATGTGAAAAATATCTATGTATCTTTAATATATATATATATACACGTGTACATCCAAAACTATTTCAATAAAATACAGTTGTGCAGCCAGATGGAGGTTATAGGGGCCATACCTTTCCAATCCCGGAAAATTGGATAGTATGGAACTAAGGACCAATAAATGGTTGCCCGATTCAAACAGTGACATAATACAGTGTATTATAGTGATGCTTGTTTTGGTATGCAGGTATTGCAATCCAGGTATTGCAATACCTCAGGGAGTTTGACGCCCCTGCCATGCAGAGTTGTAAACCACTGCCTTATGGTACAGGTTCTTGTCAGAACCGAAGGCTAAGGGAGCAAACCCTAACCAGAAAACCATGTCACTGTGGCAGCATCAAGGGCAGTTGATGTATGGAACTCCCAACATCTCTCGACCAGCCACTGCAGGGACAAATAGTTTGCGCCTGTCTTGACATGTTCTTGCCGGTGTGAGACCTATATTTGTTCCCCGAGAGAGTGTCGCTAGTAACTTGCAAAAGCCAGCGGCACTTCAACAATTTTTGCTAGCAGCTTCCATGAAATGTACAACTGCACGAAACATGATACCGGATCGGCCGTCGCCCGGGTTACCAAGGACCGCGCTGCTCGACCTCATCTTCCATCGACAGTGAAACATCAGCTAGGAAGAAGAAGACAAAGAAGACAACTACTGACAATTGGACAATGGAACGTCAGGACTCTCCTCGACCGAGAAGGAGCTAACCGACCAGAAAGACGTACGGCACTAGTAGCAATGGAACTTGCCAAATACAACATCGACATTGCTGCCCTATGTGAAACAAGGTTCTCAGAGTCTGGTAGTCTCAACGACTTGGAATACTCTTTCTTCTGGAGTGGCAAACCCGAAGGAGAAAGAAGGGAGGCTGGAGTGGGCTTTGCTATCAAAAAGGATATCGTCACAAAGCTGACAGAAATGCCACGGCCAGTAAGTGACAGAATCATGACGATGAGACTACCTCTGAGCAAGGACAACTTTGCTACAATTACCAGCGTGTATGCTCCGACAATGACAAACCCAGATGAAAACAAGGAGGCCTTCTACAACCAGCTGGCAAGTGTGCTCAGTGGCATCCCTCGTACAGATAAGCTACTGCTGATAGGAGACTTCAATGCGAGGATAGGAAGAGACAATGACAAGTGGCCCTTGGTCATGGGCAAACATGGGATTGGGAAATGCAACTCCAATGGCGAGCTTCTACTGGCTCTGTGCTCTGAGTTCGAACTGATAGTGACGAACACCATGTTCAAGCAGAAGGATGAACGCAAGACCACCTGGATGCATCCTCGTTCCAGACACTGGCACATGATCGACTTCATCATCACGAGGTGCCAGGATAAGATGGACATCCACAGTACCCGAGCCATGCGTGGAGCAAACTGTTGGACCGATCACCAGATGCTGAGGTCAAAAGTGGCTTTCAGAATACGACAAAAGCACAGCAGGCAAGGAACAAGTAAGCCGACCAAGCTCAACACAGCAAAACTAAGTACCACCAGCCATAGGGAGAGTTTTGAGCAGGAGATGGACAGTGCTCTCGCCCAATGGGAGGAAAAGGAAAACTCAACACCAGACGAGAAATGGGCAGCTCTGCAGCAGGTCGTGTACAACACAGCCAAGACATATTTTGGCAAGCCAGACAGAAAACACCAGGACTGGTTCGACCCCAACGACCAGGAGCTAAAAACTCTTATGAGCAGAAGAGACCAAGCCCACCTGAGAGTGTTGCAAACCAGGAGCACTAGATCCACTACTGCAGCATATAAAGACGCCTGCAGACTGCTACAAAAACACACCCGTGCACTGAAGTCAAACTGGTGGGAAAGGAAGGCAGTGGAGCTGCAGAGAGCTGCTGACAGTAACAACATGAAGGGCTTCTACAATGGACTGAAGGAAGTGTGGGGACCCAAAAAGAAGGGACCTGTTCAACTGAAATCAGCAGATGGAATGGAGACCTTCTCTGACAGCAAGAGAGTTGTGGCAAGATGGAGTGAACACTTCCAGAAGCTACTCAACGTCCCTGGAGACATAGATCACGAAGCTTTGGACAACATCCCGCAGCGCATTATCAAGACAAGCCTAGATGAGATTCCAACTATGGATGAGATGGCTAAAGCAATCGCCGGCCTGAAAGATGGCAAAGCACCTGGAGGAGATGGAATTCCTGCAGAAGTATGGAAGCACGGAGGAGACAATCTGTTCAGCAGACTGCACCAACTAATCACCAATGCCTGGGAGGTGGGTTCTGTACCACAAGCATGGAAGGATGCCAGCATTGTAACCATCTACAAGAAAGGTGATCGAACAGACTGTGGGAACTATAGAGGAATCTCTCTTCTTTCCATAGCAGGCAAGATCTTCGCCAGGATCCTACTCAACAGACTATCTACCCACATAACACCAGAGGTAGTTCCAAAGACTCAATGTGGCTTCAGAGGTAACCGGAGCACCGTGGATATGATATTTTGTCTCCGACAACTACAAGAAAAGTGCATTGAGCAGGACCGACCACTCTACATGGTATTTGTCGACTTCAGTAAGGCGTTCGATACAGTTGGGAGGACCGGGCTATGGCAGCTACTGAGGAAGTATGGATGCCCAGAGAAGTTCACAACAATGATCGAGGCACTACATACCGGAATGATGGCGAATGTTAGTGTTGGAGGGGAAGTCTCGGAATCGTTCAGTGTCACAAATGGGGTCAAGCAAGGATGTGTACTGGCCCCCACGTTGTTCTCCATCTTCCTATCAGCAATGCTCGATGATGCTTTCCGAGACATGGGGGATGGCGTCTACATACAGTCCAGACAGAGCGCTGACCTATTCAACGTCGCACACTTCAGAGCGAAGACCAAGACTACTCGGATACTAATGAGAGAGCTGCTATTCGCAGATGACAGTGCACTGGTTGCACACTCTGCTGAAGAGATGCAGAATATAGTGGATGCTTTCTCCAATGCGTCAAATAAGTTTGGCCTGAAGATTAACATCAAGAAGACCGAGGTGCTGTACCAACCCAACTCTACAAGAACCCGAGAGGAGGATATCATGGTTGATGGAAACAAGTTGAACTCTGTTCTGGAATTCACCTACCTCGGAAGCACTATATCAATTGATGGATGCATTGACGATGAAATACAGAGGAGGATGGCCAAGGCTAGTGCATCTTTCGGCCGGCCGACTACACCAGAGACTCTGGAACAACCACCATGTGTCCATGCGGGTTAAAGGCAAGATATACCGTGCAATCGTGCTGTCCATCCTCCTATACGGAGCCGAGGCCTGGACAGTGTACAGACGACAGGTGAATAAGCTGCATGCCTTCATGATGCGACATCTGCGATCGATCATGAGGATAACCTGGATGGACAAAGTGACAAACAAGGAAATACTCGAACGGACAGGGCTGCCATCTATGGAAGATCTTCTGATCAGAAAGAATCTCCGGTGGACTGGACACCTCATGAGGATGTCACCAGATAGGCTACCAAAGCAGGTTCTCTACTCCCAACTGTCTTCTGATCAGAGAAAGAGAGGGCGCCCTCGTCTCCGGTTCAAGGATACCATCAAGAGAAACCTGAAGCTGAGAGACATAAAGATCGACTCCTGGACATCACTCTCACAGCAGAGAGCTAGAATGGAGAGCAACAGTCAAGTGATGGAAGCAGTCTTGTCGCTTCGCGACCGACAGCATGATGATTATAGTGATGCTTGTGTTGGACTTCCCTTCCCAGTTCTTCCTACTGACAAAGAAAGTGTGTATCATTCAAATAGGACTATATTTAAGTTACCCAAAGTGGTGGAATCCTCCATTTCTGTCATACTCGATAAGCAGTCTGGTGACTGCAGTTCAACAGATGACGGGGCAACGAACATGTTAAGTTACATTGCACGTTGTAAAGGTAAATTGCTGTCATTATAGTATCCAAAATTCTTATATAGTACGCAATCCTCAGGATTGCTCAGGATGTTCAATTGAACACCATCTCGGCTTCTCTGGGAAACATCCAGTCACGCTGCAGTTAATGTGCGAAGACACAATCGTATCGTATAAAAATAACCACTATGCCATATATGCAGGTACTCGTTCATTCATTAGAGTGAAGAGCAAAATCTACGCCATTGATGACGTACTATTTTATTTCAAGTTGTTCTATAGTAATATTGTAAAATGATAGTTATTATGAAACACCATCTTGTTAGACAGCTCACCTGTGACTCCATCTCGCGGAAACAGTTTAATCGAGGCTGGTAACAAACGGTGGCGCCTCCAAACGGAAAGTGAATGGGAATGTAGTCTGACAAGTCCCACTCGCAAACTTACTAACTTCAGTTGTATAATATTTAGTGAATACTGCCTTCTGCATTGCTCAAGGTTTGTGTTGGGTTGTATATAGCTAGGAACTACAGTAGTGAATGTAGGATTTGTGACGCCTTTGATTTAAGTTTTAAATATCAAATTACTGCTGCGGGCGATAAACGAGTGTCAGACAAAGATAATGTTAAAACACTAGAATATAATATGTATGGCCAGGCACTAACTAAGGCAGTACAGTAGCCAGTACTACTAGGCTGGCTGTGGTATCTTGTGATTTATTGTACGCCCTAAAATACCAGACGTCGAATGCCAGCGTTACCAGTGCAACTCTGATCCTAATTATTGGTAACGTTCTGTGCCGTAAACATTTATGATTTATTTTGTTTGTTCATCATGTAGCGTGTGGGTACCTTTCATCGACACTGGACGACAGGGTCCCTAATGATCGACCGTTTCATAAATGCAATAACTTTGGTGTTGACTGTTACTGTACTAACATAATTGGGTAAGTATATGTGCAAACAAATATATGACATGCAACAAAAAAGAATAAAAATCATTGTTGACAAATCATTACTCAAGTTTATGTGCTGAACGGTCATTCATTAAGTATTTTGTCACCAAATTGTATCAAACTATTTTTTGGTGTTTGTTGAAATCGTCAATGAATATGCTTTGAATAGAAAATAATTTAAATTGCGTAAATTTACATCAAAGGCGAATAAAACGCGGAAAACTACGCTTAAACGGTCGATCATAGGTCCCCCGACGCTATGTCATGAGTGACACTCGTCATCAGCGTCAGCATTTTCTGTAGGAAATTGTTTAATGTTCCCCGACAGTAGTCACCATAAGAAATTTAATGGTAGTTATTTCATGTATTTAAGTGAAATATATCAGCAATCTACAGATGTGGAAAGTTACAATTTTTTGACGTTTTCTGACGGCTTGATCATCACTAATTGAAGGTGCTGGTTTCATGCATGTAGATGAAATATTAACGAAACTGCAATTTTATGAAATTTCAAATAAAACAAATCTGACTCTTTTGACAGATAATAGTAATTCATTAAAATGCAATGGTGCTTCATTCAAGTACATTTACTTATTACTTCAGCACACACGTTACAATTGCAGGATATTGAAACATCACTTTTTAGCAGTAAACTCTTGACGTCTACATGGATGAAATATTAATAAAACTGAAATTTTACACAAATATCCATTTGGTAAATTTTATCGAACATTCTATTTGATTTTGTACATTAATCACAAGAAGCTTACTTCTGTTCAATTATACTGGTTTTGCTGTAAACTATGATGAAGGCCAATACATACCTCATTTTTTAAATCAGTTTGTATAATTTTATAATGTGTCATATATTTTTCAACAATATTATATATACTCAACAACAAATAATATTTCATATAAAATTGTAATCAACAAATACCCCAGTACCGACATATAGAAGTCGTGTAATATAATTTTATAAACATTAATGATAAATAAACATAAATTATAATAATTAATAAATTTAACATAGCGTAATCAACACAAAGGTACGATGTAAAATTAAATAAGTATAACAGGTGAGGTTTTTCATTCTTTAGCAGATATATTTTATATTTCAACTTTTATTGTATTGTGAAGAAAAATAATTCTGAATTCAGTACTTTAATATGAGAACAGATATAACAGTCGTAATTTACTCACATTAAAAAAACTACCCCCGGTAGGTCCCACGAATCCTCGCTAAAATCACTAAATTGTTGTCTCAAGTATATATATATCTGGTAGATTCACTAATTTCACCTGATGTTGTTTCAGACAACAGCAACATCTGTCGAAAGGTGTTCACGTCAGAAGTATATGAAATGAAGTGACAAAGCTGCCACAAATCGCACACATTCACAATAACAACTGTCACGTCCTGTGACACACCAGAACGGAGGACATCAAGTCACGTGATCAAACATCCACATTTGGGTCTTCGAGATAAAGAGAAAATGTGATTATCGCTCGAGGAACAATATTTTTTTTTTATTTGAAGACACCAACTCATTCAAAGATGTTCAAGTGTGACTAAAATATTCTCTGACTGATGAATCACCTTGATGTGTTATTGCATCTACAAAACATTCTTCTCAGAGTTCAGTTTGGTGCTGTGTGTGCGCACTGACATTTGTGGGAAAACATTTAATTGTGATTGTTGTGGAAACGTTTTACAAAAGATGGTGTCTTAAAGACTGCATTTCAGCATTAACATTGGTGAGAAACTTCAGATGTGATGCATTTGGTTTACACACCTTGTTGAGTATTGTCCAGTCAAGTACTAGAGCTCACTTGGTTGTGACACAACGCCATATGTAGAAGAACTTTGAAGACACAAGTGTGCATCCACCCAGTGGTGCAAACGTAAAGGTGTGTTGAATGGAAACAGGTGTTTTCAATATGGCTGAGAATATGAGCACTGGTACTATTAAGAAATTATTTGAATGCGACACTTGTGGTAAGCGTTTTTCACGCAATAATGGCTTAATGCAACATGTCCGCCTACATACTGGTGAAAAACCATACACATGTGATACCTGTGGTGCACAATTCTCACTAAATAGTCATTTAAAGACACATATCCGTATCCACACTGGGGAAAAACCATACAAATGTGATACCTGTGATGCACAATTCTCATACAGTGGTAGTTTGAAAATACATGTCCGTACCCACACCAGGGATAAACCATACAAATGTGATACCTGTGGTGCCCAATTCTCACAAAATAGTGGTTTGAAGAGACATGTCCGTATCCACACTGGGGATAAACCATACAAATGTGACACCTGTGGTGCACAATTCTCAGGATATGGTAGTTTGAAGTACCATGTCGGTATCCACAATGGAGATAAACCATATAAATGTGATACCTGTGGTGCACAATTCACGTACGGTTGTAATTTTAAGAGACATATCCGCATCCACACTGGGGTTAAACCATACAAATGTGACACCTGTGGTGCACAATTCTCACAATATAGTCATTTGAAGAGACATATCCAAATCCACACTGGTGAGAAACCATACGAATGTGATACCTGTGGTGCACAATTCTCACACAGTAGTAATTTGAAGGCACATATCCGCATCCACACAGGGGACAAACCATACAAATGTGATACCTGTTGTGCACAATTCTCACAAAGCAGTAGTTTGAAGTACCATGTCCGTATCCACACTGGAGATAAACCATACAAATGTGATCTCTGTGGTGCACAGTTCTCACGCCGTGGTAGTTTGAAGTCCCATGTCCGTATCCACAGTGGGGATAAACCATACAAATGTGACACTTGTGGTGCACAATTCTCACACAGTGGTAGTTTGAAGAAACATGTCCGTATCCACACAGGGGACAAACCATACAGATGTGATACCTGTGGTGCACAATTCTCACAAAGTTGTATTTTGACGGTTCATGTACGTATCCACACAGGGGATAAACCATACAAATGTGATACCTGTGGTGCACAATTCTCAGAAAGCAGTAGTTTGAAGCACCATGTCAGTATCCACACTGGAGATAAACCATACAAATGTGAAACATGTGGTGCACAATTCTCACGCCGTGGTAGTTTGAAGTCCCATGTCCGTATCCACAGTGGGGATAAACCATACAAATGTGACACTTGTGGTGCACAATTCTCACACAGTGGTAGTTTGACGGTTCATGTACGTATCCACACAGGGGATAAACCATACAAATGTGATACATGTGGTGCACAATTCGCACAAAGTCGTAGTTTGAAGCTTCATGTACGTACGTACCACACAGGGGCTAAACCATGCAAATGTGATACCTGTGCTGTAGAATTCTTACAAACTTGTGATTTTAAGAGGCATGTATGTATCCACAATGAGGATAAACTATAACATATTTTATATATGGTGGACAATTCTCACAAAGTAGTTATTTGAAAACATTCTAAAAAAATGGTACTTTGACGATGTCGTGGTGAAAACCTCAATCATATAATGTTGTAAGTGTACTGCACAAATCCGCACAAAGTTGTCATTTTAAGGCACATGTATGTATCTACTGTATATCACTGGTTTTGCATTCTTTTAAAGCTGTGACAGTTGCTTCATTAGAAAATGTCATGTCAAACCTAAATTTGCTCGGTTACTACTTCATGACCGGACATTGTCATGGACGTTGGATGTAGTCTCAAGCCTGACGTAGGTATAGGACAGATACAGGGGCTTATATATATATATATATATATATATATATATATATATATATATATATATATATATATATATATATATATATATATATATATATATGTATATATCGGGACCGAATCAAGAGGCGATATTTAATATAAATCGCAATATAAAGGGGACAAACCGTACAAGTGTGACACATGTGATGCACAATTCTCACGCCGTGGTACCTTGTCCAAGTCCAATGTCCGTATCCATAACAGGGATAAACCGTACAAATATGATATATGTGGTGCACAATTCTCACAACGTGGTCCGTTGAATGGTCGTGTCCATATTCACAACAGAGAAAAACCTTTCAAATATGATACCTTTGATATGAATACACATATCCACGATGCTTATGCACGATTCTCTGATAGAGGTTCTTTAAAGAAACACATCGTATCCATATAAACAATACAAAGGTGATACCTGTGGTGCACAATTCTCACAAAATGATAATTTGAAGATCCATGTCTGTATCCAAACGGGGGATAAATTAGGCAAATATGATATGTGTGGTACATGATTCTCAAAACGTGGTACTGTGAAGAATCATGTCCCTTTCCGCACTGATCAAAAACCCTATAAATGTTAGGCTTAGACTATCACCAGAGCTGCTCTGGTAATAAGGATTTTTTAGCGCTTATTGCCAGAGCAGCTCTGTCAATAAGAATGGAAACATTTCTTATTGCCAGAGCAGAAATCGATTGATGGTAATGTGCATGCGCGTCCGGTTGGCGATATGTTTAGCGAACACATGTCGACATAGTAATTATTTCAAATACACATGACGCCTTGGTATCATTTTATGACTGATTTAGGCGATCGTGGCGAGGAAACTGCGATAAAATCGATCCGCAGATTTGCTCTGGCATAAGGGCGAAACAAATTCGTATTGCCCTTAGCAAAAAACGAAGCGCCCCTAGCGGATTTTCAGGGCATATCTCAGAGCAGCTCTGGCAATAAGAACGGAAAATGTTCTTATTGCCAGAGCAGAAATCGATCGATTTCACATGTGCATGCGCGTCCGGTTGGCGATATGTTTAGCGAGCACATGTCGACATAATAATTATTTCAGATACACACGACGCCTTGGTATCGTTTTTTGACTGATTTAGGCGATCGTGGCGGGGAAACTGCGATAATATCAATCCGCAGAGCTGCTCTGACAATAAGGGCGGAAAAAATCTTTTATTCAAGTGTTAACAATGACTGCATTGCTGTGACCAAGAAAGGAATATTGATCCAGAGAATACTTTCTATATAATTATGTGCCTATACTTCAAATTGTTTTCATTCAGATTAATAGTCAAGAGATTATGTAATGTAATGCTATATACATGGTGTTGCTATATAGGTCTACCTAGCACTGGTCTGTCTGTTGTGTTTATAAACTTGATGGCTATAAAGTAGATGTCTCGATATATGATTTTCTTTTCTTTTACCTATCCTGAAAATAAAAAGTATTTGAAATATATTGTATTTAAATACTTGTGCATTTAACAATAATTGTATTTGAATTCTCAAGAGACTGCTGAGTATTTGTATTTCAATAAATGTCAATGTATTTGACCCCGTGTTGACCGATGTCACATAGTGTTTATACTGTAGGTCCATCATATGTTGATTGGACGCCTCACACTCTCATTGTTGAAGATGTTTATAATACAAATATATTATATAACAACAGAACGTTGTTTTCAGTATATCTGGCAGAGTGCGCATGCATTCACATAAAAAAAATCCCTTTATACCATGCTATGGCAGAATTTTAATGGAAGCTACCTGCGATTTTGTCGCTTCCACTATGTTTGCAATATTCAAAATAGCCGCCATCCAAAATAAAAGAAACTTGTTTTTTGATATTTCAGGAACTGTTTTACATAAACCGCTAATCTTGGGCTTAATATATAATATTTCCGGGTATTCTGCTTTCAAATATTTTATATCTGAACTTATCCAGCTTTCACATTCGCCATTTTTAAAGATCATGTTAGCCTCGGTTACTATGCGCCAACACTGCACCAAGGCATGACAAAGAAGTGTGTTGGTGATTCGGCATTTGGCGCAGCAGCATCTCGACTGTGGAATGAACTACCTGTGAACATTCGTGCATCCAGGACATTACCTATGTTTAGAAAGTATTTAAAGACATAACTTTTTAGTAGACATTTCAATTAATTTAAATTGTTTTAAAATGACGGACATTGCATTATAATTTCTTTTTAGTGTAATAATATTTTAATTAGTGTTTATGTTTTAGATAAATTTATAGATTTATATGTATGTTTACGTACAGAGTTTTAGAAAGGGTTTTAATTTTATATTAATATATATAATTTGCATACCATGTTTTAGTACTATACATCTTAAAAGCAGTGTTAATATAATTTATTCATATTATTTACATACAAAGATTTGCGAGTTGGTATGATTTATATTAATTTATATAATTTACATTTTTATTTATTAATACACATTAATTTTAGTATTTTTCTTGTGCAGCGCATCGATCCGCCATGCGGGAATTAGCGCTATATAAAAACTATATTATTATTACCCAGGTTCGTGTGGTGGCACTTTTAAGCCCCTCACACCCGCCTGGGGAAACAATGAGTCTGCATTTTCGACCCGCCAGGGTGGTCTTACCCCAGATTTGGGTAGAAACGCTGATTGGCTCTCAGGCCAACTATGAAATAAAAATTAAAATAACGATATACTTTTACAAAATAATGATATCATATGAAAAGTATTCAACATTTAACTTATATTAACACAAAAGTAAGTAAAAATTTAAATTTACAGTTGTTTATAAAATAAGAATTACGGCAGGATTAACCAGTATCCGTGAGGTGGCAGCATTGTTTAGCCCCAAACGGATACCACACAAATTAAATAAGGATACCTTTTTATCAAATAATGCTGTATTATTAAAACTATTCAAAATTAAACTTATATTAACACAAAATAAATAGAAATACAAATTTGCATTTGTTTATCAAATAGAAATGAGTGCAGGATTGGCAGCATTGTATAGGAGGTGGCAGCATTGTATAGATCACGCGGAAAAACAAACACAAGCCGACTAAGTAACCAGACTGTCTTCTCGGCGTAGTTCCGCTGCCGACCGACAGTCGGTTAAGCGAGACTAGAACTTATCCAGCATTTACATTCGCCATTTTGAAATATGGGGTCCTGTTTGAAGGTGCTGGCCGAGGACGCGTCATCGTGAGGAGCAGACATGTTTCTATCGGACACTGCGACATGTATATGACTAGAACTAGTAGATAGGAGCTGAGGCACTCCACCCGATGGGACAAAACGCGCACAGATCTCGCTCAATCTCGGACGTCTCGTCGTTTAGTTTTGTTTTGATCTCAGCCGTGCGAGGGCGCTGTTCAAAGATACCCAGATATGATGTATCAGCTCTGGTATAACGTCACTTGAAATATCGGGATTTTGACGTCGCGGTACTGTGACGTCATAGCAATATGACGTCAATGAACGTCGCGGGAAAGCTGATACGTGACGACAGGCAGTTTGTTTTGTCATGGTCATAGAGGTTTTTCGCAGCTGTGCAGTGTTGCCAAGTCCGCGGTTTTCCCGCGCAATTGGGCTAGTTTTAGACCTGTTCCGCGGGGGGGGGGGGGGAATAGCAGTTGCGGGTTGCGGTTTTTTGGGCTTCTTGTTATGCACATGCCGCTGTTTTTGGGCTAGTTTCAAAAGTGGTGGTTTTACGTCATGTGTTACGTTAAGAGCCGTCTTATTCTACGTCTCATAATAAATACTGTGAACTACCAATTCAAAGCCTCCTAATGTTTTTGAATACAGACACACACACACACACACACACACACACACACACACACACACACACACACACACACACACACACACACACACACACACACACACACACACACACACACACACACACACACACACACACACACACACACACACACACACACACACACACACACACACACACACACACACACACACACACACACACACATTGCCCACTCCAATATGGGCCACCCAGTTGTCCACAAATAAGGGTAATAATCATTATCGAGCGCTATGGGTCGCTGCTGCTGATTACTTCAATAACAGCTCTTCTCTTCGTAGCGCTACGTGTAGTAACATGGGGAAAATGCAACATGCTTTATCTGCTGGTACTATCATTTATCATGACAGAAATTTGGCGTCTGAGCTTTATTTCCAATTTAATTATTGACTTATTCGAGGGCGAGGCTCAGAATTGGCTTACGGTCTTGACACATAATTACGTTAGTTAATGATGTCTACTATCATCAAGATATTATTAGCTATATACTAATATTATCTTGATGATAGTAGACATCATTAACTAACGTAAAATGTGTCACGACCGTAAGCCAATTCTGAACTCGCCCTCGAATAAGTCAATAATTAAATTGGTAATAAAGCTCAGACAACATATCTCGCATTGACGTCTATAACTGCAAAAACTGACACTGATTGACAGCATGTCAGAGCAACTTTCTCAATAACAATTTTAAGTAATTGTTTTTTGTTTCACCAACTGTCTGCATCTAGTCCTGTAAATGGGCCAACGCCTCAGTAAGTTGTTAGTTAATCCTTGGCCGCAATGTTTTATCTGCGGGTGCTATAATTTGTCGTTGCCGTATAGCTCATTGTCTTGATGATACTATATATAGTATACACCATTACCTAACGCAATTAAGCGCCGCGACCGTAAACCAGTTCTCAAGTAAGTCAACAATACAATGTCTGACATTGACAATAATAATAAAGCATCGATGACAGATCTCGCATCGACGCCTGAAACCGCAAGAACTGACACTGATTGACAGCATGTCAGTATGTCAGAGCACCTTTCTTAATAAAATTGTTAAATATATGTGATTACGTAGAGGGCCATTTATGTGGTGAATTTTGTGACGTTATGATGTATGCCATGTCTGTTTATAAACAAGCATTTATAGTTCACCGTAGAACAATAGGTGGCGCTCAACTGCAAGGAATGATGGAAACATCCACTCATCATTGGGTAAATACTTTGTGCGTGACGTACTTGAAATGCATTTACCTCTTTATTGGTAGGGGTGTGTCACTGGCAACTTTTAAAATGTATAATTTTACAATTATTTGGGACACAAATTTGGGCTAGTTTTGGGCTAGTTTTCGAGGGCGATTGGGCGGGAAATTTTATTTTGACCTGGCAACACTGCAGCTGTGTGACATTCCGAATATGTACGATATTTGACACTTATACAGAATTCGGACCTATACCTCAGTTTTTCAATTATAACTATATTTGCCTATATTCGATATCTCACACAAACTCTAATCCTACACATGATCAATCAGCATTCCCATCTGTATTTATGTTTCGCAAATATTGCATTTTGAGACCCAAGTAGCGTTCTGAATTTTGCCAGTCGCAAGCGCAGCACATGGAATGAGCGATAGACAGTTTGTTTTTGCCGACCGCGCTGTCTTTTCGACCTCTAAAGTCTGCTAAGTTTATAAAACATAAATATGCGCAAGATGATGCTAAATAATTGATTTAACAAAATCAAGTATTAAAGGTTGGCTAAGATACATATTACAGTTATAATGGCCAATATGAGGTCAGTCCGAATTCTGCATAAGTGCCCGATATAAATTTTTAATCCACGTGTCTTTTGGAATCAAGTGTAGACATGCTCCCAATGCTATCCACAAGTACGCACGCACGTTAGTCGTACACCAGCTGATTGCACAAATAGACTACACGGTAGAATGACTGCCACATCCCAGGTGGTCTAGTGGTTAGGATTCGGCGCTCTCACCGCCGCGGCCGGGGTTCGATTCCCCGTCTGGGAACACGTTTTGTAAGATGCCTAAAACCTTCGATATTTGTGATAAATTGGGTGTTTGTTTCGTTTCGAGGACCATCAGTTGTTTTTGTACTACCTGCAGTATTCGTTTTAGGGATACATAAACTATTTTCAAGCTACCAGAATGATTGTTGTGTTTTTCCCGGATTGTGCAAATAAACATTGTATTGGTTTGAATAAACTGTGAATGAGATTTTCATAAATAAAATAGCCAAGAATAGTTCCCCGAAAGTTGTTTTAATTTGGTTTTAACTTTGAACAAACAGGACGTTATACAATAACAGGTTCCCGAACTAATAGTATTATGAAAATGCTGAAAATGTAACACTGGGGAAAGATATAATATAATATGGTCTATTTTTGCGACTGCATCAGCGTCTCTACCCTAAATCTGGGGTAAGGCCGCCCTGGCGGTTACAACTGCATCCCATTAATTTCCCAGGTAGAGTTGAGGGGCTGAAAAGTGCTGCCACATCACGCCTTGAACGAATCGAGGCCATGAACGGATATATTTGGGTTCATAGGCCAACACCATAGACATATCTAGGGTGTGTTGATGGATAGATCGTCGCATTTGTGCCACGCAATGTTTTCATTAGAATAACGGATCCCCTATACGCTTCGAAGATGAAATGCCCCCACCACATCTAGACGTTCGCCGTGAACGTTCTTCAGTTGTGAACGTCGCCGCGAACGGGTATCAAAACACTACAACCCTCTCCAATGCAGCGCCCCCGTCTTCCGATGTCTTCCGATATCAATATCCGACGACCGAGAAATTGGGAACGTCGCCGTGAAAAATGTCAACATGTCCCATTTCGATGTCGTGTCATGTTGAAGATACGGCTCAGCTCTCTTCACAAGACAGCCCGCCCGTATGTGCACACATGTTATTACAACTGCCATATTTTACCCAAAATAACCTTTAAATAGATCAGTTACGAAAATGTACGCATTGTTAGTGCGTTCAGCTACATCCAACGGAAATTCAAATTATCAAAGATGAGACGATCGCTCTATTAGATATCATTGAAAGTATTTATTACCGAACAAGTTATAAAAATAAACTATGTGATACTTTATAAGCTGCTAGATAATTTAATGTTTGTCAGTTGTCACCATAATCGGGCAAACCAGCATATGAGACGGTTCACCACCACATACTTGCAATACTTCAAGATGGTCTACGATCTTCCGTGTGACGATTGAGAGTTTCTTTTTCGGTTTGGGATGCAGATTGTTGACGACGAAGTCGCCACATTGGACCAGTTCAGTATGTCGGTGGCAGTGAAGCCGATGAACATCCTTGTGCCCATTGTTTCCAGCAGCCAGTTGTTTGAAGGACAATCACGAACACTTCTAAGCAGCCATATTTTACAAGTGTCG
Source organism: Oasisia sp. SBJ-2009 (assembly GCA_964017155.1). Classification (NCBI taxonomy): domain Eukaryota; kingdom Metazoa; phylum Annelida; class Polychaeta; order Sabellida; family Siboglinidae; genus Oasisia; species Oasisia sp. SBJ-2009. Next base: position 45,884,172 of record OZ024856.1, read on the forward strand.
GAAGAAAAACAGATCGAGAGTGTGGCTGCACATTGATGATTTTAAATTTGGCGCGCATACGCAGAAAGGTCCATCGAACAGTTTATAACTACCGGAAAAATGTAAGCCGCTGCCGGGCTCTATCAACCTTGTGTTGATATTATTAATAGCTGTAGCTATCAAGCACATTTTAAATAATGAAATTTGTGTTGCGCTTTCACCCCTCGCCTGCTTGATGCTTATCGCCTACGGCAGAATCGGCGGATTCGTGCACTTTGTGTAACATATTCCTATTTGAGTGATGACAAATTTCTTTGCCAAAATTTCGGATTGGGAAGTTCTACACAGGCACAGCATGGGCGTCGATCAGTGGGGGAGGAGGGGGACGCTGGCCACCCCACGGCCAGAGGGGGTCAGCATAGGAAATATCCTCATACTTTTTTCAGTTCATAAATCAAATTTATAGGCATATATAGCGAGACTGATCACTCCCCTCTCTTAAAAAACCTACATCGGTCTAGTATTAAAATTAATAATAAGAACTAAACTTCCGACTACCTGTGGAAAATCACTAGATAAATTGCTTGGTTGGCAGCACTTCATCTAAGTCCAGTAAATATTCATCATGCCGGGCTCTGTCATTTTGCACCCTTGTGTAAGCAGTATTGATATGTAGCCATCAAACACATAATAGATTATTAATTTTTGTTTGTCCTGTCACCCCTTGTATTGCGGCCTGGTCGCCCTGGTGGATATTTATATCGCCTACGGCGGAACCAGAGGATATATGCACTTTGTGTAATTTGGTCTCATTTTAGTGATGACAAATTTCTTTGCCAAAAGGTGGCATTGGGAAGTCCTACACAGGCACCCCTGTAAGCTTTGCATCTTGCCACTCTATGAAACAGGCAATTGCAGTGTTGGGTCCAAAGTCTACCCCCAAATATTCAGTGATTGGGGTAGGCCATGGCCCCTCTTCAAATATATGTTGCCAACATAACTATTATAAATAGCATAACATAAAGGCTTTTTTAGTTTAGAATTAGCACCAGACCAACAAGGAATTATGTTTTATATTTAAAAAGAAATACCTATGTGTATATCAGGTCATATATATGTTATATGTATTATAATATATATATATATATATATATATATATATATATATATATATATATATATATATATATAGTATACATGTCATATATATATAGTATACATGTCATATATATATATATATATATATATATATATATATATATATATATATATATATATATATATATATATATATGACATGTATACTATATATATATGACATGTATACTATATATATATATATATATATATATATATATATATATATTATGCATACATATAATGTATATAAATTGGTCCCCCGTCCCCCCCCCCACTTTTAAAACCAGATCGACGCCCCTGGTCACAGCGGAATTACTTCAGCCCGACAGAGCATCACATCGGCAGCGCAGTGTACACACGCGACGGCAGGGACACGTGTGCTCCCTCGATCGTCTTATAACTCCCCCTTGCCCATAATGAGTTTTTTAATCAATCCCATATTGGAATGAATAAGTAGTTGTCACCAAAATATGTTTGGAAATAATATTGAACCAAGTGATGCCAGTGGCGAATTGCAGGTATCTATTCTTTGATTTCCTGCCAAGTTTCTCCTAGATGCGAGAAAACTGTCGGGCACCGTGATGTGGTTGCACCCCATTGACCGACTTCGACGAGGGGTCAGAACACATTTATACTTTCTTGTCTGAACCATGTAAAAGTGTGACGCAAAGAATTGTGTTACTTAAAGTTGTGAATTGCCATTTTGATGTGAAATGGGTACAAATAAAGCAGACACACCAGTAGATATATTGCTACGATGCATCTGCAGTGCATTGACGCATGATAGGCAGTGTTTAATTGGCATAGCGATTTTTAACCTTTTTATATACGACCCCTGCGGATGCAGAAATACGTGGTAAATTTGCTCAACATTGACGGGCAACGCACATGCTCGCATTTCAAAAGAGTTAGAGGTATGTAATTTTGACGAAATGCGATGAGCATAACATAACATATCTCTGGTAGAGTTTCTTTATAATCGACTCCAATGGGAAAATCAACTATGATCTGTGCCCACGAGCGAGAAGGGTTATGGTGTCATTCAGGTGCCATTAGCCCAATAACCGACGAAAGAGTTCGCAAACGCATCAGCAGTATGTAGGTTGTTTGAACGTCTGTGAGGACTGGTGATATATAGTGTTGTGTTGTTTTATGTCACTAGAAGTTGCGTATTTGTTCAGCCATTGCGGTATTTCAGCTGTAAAACTAGTGTAAGTCCGAGGACACTGCGGTTCTTCGGCGTAGTGACACAGATGTAATTTGTATTGAAGATATTATCACGACCAATAACTCTCTGGTTTTAACAGAAATTAAGGGGTGACTCGAAGGAAAGTGGTTTCTTGGAAAATATGGTGTTCTCATTTCAAAAAAATTTCTGCGGCACCTTTGTCAGTACATGTTATATATATGCAGTGGGCATTTCTGGACACGTTCTGAACCATTTTCTAGGACATGAAGACAACGTTGTAATAGGCGCCCGTGGCGAAAGCAAAAGTATGTTCTCCCGTTAACCCGTTTTTATTCGAATGTACACGTGCACACACTTGCGGGCGCGCACATTCACGCGCACGCTCTCATAAAAGCAGGCGCAAAAGGTCACTGCTTTGTCAGGAAGTTACGCATTGCGCAACTGCGGATTCTCACAATTAGTCGTCACGTGATTGCGGTTTCCGCCCAACAACGAGATAACGAGAAGGGCGTAATATGTATACGAAGGCGAACTTGATCCGCGGCAGGTGAGTTTTTAAAATTCTGGTGTCGTTTTCTTCCTCGCCGTCTATAGCTGCTCGTTATTGATACCCTTACTATTAAATCGCTTCAATATTGTTGTAGTAAATGGCCACGATGACATCGAGATGTGGACTATAGGCTCTGCCCTGCAAACTATACGACGCACGCGATACGGCCATCGGATTCATTGGAACTCGAAGAGGCTTTCATATTGAACGTCGGTTGCAAGGGAAGATACGTCGGATTCAATTCAAGCTATTGAAGCGGCTGCCGAACTTACGTTACAGTGACTTTATTCACAATCATCGCACATTAAATGTTAGGATGTTATAGGGTGCAGATCGGTGTAATTTATTGTCGGTAACCATGGTCGGGAGGAGAGTAAACTCCTTTCGCTGTTGAAGCATTGGGAAATCAGACTTCCTCCTCCCCGAAAGGGGTTGGAGGTTCGCCGGCTTGCAGATTCCTTCCATGGCATACCCGCTGTCTTCAACTGTCAGTTATTTTAACCAGATATGTTTCATATCTAATCTAAATGACTGGTTGATTGTTGACGGTGTCTTTTTCGTCATTCAATGTATCATTTTGTTAAGAAATAAAACTGAAAAATGAAACAGTGTGGCATATCTGTTGTTTCTTTCGAAGCGTTGTTCAGTTGCACGAAGTCTGTCTAGACCTATAGATAGTAGACACGAACGAAATGACGACTCCCAAAATGCACCGTGAAAAAAATATAGGGCCTACAGGTCTAGATCTTCACGCAACCTATATTAAGTTTTGCTAAAATTCGAACAGTTGAGGTGTATGTACATATTAAGCAGTATGATAGTTCACCGTGAATCCTTATCCAATCGTTATAGTTACCACCGCGAAGTCCGAGAAAACACCGGGTCTGGGACCTAATACAATATTTCTTGGAGGGTGAGAGAACCATCGGATCAATTGAGTTCAAAGAACGACGACTGCAGTTACTTGTGACTAGTGCAACAAAGATGTACGCTGGACAGAATAACGAGCACGACTACTTGGACAATGGCTATGGATCTTTGGACGGTTTAGTCTCGCTTAACCGAGTGTCGGTCGGCTGCGGATCTACGCCGAGAAGACAGTCTGGTGATTTTACTGGCGTTTGAATGTTATCCCTGTGGGCTAAACAATGCTGCCACCTCACGGATACTGGCTAATGCTATCGTAATTCCGATAAACAACTACACGTTTTAATTTTTTATTATTTTGGGTTAATTTAAGTTTAATTTTGATTTTTTTTTATATTAAAACATTATCGTATAAAAAGGTTATTTTTTTATTTCAATTTCAGCAGCACATAACTAACTACATGCCGTGTATTTTATACGATATACAGTTTGTACGTTATGCGTTTTATTTCTGATGCATATAAAACATTATATTGAAAGACCCTGCTAAGATTTTTGATATATTAATTATCTAAAGTGATATAATGCTTGCTTTAAAATCAAATTAATTCATCGCTGTTTAAACAGTGCTGTTAGGTGTATGCTTCTAATCAATCTGATTCACGAAATGCAAAGAATACGTTTCCTCATGTAAAAGTGGCGCCACACTGTAGCTTACTTGGACAACACTAGTGGTCGATTTTACCATCTGTTCTTCTGGAAGTGCGCTTTTAAAGTTGCATTCTGACATAATTTCCCCTTTTTAACGTATTTTAGAAAAGTCAATGTACACCATGACCGATATTTGCTTATTAGTATACTTCCTACCACATGTCTCACTTTGTGGTTTTATACGTTATTTGATCAAATATAAGTTTGCAACAAACAACGGCTCTGGAGTTTCCCAAAAGTCGATCTATTTTTACCATCGGAACTCTCCGGTCAACGTAAGTAAACGATGGGGCAAACTAAAAGGCGGTTCCACATATCCACGTTAGTCGCTAGAGGCGCCACTAGGCAACAATACCCTAGTTATTTAAATCATCCTCAATTAGCCATTGACCGTACAGGCGCGTAGCCAGCGATAGTTTGTATGTGGGCAACTGGACATGCCGTAAATATGGAGCGTATCGAGCGGTGGCATCTTTGTGAATGTGGTATGTCGTTTCCGTGCGGTCTGCCAATTGTGATCCGTCTTTTAGTGTGGCCCTAGTGTGGTTTCCTGACAGCGCTTTTCACTGGAATTCCCTTCTTCGAGGTCTAAACCAATCAGTGAATTTTAACTGGCGAGGCTCACCAGGAAATGTTTTCGTCTTTTGCTCCTTTTTATCTTAAAATGGCATATTATGTGAAAATAAGTTGATAGGTAGTTGAGGAAAACAATATATAGTGTATGGAGAATGCTGGTTTACTGGAAAATTGTATTTTAAACATGGCGGAAGTCAGAATGCAACTTTAACTCTAAAGTATTGTCAGTTGGCGATGAAACACTCCGACTGGAATACCGGTTTTTAAAAACCGGTTTCAAAAACCTGTATACAAAACTGGTTCAACGCTACACCACATCTACCTGGTAGACCGTTGTATGGTACACCGAAGTAATCGGTGGTCTCCGAGCCAGCCTCACATTCCCATGACGTCACAGTGCTGAAACGTCAAATTTACGTACGTCATATTATCGCTACGGGATTACTACAAGCGCTCGCATTCCAGGGTAAAAGCATGCAGCGCATAGTTTCCTTCTTTTATTATTTTCGCGGAAGAAAACTATTTTAGACATGGCAGGCATTTGAGTTTATCTTTGTATATGTGTATGCAAAGATCTCATTCGAGCTTCGCAAACCAAACCAACCAAACCAAACCAATGTTTATTTAACAAATTCGGCCCGGTAACCTGGAAAATAAAAAAATTATTCTAGTAAGATGAAGTTAGTTTAGAAATATAGTTGACGTATAAAAAAATATATATTGAAAGTATATAATACAAAAACAACAAATGAGAATAACCTCGCGTCCTCTGCCCCTAAACACGTTCATAACAAACACAAAACGTGTTCCCAGACGGGGAATCGAACCCCGGCCGCGGCGGTGAGAGCGCCGAATCCTAACCACTAGACTACCTGGGACCTACTTAAGAAAACACCTTTTGAATGAAACTCAAAAGGCATTTATGTGGGCAACAAAACCAGAGCTTATATTCGGGTGTATACGGTAAACAAATTAGGACGCTGACAAGCTCAGTGTCCAGCCTCTCTTTCGATAGTTCTCGAGTTTGAAAGGGTAAATATTGATTTGCTCTCGATTGTTGTTAAACAATTATGTTACGAGGTTCCGTTTATTGCGACATTTATCATTCTGTTGTTCAGTACTATGTCGTCGCAAATTTGTTGACCGTTTATGTTGTCACTGCCCGTGCGAATCGCACTACTGTCTAATGGCGATGATTAACATCGCTGTTGTGCGTTAATCCTTTGTTCGCCTCGGGCGTTTTCGACCATCGCATCGGTCCATGAACCTCGCTCTGGATGAGCGATATCAAGCTATCTTTCTTTTGAGAGGGCAGTTAACGGGGCTTTGGCTATACTCCCTAACCCGGGATATTATAAGTGCCAGTCGGGATGTTGTTTTTATTTGACTTTGGCACCACTTATTGACTACCCCTCCCTGTATTCTATATTGTTGACGTGGGCGATAAAGTGATACTTTCCCCGTCATATCTCACTGGTGGCAGTGGTTATTTCCCATATGTTTTACCGCGATTCTGACATTTCTCTCTATCGCCTCGATGATGAGTTTAATACCCGTGTCTTCCTATATCTTAAATACATACATGTTCGTCGCCACCACATCTCATGACATAAGTACAATTTTGGTCCTATCACGGGTGACGGGTGTTGTCGAACTGGCAGCAGTATTTTTTAGACGGGGTCCATTTAAACGACGGAGGAAATCAGAAATCTTTCCACAGTGTTCGCGGGATCGTTCTTGCTACAGAAAATAACTAGTAGCTCCTTTACTGTTCTTCGACACGTGGGCGCTGCTTTAATTAAATTGAATTTGAATTAAATTTATTTCAACAACAACTAACCATACTACAATTACTACTACATTATACATACAATACCAATTTAAAAAAAGGGTAAATGATGTTCCATTGTTTTCATGTTTTCTTATAATTAGTTCAAATATATTACATAACGCATTTGCACAGTGCAATAGACACTGTGCCAATTTTTTTCCATGTATAATCATACCACATGTAATCATTGCTTTGCTACTTGCTTTGTATCCTCCCGGTGTATCCTGTGGGGACTGTTACTTACTGGCGTTGCATTTTCCAGACCGTTACCTGCTTCGCTGGTTTACATTGTGCCTTGTTCGTGCACCTGTCTTTGTATATTATCTGCTTGTAAGGCTGTGATTTTTCCATGACTTGCAAATGTAACTTTCCTGCCATTATGGCGGTGATTTTTTCACAGCAATGTGTCTTTGTCAGTTAAGGACTTGTAATTGTCACTTTGCCATTTCAGCTGTGCCTTTTTCAGGCCGTGTCATTGTACATTTTCTGCCATTATGGCTGTGCCTGTTTCAGGTCATGTCATTGTAAGTTGTTCCCGTTATGGATGTGCCTTTTTCAGGCCGTGTAATTGGATATTTTATGCCATTCTGGCTGTGCCTTTTTAAGGCCGTGTAATTGGATATTTTATGCCATTATGGCTGTGCCTTTTTAAGGCCGTGTAATTGGATATTTTATGCCATTCTGGCTGTGCCTTTTTAAGGCCGTGTAATTGGATATTGTATGCCATTCTGGCTGTGCCTTTTTAAGGCCGTGTAATTGGATATTTTATGCCATTCTGGCTGTGCCTTTTTAAGGCCGTGTAATTGGATATTTTATGCCATTCTGGCTGTGCCTTTTTTAAGGCCGTCTAATTGGATATTTTATGCCATTCTGGCTGTGCCTTTTTAAGGCCGTGTAATTGGATAGTTTATGCCATTCTGGCTGTGCCTTTTTAAGGCCGTGTAATTGGATATTTTATGCCATTCTGGCTGTGCCTTTTTAAGGCCGTGTAATTGGATATTTTATGCCCTTATGGCTGTGCCTTTTTAAGGCCGTGTTATTTGGTATTTTATGCCATTATGGCGGTGCCAAATTTAAGGCGGTGTAATTGCATATTTTATGCCATTGTGGCTGTGCCTTTTTAAGGCAGTGTAATTCGACATTTTCTGCCATTACGGCTGTGCCTTTTTTAAGGCCGTGTAATTGGAAATGTTATGCCACTATGGCTGTGCCTTTTTAAGGCCGTGTAATTGGATATTTTATAGCATTATGGCTGTGCCTTTTTTAAGGCCGTGTAATTGTCACTTCTCTGCCATTTTGGCTGTGCCTTTTTTAAGGCCGTGTAATTGGATATTTTATGCCCTTCTGTGTGTGCCTGTTTACAGGCTGTGTAATTGTTTCGCCATTCGGGCTGTGCCTTGTTATGGCCGTGTAATGCATTTGCCGTTTGGGCTGTGCCTCTTCCAGGCCACGTCAGCGTACTTGATTGCCATTACGGCTTCATTGTGGTGTTATTAACGTAATTTCTTCGATTCCACCTGCTTACTACCGCACTTTCAGTTTCAGTTTTATCTCGTCTCGTTCTTTGCAACGCTGTTAGTATTACACGTTATCGTTCATGTCTTCATGACCGAGTACTTTTCAAACATTTCAGATCGTTGTTTGCTGGAGTGCCTGCATGTTCCTTTTGCCTTGTGTGCCATAACGTTATATTTACAGGTGTGTTAACTTCAATTGCACTAGTCCACGACGGTATGGGTGTTTAAGACTCCCGCTACGATCTCTTTGATTCCGTACAGCCATTCAGCGGATCTACTAGTACATTTTACGCCCCCTTTTTTACACGTATCGCCACCTGGCGATTATGCAATAACGTTGTTTCGTTGCCATCGGTGACTACTTATCGTTTGCTACTACACAAACTTGTCCAAAGGGGCCAACGTCAATATTTGTAGACGCTATATAGCCCGATCAGGCTCCTATGTCACAATATACGATGTTATGCTTGTGTCTGATCAGTCATCATGAACACCGCATGTTACCCTGTCACCATTGTGTTTTACGGACACAGGTTTTTTTTCCGGAGATTACAGTTTATGAACCGGGAGGACACCCGCAATTTCGCACTGTGTCCCGGTGGTCATGTTATCTCCCTTACATGGCAGGGAGGAATGACAACTGCCCACTTGGAACAGAAGACGCTTTTGTTTGGCTGCATGAGCCCTCATGTTGGCTTCCGTGATATTGGGACTGATGAGTTGTCGCCGGGTTTCACGTTTTGTAGAGGGCTGCGGCGCGTCTATTGATATCCTTTTATCATGTCACACAGGTGGTAATGTTGGAATTTTCCGCAGGTTGTCGACTGGCAGGTATCACTGCCCCGTTGACTTTAATTACAGTGTTGTATCTTACAATACTTCGTTGAAAAAAGAGAATTTATGTAGCCGGTCCTCGGTACACACGCCCCAATCAATTCCTCCGTCACCAGGGTCTCCTGGAAAACGGGCAACAATATCTTTTGGCAGAGGGCGTGCAGTTGAATGAACTTGGTTTGACCATGTATTACAGGTCTCTGCGTCGAGATGTTATTATATACTCCTCACACAACAGTGTTGGCAAATTCACTCCATCTTCTAGGCACCAGCTGTATTTGCCGTGTCAAGTCGTTAAGTAGATTTTGCGTTGTGTTTTGATACTTACTCCTTTTTAATAGGTGATATCCTGAGGCCTTGGTTTGATTAGGGTGCCTACCAACTGCACATATTATTTATTACTTTCAGGATTTCGTACTAGCCTACCTGGCTGCCGGCCGGTCTGATCGATATATGACATGGAGTTAATGTTTATTTGTTACAAAATTGTAATGGAGGTAATACTTCACCATCACAATTTGTTACGGACCATGTACCCATGTAGCTCTACACTTGGTTAGCAAGTCTACATACTTCAATAATGTGTGTTCTATTCTTTGCTTTCTTTACTAGCACTACACCTGCACATGTTTACTGGGTCTGCAGATGGTCAATCCATGATGAGGATTTATTTCCAGACCCACATTATTCAGTTTTAAACCGGACATGTTACGGACAAAATGTCGATTGTTGCACAGGTTGATGTGGACGTGATCCACACCCATACATGCTACCTGCATGATTACATTAATGCCTCTCCATTTGAATGGCACATGCTGTTGACCACGCATGTATTGTTGGGCGTGCTTTGTGGTCAGCCCAGTGTGACGATGATGTTATGTTCCACACCCATATATGCGCTCATGCCGGTATGCTTGAACACCCTGTTGGTGACCACATATATCTTGTTTGGGTTGACTGTGGTCGCCGCAAGAAGATGATGTTTGTGCCGCTCCCATATATGTGTTTGTGCCTGTATGCATGACCACCCTGTTGGAGACCACACATACATTGTTTCGGTTGACTGTGGTCGGCCCAGGGAGATGTCGTTTGTTCCACTCCCATATATGCGTTCGTGCCGGTATGCATTCAGCAGGCTGTTATAGACCACACATTTACTGTCGGGCGTGCTTTGTGGTCGGCCCAGGGTGATGATGTTTATTCTTTCGAGCCTGATTTCATCAACAGGTTTTCCTTTTGGACATCCACTGCTGTTGGACCAGGGCGGTGAGGATGAGTCTCCCCATCCACGTTCTCACCTTCTATTATGTAACAGGCTTGATGATGTCCCACACAAATAGGGTTCCTTGTGTACATATCATCTTGTTATATGGAACCAGGTGTTGCTGTATAACACATTTTGGCATATGATAGTTGGTCGCGTTACATTGCTGTATTGACCTCCTTACGTTAATGTGTTTTCTAACTTTTATAGGTGCGCTATTGCTGCACACTTCAATTACCTGAGGTTAATACAGTGTATTGGATTCACTTTGCCACTTTCTTGTCTCAGGTTATTATGGCATGGCCACAAACATATGTGTGCTACCTGTCACAGGCTGACATCACGGCATGGTGTCTGTATATTCATATTTCTTTTGTGTGAACGAAATACTGCGCTGCTGTGTTTTCGTATTTCTGCAATACCTAAGGTTAAACCTGGGAGGTAATGTGGCCCTCCATCTACACGTCGATGCTTCACGAGGTCAACTCGGATACCTGCGAGACTGACATATGACTCGTCTGACAGCTCGGACTCGTTGGATAGCTGGGACTCGTTGAACCGCTCCGACTCGTTGGACAGCTCGGACTCGTTGGACACCTAGGACTCGTTGGACAGCTCGGACTCGTTGGATAGCTCGGACTCGTTGGACAGCTCGGACTCGTTGGATAGCTCGGACTCGTTGGACAGCTCGGACTCGTTGGATAGCTCGGACTCGTTGGACAGCTCGGACTCGTTGGATACCTCGGACTCGTTGGACAGGTCGGACTCGTTGGATAGCTCGGACCATGACACTGCGGACGGCAGATCCGAAAACTTGTGTTTTCCACTTAGGTGGGGCATTTGGAACACCAATGCTTATATACATCCACTTGTTACATACAAAAATCATCTAACATGTGACTGAATGTTTTCTGCTTAGGTGGGACATTCCCTGTCACATTCAGCAGTGTATTACCCATTCTAGACGTCATCATTTCACTGGTGCTATTCATCGCTGAAGGTGTCCTTCGCTAGGTTATCCAGATGCTTTCTACTTAGGTGGGGCATTGCATGTAACCAAAACCCATCTAACATGTGCACTGAATGTTTTCTGCTTAGGTGGGACATTCCCTGTCACATACAGAAGTGTATTACTCATTCTAGACGTCATCATTTCTCTGGTGCTATTCATCGCTGAAGGTGTCCTTCGCTAGGTTATCAGGATGTTTTCTACTTAGGTGGGGCATTCCATGTAACACACCTTGCTCTTTACATGTACTTAGTTGGTAGTGGCAACCTACAACGTGTCGCTGTTGCGTTACTGACATATGTCGGTATATAATCTTATAACAATTAACATGGTCTAGATTTCATTTGTTGCAAATTATCAGGTTGTGCGCTTTTTAATCATCACGTGTTATGCTTAAGGTTCACATTCGCTGTTTGCATTAACTGGGCCTCTTGCCTTCTAGGTGGCATTTCATCTTCGCACTTGGGTTGCAACTATATCGCTTTAGTGTGTGTGGGTTTTATGTAGCGCACGACCGTTTTCTGCTTAGGCGGGGCATTTCATGTAGCTTTGATAGCCTGTACGGGTGCCCATGTATACTTTTTAGCCTAATGTTATTTGTTTTTTGACACGCATGCCACTTACGGGTTTGTTCGGCCGTATGCAAACGCCGTTAGCAACTTTTTCTACACCTGTAGTTATGAGGCTTAGTTGGTGAACTTGTGACTAAAGTTACGTAACTTTCCTTTGTGACACATATCCTTTGGGGTGGGGGGAGCCATTCTATTACAGAAGTGGCCTGGTGTGGTCGGTTCCCCCACCTTTGCTGTCAATCTATGTGTTTGTTATAACGGTGATGACATTGTGTACTAGTGTATTGGAATTATTTTGTGCTAGTTATACATAAAGAGTTGGCTTACTTTTAAGCTCGCATACAAACATATATCTGACTTGTGTTTTCAGCAAACTAGCCACGTCTCTGTGTCACACATTTAGATGGTAGCGTTGTCCCGCATAAAAACACCTTTTGAATGAAACTCAAAAGGCATTTATGTGGGCAACAAAACCAGAGCTTATATTCGGGTGTATACGGTAAACAAATTAGGACGCTGACAAGCTCAGTGTCCAGCCTCTCTTTCGATAGTTCTCGAGTTTGAAAGGGTAAATATTGATTTGCTCTCGATTGTTGTTAAACAATTATGTTACGAGGTTCCGTTTATTGCGACATTTATCATTCTGTTGTTCAGTACTATGTCGTCGCAAATTTCCCACCCTCCTTCCCCATCGTCACCTGGGTATTTCAAACTGGTGTTGATATATGCTGTGTTTCGTTTTATTTGTACATATTTGTAAATACACTATACATAGTCTATATTATATTGTTACCAAGTGTTTAAAACGTTATTGTCTTGTATTTTTGACATTACGATCACACTGTCTTGTATATTACATCTCACATTGTCGATTTATGTTATATACTTGTCTAATATGAGTGTACTTTCAAGGGGTTTTAGGGCGAGGACATGTGCTCATGTTCCTAACGCTTTCCCCTTGGTCATAACCTATAACTTGCATACTTTGTTTGAATATTTGATATGGTGGGTTTCCAACACCTGCGTGTGGTCGGTTCCCCCACCTTTGCTGTCAATCTATGTGTTTGTTATAACGGTGATGACATTGTGTACTAGTGTATTGGAATTATTTTGTGCTAGTTATACATAAAGAGTTGGCTTACTTTTAAGCTCGCATACAAACATATATCTGACTTGTGTTTTCAGCAAACTAGCCACGTCTCTGTGTCACACATTTAGATGGTAGCGTTGTCCCGCATAAATGTACTATAGAGTCTACTTAGGCTCTGGGTATGGGGAATTGGGCGTTCGCGGGGGGGGGGTGCCATTGAGTGGGTGGATACCTGCAGTACGCGTTACTGTAGTCTGACAGTGAAAAGTTTATGAGCCTGAGATAGGGTACAGGCATCACTAATAACTCCTAACCGTCCAAATCTGGTGGTTTGTGGGGTTGAGTCAGCAACAATTGTGGCGGGGGCAGGACATTGGAGTAGCAGCTCAAATATTTAGTCAATTTGTTTGAAGGGGTGGACGCTTTTTCAAGCAGCTCGATTGATAAGGCCACTGCAACGATTATATTAAAACGGTCAGTGACTTATTTAGTCAGCTGATAAATGACTTGACGTAAAGCGCTGGAATGTCGTAAGCTGTGCAACTATTTTCTAAACGTGTGTGTCACCTGTGTCAGTCAGGACAGAGTTGTCATGTGTGGTAGTACTACTACTAGGCCTACATTTCTCCACCAGATACAGATGTCAAGAGCGTGTAGTGTTTGAAATACAAGGCTTTAATTTTAGTTTCCTTCTACAAGTGCGCTCATGCTGAAAGCCTCAATGTTCTGCGTTGTGCACTGTAATTTTAGAAGATGAATACACCGAATACCCGTCCCCCATTTGCGTGCGGAAGACTTCCAATTTATCTCCGAGGTTGTGCTGAGCAGGTCTTATAATAGTCGCAGGGAGCAGAAAACGGCGTCCCTGCTAGTCAGACCCGTTTGGACAACAACACTAGCTCTGGCTGATCGTCTAGACGAAGTGCGCAAGTCATCTGAGTGTAAATAATAATTGACGTCGCCAGCCGTGACTGCGTCAGCCAAGATAACAACGCAAATACCCGACCAGATTTGAAGATGGACACACGACTGGTGGGAATCCCAATATAATAACGCGGTCCTATCCTAAACATTGCATGCCAGTTGGCTGAAACGTACTTGTATTATGGTCGCCTGACCGAGCAAGAACCATAGATCTGATGGGCGATTTACTGGTTGAGCTTAAATTCAGAGTTTTGCAATGCGATCAGCCAGGGGTACGGCTGGCCGGCAGACAGGCCCCTCCTGCTGATTCACGAGCAAAGTGATCTATGAATTCGACGAGACCGCTGATCTGTCGTCCTGCGTCATCGCGTTCGTTTGTCACATTCCTACATTGCTCGTCAAATACCTGCGCATATATCGGGCATAGCCGGCGATGGGTTGAGTATTTTGTGGCGACGTCCCATATATTATTCGATTTAAAAGTTCACCAAAAGCCTCTATATTTGCGCACACACCCTTGACGCTTGCCAAAAACACGTTCAAGCTATACAAAATTATCATCCATTTACATCCCGAATATCTACAACCGTAAAGCGTTCCAAACCTGATAAAGTGCACTCAATATGGCGTCTCTTCTCTGTATGCTATGGGGTTAATCATATATTCAGCCCTTCACAAAAATGAACAACATTATTTAGGCCTACATCCCATAAAAATTGTATGTGAATGAAATAGTTGAGGGGCTACTCCTATCTCTAGCCTTCCAGAAAGATGTTGTCGGTTAGCCCCCCCCCCTCTCCCCCCCCCCCCCCCCCCGTTACGATTAGGACGTCTATGAGTTATTAGTAATGCCTGCACCCTCCTCCGTAAGTTTGCTGCTTCCACACACCCACCCCCAAACGCCCATTTTACCATACTAACTCAGTGTATAAATACACTCCACGGAGGACCAACAGTCACCTCCCAGGTGGTCTAGTGGTTAGGATTCGGCGCTCTCACCGCCGCGGCCGGGGTTCGATTCCCCGTCTGGGAATACGTTTTGTAGGACGACTAAAATGTTCTATTTTCTACACAAGTATAACTTAAGTTTTGTTGTCAGAATTTGTTGCTAAGTTGTTGCGAAAACGCGATTTTTTTCAAAGAATTTATGTCTTCTGCGCTGTACATATAACTCTAGTAATATATTCATTATAACATCCGCGTTGCGTGCTAAATAGGAGATGTTTTGTTCTCTGCCTGTCGATTTTCTATATTACCTATAATCTCTTTTTTTTAAGTGGACGCCAATTATATTCAGCTTAGCATAACAAATGTTAACTACGACAATGTGACGGCAGCAATAAAATAAATAACAAGATAAATGCTTACTGTTGATGGTGAAATGTTATCCACAAATGTAATTATCCAATTGTACAACATAACACAAACCTTACTGTTTCTATGGAATAATTCTTTCCACAACATGCACTTATCTGCACAGCGCAAAATAAAATTTAACCAAACAGTGTGGCAAGGACAAATATGATTCCTACAGTGAAGTTTCTTTACAGCACCGAGAGTAAATAAGAAATACTTTAAACAAACGGGTAATTCCCATCACAATACGAAGTAATAAACTCTTTACTTTTATATGTAAAGAGTATATATATATATATATATATATATATATATATATATATATATATACTCTTTACATATAAAAGTATAGTATATATATATATATATATATATATATATATATATATATATATATATATATATATATATATATATATATATATATATGTGTGTAAAGAGTTTTTATATATATATATATATATATATATATATAATAAACTCTACTTATATATATATATATAAGTAGAGTTTATTACTTCGTATTGTG
>OZ024856.1:45902609-46010109 GCA_964017155.1 Oasisia sp. SBJ-2009
TAGTTTTGTTTCGTCGCAGAGAGAGAGAGACACACATACACACCACATTCACATTCACATTCACATTCACATTCACATTCACATTCACATTCACATTCACATTCACATTCACATTCACATTCACATTCACATTCACATCAACCCGCTCATAAGTAGTACCGTACTGTCGTATATAATTCGTACACCTATTTACACAGAAAGGCGGCTCGCATTAAAACCTATCACACTCACCAAACACGATGTAAGAGTGCCTCGGATTACAACACTCAGACTGACACTTCGCGGTTCCCACCTCGAATAAAGAGGTGTTTGGGCGGGAAATGAACCAAATGACCTAATTCTTCAACATTTGTCACTCATTCACGCACAACCTATAGTGTTGTGTCACATGACTCGGGTCATGTGACACAACAGTAAAGTCAGTCTGCTGAAGAAGGTTGCGGGAAGCCGCTGAAATATTCGGACCACTCACCTATACAGTTGCTTGAGAGGTAATTATGTGTGAGTACCTGTATAACTAGTGTATGGTTTATACGCCATTTGATGACTACATGAATCCAACTCAGTTGTGTTGCGAAAAAAGTGCCAGTTGGAACTACTTTAGGGTGACCGTAATTTCGACGTGTGTGTATTACCGAGGTGTCCACAAAGCGAGGTTCAGCTGTGTGTTATGTAGGTTTATACTGTGTCCTCTCCACTCTTCTACTAGGCTCAGAATACCAGCATATTGCAGAACATGACCTAAACACCTTTCTACCGTCCATACAAAATATCTTGACCACAAACAATTTCAAACAAGCAACTGTTCAGAATTACCGGATAAGACGGTGTAAACAACATACTTAGCACAATTGAAGAAAATGGAGATGGTTCGGCCATGTCGTAAGAAAGAAAGATGACAGCATTTCCAAAAGTGCAGTCAGGATGACAATAGAACAAGAACTGGAACAACTAAATTTAAGCTGGGGTCAGGCTGAAAAGAAGGCTACAGGCAAGACGAAGTTCGTATACTATGTAGCAGCACTCCTTGCGGACACTATGAATGAAACAGGTGATCACTAGGTGGCGCTGTTGTAGACGTCATTTCGTGGTCTATTATATAAGCTCGTGTAGGGAGTGGCCACCCTTCAGTCTACGTGTGCGTGAACATTATTCTGTCTTGTTGGAAGAAGCGTGCAGGTCGCGACGGTTGTGGCAGATTTTTGCTGGGGAACCATCACCTCTGCCAATGACAGGCAAACGTAGGTTGCTCATTAAACGATGTTGATTTTGTGTCGAATTAAAGCGGCGACAACTGTCAATTAACACGACTGCGTGTGAATGTGTCACATGTGTTTACACAATCGGTTGACAAGTGCCCTTAGTCCACGGACCATGTAGCGTAAGGCGACAATCTACTTGCCTGTTGACGTTCATGCCATTTCATATTTATCGACATAGAACAGGTTCCTTTATGTTTCTAATCCATAAGTTTTATCAAAATTTAGACTTTTCCATTTATGCTAAACGTTTAAATGGATATTGCGTGCTTCATTTGATGGGTCGTATACAATAACATTGGCTTACCAGATTATTGTGTCACTGCACTAACGAGTAATAAAAAATATCGTAATTATGTATACACTCACCCATTGGTATTTCTAAACTTTTCCCCCAATGTCTCCAATTAATGCTTCAAAGATGCATTCGTGATATCATGATATGCTCTTTCTTTAAATTGCAAAGCAGAATGTTTGAGCATACACACCTAAAGAAGTTAAGAACAATGTCACTATTTGCAGCTACAATCCCTATGGGCGCTATTCCCACAATAACCATCTCTTCAGCTGCAAACTATCTCATCTTATGGTTCCGTCTGTCTCCACCAGGAGTATTGGCCAGTACTCAGCCAAGTTTCCGCAATACACCTCTGACTGTAATATCAGAAGTAGGCTTAATCTTTAAAATGTTGAAGTTGATTGATAAATTGACTAATCAATATTCTGATAGTATACATTGACCTTGTAGAAGACAAGAACATTTAACATTCTTGCGAGGATAGTTCCAGTTTTACACAATTAATAACGTTGCAAATTATTGTGTTCTTCAGTTCCCGAATGGTTTATAGTTGTAGTTGATACTTCTAGGTGTTTAAGGCGCAAACAATTGCCTTTGTTTCCTTTAATTGCGTTGGCCGCTGTGGCTATCACACCCTGGTCTGGTAACTCATTTAAGTGGTTCACTACCATTTACTGAAAAATCCGGTTTAATCCGTAGTCGTGATCCTATTTCGTATCTTTATTATGTTCCACGGTGTCACCTGTAGATGAGATTAGTTTGACGTCATTGTCCTGAGCTGTTGCATGGAGTAGGACGGGGAAAGGAAAATCCCCTTGCTTTAAGAACCTTAATGTGTCTCTAAGATTACAAGAGGCTGACGTGACAAATAGATAAATGCAATGCTGCTACTAAATTACTTCTCTGCCCCCCCCTCCAAAAAAAACCTGACCGAAACGATATAAACGTTAATAAATATGTGCACTTTAAGTTTACTGGCCTGTTCGTGTGGTTGTCGTCACATTTACCATTGGTGTATACGTCTTCACGTGTTATTTAAACATACGAGAATAAGTATTACATAACTTATGTCTAGATCATGCATGCTTGGAGCTAGACGCCTCCTTTCAGAGATATAAATAGAGCTGTATCACATTATGGTGTCTCTGGAGACCGCATAAGACTGACAATTGGGTCATTATCAATCAGTAAAGAAGATCCGCAGCTAACGGCATGACAGTGGTATTCTGAAAGAGTTTTTTAATTATCATAAAGTTACTGTTGTCGAACGTCGGCTACTCTTTGGCAAAAGGTGGCATAACCACATGCCTATCGTACGACTGCATACACGATATAACACTTATAAGTTCATAAAAATATCCATCCTCTCACAACCAAACGGAAAACATACAGTTCCGCTGTTGTTAATCAAAGTTTAAACCAGCTGACCTGTTTGATTTGCCTAATCTGTCTATACAGCAAATACGGACACCGATATATTGACATACCGATGTACTGTATATTGTATGTGCATTAGACGTGTTCTGCATCATCAGACGTCGTGTGTCGTGTGTCGTGTGTCGTGTGTCGTGTGTCGTGTGTCGTATCATGTCGTATCATGTCGTATCATGTCGTATCATGTCGTATCATGTCGTATCATGTCGTATCATGTCGTATCATGTCGTATCATGTCGTATCATGTCGTATCATGTCGTATCATGTCATTCATCCATTTAGAGGCGTGACAAGTGGACTGAAGAAGTTCAATGACAGGCAAGTCGAACCTTTTCAAAGACGCCGTCAGTAACATCAGCAGACCTTTTGCACGCGCCTTGTCCCAGTGGGGAAGAACAGCGGGGAGTGCAGCAGGGGAGCGGGAAGTGACCGAAGCGGCGGGAACGGGAGAGCAGCTAGCAGCGGCGGAAGATACCCCGAGGGGAGACGACAGGATGCAGCGCGGCATGACAACCCGGAAGTCGAAGCTCGTGGTGAATCTGGTGCACGACAAGAAAAATGACCGAACGAAAATGGTGACGTTTGTTTTGTAGTTAATCTAAGTTGTTCATACGTTCGTTTCTAGTTTAGCGGCGGCACAACTGCGTCTTCGAGTGTAAATATTGATAATAATGTACACATAGTTCACTAGTTTCTTCGTGTTGTGCTACAAATATGAGTCCTCATTTCGTCCAACCATCCACTAGAATTTCTGATAACAACTACCGATATCAAAGAATAATAATTCATATCTATCTGATCGTCCATCCATCCGTCCGCTTGTGGGTCTCTGTCTGTCCGTCTGTCCATCTGCTTGCCTGCCCGCCTGCATGGCTCCCTGCCGCCTCCCTCCCTGTCTCTCTCCCTGCCTCCCTCCCTGCCTCCCTCCATGCCTACCTTCATCCATCCCCTCGCTTTCTCCCTCCCCTCCCTTCCTCCATGTCTTCCTACCTCCACCACCCCTTCCTCCTCCCTCTTTATTTCACGCTGCTCACGACCACCGTCTGCTTCAGAAGAGGAACGCGTTCGAGGTGTTGACGAACAAGGCGGACGTGAGCGAGCAGCCGACCAAGTGCAAGAAGTCGGCGGCGACGGTCACGAAGGCGGCAGAGGTTGGCGTCGGCCGAGCATTCGGTGTCATCCGGAGTAGACAGAACGGGGGTTCGTCGACGGCTTCTAGCCGCCTCTTTATACTCCTTGGTATAAACCATTATTATACGAAGACGTGCATTATATAACGGGGTATTGTACCAAGTAGTACTGTAAAATAAAAAGACTTGGTGTTAATGGTTAGTGCCGATATGAAAAGTACAAAGCAGTGCGAAATCGCAACTTCAAATGGAAATCAAATACGATGTCGTAAAAACAAATCATTTTTTTTTTCTTTGGTCATTTTTTTTCGTATTAATTTATGTTTATTGTCTATCAGTGTGTTTTATACATCTAAATACATTCTTCAAATCCAATAAAAAAAGAATGAGGATATCAGATATACTGAATGGGTATAAAATATTGATAAATAAAATCTTTTTCATTTAGGAAAGATAGCACTTATAGCAAGACTAGTAAAGGATCAGTGTAGATTAGAGATGAGAAAATTCACAAATGCACTCTTGCCATCTAAAGCAAATTTTCTGGGTGGCATTCGTGTTGATTCTTGTTTGTTATGTCTTTATTTTCCGATGTTGGAGTGACCCATATCATATGAAGTGAAAGTCTACTAAAATATTTGACATTATACAAGACATTCATTTAAAAGTGTACATAATTTTTATAATGCTTGAAGTTTTAAAATTGATCTCACCCTCTTGACAATTCATCTAAATCTGTATCGATCCTCGGCTATATTCTCGCTTTTTCGATTGGTTTCATCACATCTGCCTTTTTGCCACGTTTCTGTATCTTAATTTCGCCATTTGTCTTGTTGCTGCACTGACGCTCTCTGCTGTCCACGCAGTTCCGTCCTAACAGCAGTAATAACACGCTTTTATAACTCCTGAATTAGCAAGAACTTTTTTGTCAAACGTAGCTGTGGTATTAGTTAGTATTTGAGTTTACTTTAAAAAGCATGGAGTCATTTAGAAAGCTTTTACATTAACAATTACTACTAAATATATATTAAATAAACATCTCTGTTTGATTGCAGAGACGATTAATAAGGCACTGGTGAAACGACGGAAGACGAACAGAAAGGCATGTGTTCCGGTTGTCTGCGAATTACAGGCCGTAGAAATAGGTAAATGTATAGACCACTGCAGTCTGGGAAACCCTTTGACAAAAGTTGACTGCCAAAAGGAACAACAAAAATCTGTTTTTTTTATTTATTTGTCACATTTAAAAATAAAATATATATTTCGTACTGTAAAATTGCAATTGCACAATCTTTAAAATTATTAACTTTGTAATATTATATAACATTATGATACCTTATGGGTGCAAAGCATTTTGGGATTGTTAAACATCGATAGGTATTGCGCTAAACTGAGCTTTAACGGATATTGTGTTTCCAGTATTCTCAACTGAGCTTGTACGGATATTTTGTTTCCAGATGCCCTTTGCAGTCTGAAGGAGCTCTCTTCTGCCGTTGATGACATTCTTCTGCACCGGCCACCTGACGGCGTAACGGATATCGACGCCAATGTGAACCACTTCCGGTGTCCCGAATACGCCTGGGACATGATCGATTACTTGCTGGTTTGTCATGTACCACTTTCATATGTACGCAATCATGTTGCAGATATATTTTGTGAAATTTGTTTGATGTCAAAGTTTGAAAGTTTTCGTTAATATAATTTATCAGTTTGTGTCGTACATTATTTACTAAAGTGGCCTGATCATCGTAGAGTGAGTATGCGTGGCTGGTGAGGTGTTAACATTGGAAAAGGTGGGAGATTGCCCTAGAGTAGTGGGAGGTTGACCACCAACCACAGGGCCCAAATGAGAGGTTGGTCTCAATGTCACCAACTGTCACCAATACCTTCATAACACCTACTTCAGTATTATAATCAAGTAAATAGCCGCAAGCGTTGACACGAAACAGGCAAACAATGCAAATCCTGCTTTATCCGTGCAACGAAGAAGGCGAAACATTTGAACTAAAATCTAATTTCATGTTATTGGAACCTGACAGCGCATGGACGAGAAGTTCACGCTTCAGAACGGGATTATCTTTGAGAGCGAGGAACTGAATGCGAACGTGCGTGCCGTGCTCGTCGACTGGCTCATACAAGTCCAGGTATGTCCTACTGCACTGTACCATTTTTGCACATATTATAACTAGTGTAACACGTAGGCGTTTCGGAAGTGACATTGAACACAATCTGTTGGTCTCAATAAATATTACGTAGATAAGTACACGACGTCGTGGTGACGTTGATGGTATGCTTTATTTTAGCTATTGTGTAATTACTTCTTAAGTATACGAAATAGGAAAATACGAGAGAGTTTGGTAGTTATTCCGAGAGAGAGGGAGAGAGAGAGAGGGAGGGGGGAGGAGAGAGAGCGAGAGGGTGAGATGTAGGGAAGGTGAGTGGGAGTGAGAGAGAAAGAGAGGGAGAAGGAGGGAGGGAGGGTGAGAGGGAGACTGAGAGAGATAGAAAGAGAGAGAGAGAGAGAGAGAGGAGAGAGAGCGAGAGAGAGAGAGAGAGAGAAAGTAGTCATTTAAAGGTAACGGTTTATTTCGTATCCGTGACATCATACATTAATTACTGAAAATTAATTGCCCGAGGTCCAACCTGGGCAAGAGGAAAACTTAACATGCAAATATACGAACGTTCGATTATAGCTAGATGTTCCCTCGCACAGGACCATCTACAGACGCACCAGGAGACCCTGCATCTGTGTATCTCCATGTTGGACGACTTCCTCTCCCGACAGAGGGTCAGCCTCAGTCGGGTACAGTTACTCGGCATCACGTGCCTCTTCGTCGCCTGCAAGTTCGAAGAGAGATTTTGCCCATCCGTGAGTTACTTCAGGCTTTCCCTGATCTCAGGGTAGTGTTCAAACGCACTTGCCAGGTTTTACCACAATAGAGCAAAACATAAGTAATCTGTATTGCTTTTTTAAAGAAGAATTATTTTTATAACAGGCTTCCGTTTAACTGTACGGCAGAGTAGTGTTGATGCACGAACCAGTTAAGATAAATGTGTGCAATCACACATCACACATTATGACACATTAAGTGTAATCATATCTTTCATGTAAATGTTGATGATTAACTGGATGGGTGAATTGTGAGGCCGGGAATGATGAATTGACAGACATTGTATTACAATACCTAGCAACGAACATTCAAATTGCATTGCATCTTCAGCTGACACACTTCCACCACTGATGTGCCTCAAATAGTCTCGCTTAACTGGCTCTCGCGTGACTTCGCCGAGAAGTCTGGTGACGCATGTGGTTTGCTTTATTTAATGTCACGAAATTAAGTTATAAAATATATGTCCACACAATAAAAGTGACAAAAAAGATAAGATGAGAGGAAAAACGAACAGCAAAAAATTGTCATTTCTGTTTATTTCGTGTGTGACATGTTTCAAGATAAGTTTACTGTTGAATAGTGTTTGTAGTATTATCTGATAAAAACTGTGTCCTTGATTAGTTTGTTCTTTCAAAGTCGACATGGGAGGCGAATCATTGTCTACCGTATTCTGGTGAAACCGACGCTATGTCTTAAAATGTTTTCTCACGTGATGTAACTACCATTATGCTCCGTACACAGATCAACAAGTTGATCCGTCTGACAGACGACACGTACACGTATGATCAGGTCATCAAGATGGAGATCGTCGTCCTGCGCGTGCTCAACTTCCGGTTGTCGCGACCAACTCCGACGGTCTTCCTCGACCGTGTTCTCGCATCACATGAACACAACAAGAAGGTTCGAGTGTGACGTCACGCACGATTGCAACTAGCATCGACATTTGAATGTGCACAATATTCGTTACAATCTAGACCTTACATTTACGCTTTTGTAAAGGGAAAAACAAAATGCTTTATGAAACTTTCGTTGTCCAAATAGCAAGATGAATTTATAGGTGCGGGAACAGGCTGGGCTTGGCAGCTATTCCGTGGAATTTTTGGTTTGAGCATCAATACAGTTATCAAATCAAATTAGTAAACCAGAAGTATCGGCAAGACGGCTGTAAAAATTACCCCTTCATCGCCCCTCGTCTTGATAGCGCCTTCTCAGCCGTCAGTGTAATTCGTCCGCGGCCAGTGGGTGAAAAATACCTCCAGTATGAGCAGTTGCTGCGTATTACGCATATCAATAATATAACCTAATGCATTTCTAAGCGCAACAATTGAACTGGCATAGCACATTAATTAAGAGAGTAACATACGAAGAACCGCCATGTTCCAGAACATGCTAGTATCATAGTCGATCTTGTTGTCGACAGATCGACCAGCTCGCTCGCTACCTGCTCGACCTGAGTCTGTGCGACATCCACTGTGTGGGGCATCTGTCGTCCTTGAAGGCGGCTGCCAGCGTCTACGTCGCCCGTAGAGTGCTCATCGACGCCGGGGAGGTGCCGGACGACGAGACGACCATAGCGTGGACCCGCTCTCTGGAGTTCTACAGGTGTTTACTTCAACGAACGACATATAGGCATAGCGGTCATCCTGTTCTGTCTGTTATAATAAATATTAAACAATGACAGGGCTTAATTATTAAATAGTAGTGATAAGTATTAACAAGTAATCATCAGGATCTATAAATTTTACCAAGAAATTGTAGTGAGTCGTAAATAATTATCTAATAAGTCGGTCTAATTAAGTAACAGTAACAAGTAATGATTATTGGTAGCAATAAACAACAGTGGTTAACACTATTTATTACTTTAAATCTATTCTCACTTATAATATTGTATAATTAAGTGCACGTGTTTTTCAAAGTTTGTGTATGCACGTATGCATGCACGTATGCTGTATCCTATTAAGCCGTTCAATGTTGGGGAATGATATATGTAACTTTAATGTATGTGATTCATTCCTTGTCCGGCCTCGTCTTCCCTGGTGTCCTCACTTACATCCTCTGGTTTATTCCGTCCACATTTTCTAACACAACCCGTTTTGATTTTCTTGTGTGCTAAAAACGTTCACGCAACATAATTGAGTATAACTTAGCGACTTCTGTGTCTACAGCACCTTCACAGAGAGCGACATGAGCCCTGTCGTTGTCCGGTTTGCCAAGCTGCTGCTGAGAGCCGAGAAGTCAAAATTTCAGGTGGGTTGTTGTTCGTGACCCTTGTAGCAAGCTGTATCTGTCAAGTCATCCCGTGCATTTAACTCCCAACATAGGCAGAAATAACATATGCTCCTAGACGGATTCACTAATTAGTCTCAAGCCGTTCACCAAGTTTACCACATATAATTAACATTTTCATAATCTACTGAATTACAAATCTCGAGTACAAATTCTCTGGCGAATCTTCAAGGTTAGCAATGGAAAAAACAAGGTTCCGCATTCCCCTTTGCGCTCAAAGAGCCAGACTCATGGCCCGAGAACGTCGTTTGTCGCCTTCACGTCCCGAAAAGATGTACACCTCCTTTCTGTTTCTGCAGTCCACGCAACCACCCATTCACATCTGCTCCTTTCCAGATCATATTACCTCCTCCATTTGAACACACACGATCTCCAGGAGCCTGCCACAAATGCGGACGTTTACCTATGCCTATAAGCTGTACATGTCCTTTGACCCCCACGACATATATAATAGCAGCCACCATTATATATTATTATTATTATAACACTAAATATCGTTATGCAATTTACTTGCGATCGACTTTGTTTAATATTACGCATTCATTGACCAGTGCCCTTTTGTGCGCCCTGGATGGTGGTATAAATATGGACTATTGTGAGCGATTTCTACATCGAAACTTCAATCACCCTGTTATAATGGCGTCAATTAATAAAACTGTTGGCAGCTTCAAATTCAACCGCAGCGCCGTCACTGGAAAAATGCTTAGCCCAACATGCTCCAAAAGCCTACCAATGTCTAGGAGCCTGCCTGTCTCAAACCTGTAATTCTGCGTATACTTGCAGGGTGCACGCAACAAGTACACGAGCCAGTCACGATTCGGGGTGATCAGCCAGTGGCCAGCCGCCAACGATTCGGACATGCTGCGTACTCTCGCCTCGATGCCTCCTAGTAGGAGAGACACAGAATCGTCCGCAGGCTCGGCCGTGCAAGTTTTCGCGTCTCTGTGACGTCGCGGTATTGTCTGACAGTCGTGACATTGACGTCGCACTGACGTCACACCAAAACGGCTGAGATATCGCGATGGTGGGATGTTGCGAGATTTTGGCGTTGCTGAAATGAAAGGTTGAGCGAAAGTGAAGTCACGATCCGTCGTGGGGAAATAACAAATTCGTATGTGTTGACATTATTCTTGACATAGCATAAATATTAATTAACCCACACCGTCTCTTATGACGTGGCTATGCTATGACGTCATACCCCTACAAAGACCGGCATCTGGATTATGACGAGGAAACGATTTCCATAAAATCTGGTGCGTTGACACAATAGGTAAATGTGTTAAACGCGATGAGCAGGAAGGCATTATCGGTCTAGCAAACTATTATTATTAATGCTAGTTAAAACCACCCGCTGCCGATTGTTGTACAAAGTTATATTCACTGGTATGTTTTTCTACGAAGCACTGCCCAATTTTGGAGATGTTTACTCTATTTTACAACACCGTTTTACCGTGTTATTTTATTACGTTTTATTCGAGATGTAGTTTATCTGATGTTTACCATTGTCATTATTGTGGGAATACTGTTAACTTATTGACTTACTTGTTTTTATCATTGTTCTATGCCAGTTGAGGGCATTGCCTTGTGACGGGAACTACGACTTATTTTCGGTGATAGTAGTTTTACATTTTGAGCTGTTTTCCAGTTCGAGTGGTTGACGTTATTATTGGCAGCTTACATAAGTCTACTGCATCACAAGCAAACTATACATCATATGTGTGTATGTAGATGTGCCTATGACATTTGGGCATGTTTTCTGTGATATTTACATTTACTTCTTTTTGTCACTGAAATAAATTTTATCAACCAGCTTGTATTGCCTCTTTGTTCTGTTGTCAACTAACATATTCTATATTCTGTGATGTCCTTAGCGTGGGTTTGGATTGTCATTTCGTGACTATCGGTGCCGTGGTCTATCTATTTCACACAAAAAAGGTTGTTAGCATAACTTTGACGGAATATATATATATATATATATATATATATATATATATATATATATATATATATATATATATATGCCACCTCACGGTATCTTACCATAATTCCTGCTTCATAAAGATTTGCACTTCTATTTATGTTTGTGTGAACGTAATTTAAATTTTGAATAGTTGCTATAACATTATTTAAAATTCGGCCCGAGAACCAATAAGCGTCTCTATCCAATTATGGGGAACAGCCGCCCTCGGCATCGGCAAAGCATAAAACTACTACAAGACGGAATTGCTGGGCTACAAAGTGCTGCCACCTCACGGAGCTTGGGTAATCGAAGCTACTGTGTGAGGGGGCTAAACAATGCTGCCACCCCACGGATAATCTTGCCATAATTGCGGCTTCATAAAATTTATCTTCATGACTGTATATAATATTATTATCTGTTAATGTGAGGTATACGTAATACAATATATAACATGATACATGTTTATAATGCAGCTAGACAGTTTACTTATTATAATAAAACAATTCAAACAATGGCTAATATACAATTTTACACAATGTTTCCAATTGATTTAAAATAAGTTTATTTGAATGACAGCAAAACAAGACTGAGAAGTTATAAATATCAGGTGAGTCATTTAAATAATTGAGCTTGAAAATGTAGCTCTGCAGACAAAATACATAACATAAAGACAGAATACCATAGCTACAATTAACATTTGCGTTTGGTGAAATACAAAATGCTTAGGTTGAATTAATTGAAATGTGATACAGCTGTATACTGTACCAGTCGGTGGAATAATTTTTTTTATCAACAGACATTTAGATAACAAACTGTTCAAAGATATTACAGTACTTAGAACTGATGAAGACAGGTATGTGAGACTTGTCTAATTGTATTAATGTCGAAGTCACAGGTAAAAATAAAAACATCAGACAATTATTAAATACGAGTTTCTAACTTCAGGCAATTTTAATTTATTTTTATTTGAAAAAAATCTATGTTCAAAAATATATTGGCCAAGCCAAACATATTCCGGTTACATAA
Organism: Oasisia sp. SBJ-2009; assembly: GCA_964017155.1. Taxonomy (NCBI): domain Eukaryota; kingdom Metazoa; phylum Annelida; class Polychaeta; order Sabellida; family Siboglinidae; genus Oasisia; species Oasisia sp. SBJ-2009. The sequence continues at coordinate 45,914,894 of OZ024856.1, forward strand.
ATTATGCTAACTAAAGAAATATACAAATAAAGCACAACACTTTGAATTATTATTATTAAAACAAAGTACTAATACATGTGAATTGTTTAACATAGTTATCTAAAATAACAAGTATAGGCAATGATAAATCAAATGTAGGATTTGTTTGGTAGTTTATTATTCATAATAATGACCATGAATATATTATTCTAATTCTCATTTGTCCAAAAAGTATTGTGTAAATTACACAAATTCTCATAATATTCAGTTACACCTGTACACAGAGGAATAACATCGCTCTTCATGTGAAGGCTAGTGTAATGCAATGACAAGACAAATGTAGGGCATTTAGTAATTTAATAAGATACAAGTGAAAGATTCACTCCATATTATATATATATATACTATATTCATACATATATACTGCCCATATATTTGTTGATGACGAGTCAGAATAATGACGATTATATCCCCTACCGCTGTCTTTTAATTTCAACACAGAAAAATGCTCTGGTGAAAATGACCAGGAAACATGGTACACCAGGAAACATGGTACACCAGGAAATATGGTACACCAGGAAACATGGTACACCAGGAAACATGGTACACCAGGAATCATCCTGTGGTGTCATGACAAAAATGTTTCTCAGTTTTCACCTAGGTGACTAACTTCATGTCGTCTAAGATGAGTAGACTGTCTATATGATTTCCCACACGTATCACATGTGTATGGTTTTTCGCCTGTGTGGATCTTTTCATGGTCTTTCAGATTTCGGTAGTGTGTGAATGATTTATCACATATAACACAGGTGTGCGGTTTTATACCAGTGTGAATAAATTCATGTCGCCTGAGGCTATAGACTTGTGTGAACAACTTTCCACAGGTATCACACATGTGCGGTTTTTTATCCGCGTGAATCAAACCGTGTTCTTTAAAGTCATTCAATTGTTTGAATGACTCCCCGCACACATCACACATGAATAGTTTAGTGCAAGTCAATTCATGTTGTTTTAAGTCAACCAATTCTTTGAATGACTTTCCGCAAATCCCACAGATGGACCGTTTCGTGCGTGTGTGAGTCATTTTGTGTTTCTTGAGGTGAATCGACTGCCTGAATGACTTGCCACAAGTATCACAATTGTATGGTTTCTCTCCTGTGTGAATTCTTTTGTGGTCTATAAGGTTTGTGGAACGCGAGAACGACATTCCACACGTATCACAGGTGTACGGTTTTACACCTGTGTGGATCTTTTCATGACGTTTACAGGTAGCAACCTGGGTGAACGACATTCCACACACGTCACACATGTATGGTTTCACCCCTGTGTGAACAATTTTATGGCATTTAAGGTTTCCTAGCTGTGTGTATGACTTTCCGCATACATCACAGATGTACGGTTTGACATCGGCATGAACAAGGATATGTTTCCTAAGGCCAACCATTTGCGTGAATGACTTTCCACATGTATCACAGATGAACGGTTTTTCATCTGTGTGAGTGATTTCATGTGCTCTGAGGTAACATGACTTTGTGAATGACTGTCCACAACTATCACAGGTGTACCTTTCGTCACCTGTGTGAATCTTTTTATGCTCTTTAAATTCCCCCGACTTTACAAATGACTTTCCGCATATATCACAGATGTACAGTTTCTCGTGTGTATGTGTGTCCTTGTGTTTCTTAAGGTGATTCACCTGTCTGAATGACTTTCCACAAGTATCACAAATGTACGGTTTTTCTCCTGTGTGGATCCGTTCGTGGTCTTCGAGGTTTCGGGAGCGTGTGAATGACTTTCCACAGGTATTACAGGTGTGTGGTTTTTCACCTGTGTGAATGAGTTCATGACGTCTGAGGGAACAAGCCTGTCGGAACTGCATTCCGCAGGTGACACACATGTGTGGTTTCACACCTGTGTGAATCAATACATGCTGTTTGAGGACGTGTACGTTTGCGAATGACTTTCCACACGTGGCACAGGTGTGTGGTTTCTCACCGGTGTGTACCACATTGTGGTCTTTTAGGTACCTGAACTTTGTGAATGACTCCCCACACATCTCACAGGTGTAGAGTCTCTCACACGCACGAGTACCTTTGTGTTTTTTAAGGTGAACCGACTGTCGGAATGACTTTCCACACACATCACAAGTGTACGGTTTCTCTCCGGTGTGAATTCTTTCGTGGTCTTCTAGGTTTCTGGAGCGTGTAAATGACTGTCCACACTTATCACACCTGTACGGTTTTATACCAGTGTGAATCCTTTCATGTCGTTTGAGGGTACCGGCACACACGAATGTCATTTTACACGTAGGACAGGTGTACGGTTTAACACCTGTGTGACTTCTCTCGTGTATTTTGAGCCAACTTGAACGCATGAATGACCGTCCACATATTCTACATCTGAATGGTTTCTCACCCATATGATTCAGTTTATGGTTTAGGTTAGTGAACAAATTCCCCAAATTCAGCTGCCTGAATTCAACACCTTCACCGCAGTTTTCATCTACACACATCTCTGAGACATTCTTGGTAAGTTCGTCTTTGATCTTATTTAGTACTCCACCCATGTCCTGATGTCTCATCTCATGGTTGTCTCTGGCATACTCATCAAAGTCTGTCGGTTCTTCTTTCACTTTCAATTCATTATCATTGTGCATCAGTGTTGGTAGCTGAATTGTGTTTTGAAAATGCACAACATTTCCTTGTTCGTTTAATTGTTCTGGCTCACATGATGCAGTTTCCACATCTGTGTTGTCGAGACCGTCAACCACCTGTGTTTGTCGACTACACACTGTGTCTTCTTGCAAGGCTCCTTGTGGCTCGTCCTCCACCATTATGTTATGCCCAGTGTTACAGCCATCTGAACAATGCCTTTCAACACTGGCAGACAGTTCACAAGACGTAGAAGAAATTCTCTCTTGTCTGAGGTCTGGTTCGGTGAGCCGAGAGTTTTCTTGTGTTCCATTGGAGAATTGTGTGTGGACCTCGACATGGACAACGTGTAAATCTCTCTTGTCCATTTACGTGGATGTGTGGTGAAACTAAAAAACAGAACACACATAATATAGAACATACATTACATAGTATTGTAATTACCCTTTAAAAATTATATGTTGCCAAGTAACATATATGATTATACTTTTACCATCAATGCCATGTCTTTCTTTGACATAGCACCCTCTGTACTGTGCATACATATTACTATCTATAACTTGTCAATTGTATCAGTATTATTTTGTATTTACAAGTTATTAATTTATTATGACCTTTCTGTAATGTTATTCGACTTGAATTTAAGTGAAATGTATTTTTTTTAATGGCTGATTTGGTTCTTTTACACCCCAGACGGGATTGCATTAATGAGATCTCCTGGACCTAGACTAGGCTAGTCCTAGACCTAGTCCCCAACATTGACAGACATGTGGCATGTTCTTACACCAAATACTGCATGCCAGCTATGTCCGGGTATTAAACCTGGTATGCTGGCATGCGAGGGGGCATACCAACTACACTCTAGCCTTGTGCTCAATAAGGTTCAGAACCAAAATTGCAATATCGTACGCCAGATAATGAGATATCATATGGCATGGCCATGGCCTGGGCAGGGGCGATATAACAGTATTTCCAGGACTCTTGTGTAATTGTAAACGGAATTAGCATAACTGAACGGCTTTACGTGGTAAATGTTGTTAACTTCATTATGTATACATACATTCATACACACTCTTGGTAAGGAATCGCTGTACAAACAAATAGACGTGTTCTCTTTGACAGACTCGATGGCCCAGCAAGTAGTCAGGTAGGGGAGAACGGGGCATCATGCACGCCGACAACTATACAAGATGTGCATGGCCAGTCGGTGTATGCATGCCTTTTTATGCAGTGATCTTGTGAACAACAGCCATATAAATACTATTAGGCATGAATAGGTCTCGTGCACAGATACAGGCATATCTGCACTGTATCTGTAGTACAATGATTCACAGCAGCTTAGAAACATGTAATTGAATCTGCCACTGTATTAGTAAGATTATAATTCCTTAGACAATCGTAACAATTTATGTAGTTTCACCAACAAATTACTAAACGTTTAGCAACCTATCAACTCTAGTAATCACAACCACATATTTATTTCATCAATGATAATTATGTAAACAAGCATCAAAGTACCGCCGACGCGACCAAACATTAATGTTGCTGAAATGTATGACGACTGATGACGATGTGACTTGGAACCGAATCAGCGGCTTCAATGACGCAGACCAGTATTTGTAGCTCTATTTCATTTGAAAACAAACACGCTATAATAAAGCTGAGCGTGAACAATATATAAATGAAATAACTCTTTTCGAAATATTAACATACATTGTATGTAAACAAAGATGTTTGGTTTGCCGTATCAAGACATTATAAACCCCTAATATTGTCCTCTCCCAGGTGGTCTAGTGGTTAGGATCCGGCGCTCTCACCGCCGTGGCCGGGGTTCGATTCCCCGTCTGGGAATCCATTTTACTTTCGTGTATTTAGTAAGTGAAGGGAATTATTAGCTTTTGTCTAATTTAATAAGATAATTATTCTTAACTATGCTAATAGCATATTAAGCCTTTTTATTACTTATGTTGCCTTAATTCATCAATATGACAATTTCAATAACAAATTTGATACCAAAATTAAAGCGTCTAATAAAAAAACTTAATAATAATTATATACATCATATATGTATGTAATATATTATGTAATCATGTAATCAGCCACAGCGACCTCTGGCACGTGAGGATGATTAGTCATTTAGATATTAATTTAGATATAATGCTGACATCTAGTGTGGTTTTTTATCTTACCTGTCCAGGTAACAGATATGTTTGGCGTCTTTTGCATCGACTCATTGTTATTGGTATATAAAACGAAATAAATTACCTACTTACAAAAACAATTAGTTAGCTAATGAAAGTTAATTAATATACAAAAAGCAATTCAACATTTAATAATGGTAAAATGTAGGCCTACCACGGCTATATTTAATTAGTGTTCTTCAGATGCCTCGAACGGTCAAACTGGTTTAAGTAGATTTCTGGGCCTATAAGGCATTACACACATGGGTTCTGATATGTGCAACATCTAATGAACGTCTGATGATAAGTAAATATTGTCATGGATCCCTTGAGGGTCAACCTCCCCAGAATAAATCTTAAAAACACATGTCATATCATCTGATATATGGGGAATGGTGGTCGCCTTGTCTTTTGGAAGAGACACTAAAAGCCGGTGGTCCCTTCTGTCTGGTGTCTATGCCAGGGGATGTAAAAGATCCCACCCAGGGGGAAAATGTGTAACCTGTAGTGGACTGACTAATTCTAGAGAAGGACAACTCCAGCGTTAGCCAAAGTTTGGGCTGTTTGGAGGAAACCACTCGAGACCTGAGATATGGGTAAGCATGTCTATCATACTACCAGCACATACCATTACACTGACACAATTTAAATGAACACAAACTAAACGCACTGACAGTGTAAAATAAGGTTTAATTACAATTTAATATCAACACATCTACTTTCTCACCAATGTACAATAAACAGTTTTGAAAACCACTCATGCATGACAGCGCCTATAGTGTGTTCAGAGTTTACATGAATAGCAGCAAATGCCACACCAAACATGCTGTAAAAGGTATTAACACACAGTTTATATATTAATAATATCAGTTCGATTCATAAAATATAAACACGCAGACCATGTGAACAGTCATACACAATCAGTCTGTAATTAACAATATAATTATAGTGTTTCCAAAATACTCTACTTACTGCAATGCCCATGAATTCTGGTAATAAATTAAAATTAATTGTGTATTATAATTATATTATGTTTAGTACAGCACTGGTTAGTATAACTGATACAAATGCACACATTTACAAGAGTCCTGAAACAGCTTAATTTTTGCATAATGTAGGTTTATAAAATAGCATAGGTCCAATCTGGCATATTTAAAATCATGAAAAATCATGACATCAAAGATAGACATAAAAATATGATCTGCCACATGAATGTTCATGTTTGTCTAATATCAAATTACAAAAATAGTTATTTACAATCTCTTGTGTCAATCTGACAGACCAGCTATCAGTGAAAGAGTGCTCTAATTGATATGTACATTCCTATATACAAATACCTGTATTATTTTATTTGCAATTCTTTGCATCTGCATGACATGAACATGCCTAGATAGTCATAGAGCAAAAGCATGATTTTGGATGACCACTATGCATTTCATCAATAACATACAGCATTGTCATAGCTGTGCATTATAATATACCTGAAGGAACAGATAGCAATTGTTCTATGTATAAAACAGTACACCTTACTGAACATATAAAATAGCTCCTTACTTAGCACAGGCAGTTATTTTAAAACAGATAAAAGCCACATCAGCCACACGTAAGCAGATACTATACTGCAGTTGATCGGAAAGCAAACATCTTTACGCCTTACAAAATATCAGTTATCAATGAGAGGGTATGGTAAGTCAACAGCATTATCAGTTTATTGCATTTAATTACCTATGTATGTTTTGGCAGTGATGTGAACCAAAGGATAGCATGGAGTACTGGTTGTCAGTGGCCAAGGCATGTTGTATATGCACAAAATTAATACCGCTGGTAAAACACACGACTCATTGTACAGTCTGTGGAACGCTTGAGTCCGAAGGCTGTTTTGCAGGACACACTGCTGCTATTAAACAGTTGTTTTGTATAGTCTTCAAGTGGTTCAACCCCCTGAATACCACGCCTCTACAAAGAAAGACCAATGTTCCACATGGGTGAACCAACCTCGTGCTGGAACTTCACACAAAACACCTGTTCCACATGGCTGAACAAAACCCATACCGATGTTCCACGTGGCTTAATATACCCCCTTGCCAAATAGAACAGCTGTTCCATGTGGCTGAACAGAACCACTCTCCAAGCATGACCACTGAAACATGTTCCACTAGACTGATATCATCTTCTGCCAACTAAGAAGACGCTATGACAACCGTGGACACGCCCAGACATGGAGCGTGCAGTGTCTGCTGCTCACACTAGGTGACCGCTGACCAAAGCAGACACAGCGATACTGCAGCGTGCCCCAGTCGGGCTTCTTTTTTGTCTGGAGCTCGCTGCCCGTTCCCCCAGTAGTTGAACACTCCACTCCTAATATCACCCACTCCTGCAACGGAACAGAGACTGTCATTCAGAATACACGGTAAATCAGTATGGCAGGTTGAGGTGTTAACTTCAATTTCAATTAAATTTCACTTTAATGTCCTTATAAAGGATATTCATTGTACAGCTCATGCTTGCATCTAAAAATATGTAAGAAAAGAGATTGTCACAAAATATAAATTCAATTCAATATGCAACAAAAAGCAAATCTGTTAGCATCAATATAACTTGTTTAACATTCTAATTGCAACAGGCACAAAACTCCTGCTGTGGCGAGCCGTTTTGCATTTTATGCAACGATATCTTCATCAATGACCCATTACACATAGCAGTAAGCAGGACTACAGAAGACATGATTTATACACAAGAAAACGGAAAATTGCAGCCATAGAAGTTACTTATTTATTATTATTGTTTATTGGTGAAAATCTTCCAACATGAATTCGCGAGCAGTAAATAAAGCATGTGGTTTTTATTTACAATTGTGCCACTAAAAATGCATTGCAACAGTGACAAATAGCTGCATGTCTTACATTGACCTCGTGTCGAGATCGGATTCTGAGAAAATTGGAGCCATAGAATTTACTTATTTATTATTATTGTTTATTGGTGAAGGTCATCCAACGGGGGTAAATAAAGCACATGGTTTTTAGTTAAAATTGTGCCACTAAAAATGCATTGCCACAGTGACAAATAGCTGCATGTGTTATGTTGACCTCCTGGTGAGAAAATTGGAGCCATAGAAGTTACTAATTTATTATTATTGTTTATTTGTAAAAAATCTTCCAACATGCATTCGCGAGCGGGTAAATAAAGCACATGGTTTTTGTTTAAAATTGTGCCATTAAAATGCATTGCAACAGTGACAAATAGCTGCATGTCTTACACTGACATCCTGGCAAGATCGGATTCTGAGAAAATTGGAGCCATAGAATTTACTTATTTATTAGTATTGTTTATTGGTGAAAATCTTCCAACATGCATTCGCGAGGAGGTAAATAGAGCCCATGGTTTTTATTTAAAATTGTGCCACTAAAATGCATTGCAACAGTGACAAATAGCTGCGTGTCTTACGTTGACGTCCTGGCGTGATCCGAGCACCCAGGGTGTGAGCGTGTCCGCAGCGTCTGCCGCTGCACTGCCGCGTGTGTACGTCGTGTGGCGACACCTGGTGAGATTACCCACCCCTGGTGGACCCTGCAAGAACAAATCCACATTCGGTCACAATAAAAAACAATGTAAACTCAACCAATTAATAATAATAATAATGTTTTTCTATAGCGCTAATTCCCGCATGTCGGATCGATGCGCTGCACAAGACATATAATAAATACATTATATAAATTAATATAAGTCAAATCAGATTTTTGTTTGTTTACGATGTACACTAGTAAACCTGTGTATCTAAATTATATAAATCAATTTAAAATAAATTAAATACTGTTTTAAAGATGTATAGTACTAAACCTCTGTAAATTATACAAATTAATATAAATATTTATTAACAGTGACTGAGGCACCACAGGTATAAATTTCTTTTAACTCAGTTATACCTAGTTACCAAAGAACAATACAGATATAAAGAATGTAGACCCTACATTTTTATTCTCACCAAGGGTGATAAATGATTGGACAAACTAACATGTATTGTAAATACAGAAGAACCCATTCTAATGTAAGATTGGACATGTATGTCCCAAGAGCATGGACCAACATCTCCAAGAACTGTATTGCTGTAAATAGTACACAAATATGGAATGGGTTAGATCTCGTAATAAGAAAGTCAAACTCTCCGTGTTTAAGAGGGCATCTATGCATAATGTTTTCAATTAGGCAACAGTGACGCATGATGCAATGACAATTTTTAGTAAACATTTTATTATATTTATAATGCTAATGCTGTTTTATAATTTATTTATTCAAATCTTTTATTTATTCACTATATTATAATGCATTACCCAATTTATTAGGTAGTCAACTGTTTAGTGTGTGTACAGTTCACAACCCTTAGGAAAATAAAATGTACATTCTTTAAGGTTATTATGAATAAATAATATTTATTATTATAAATGCCAAGGTAAGTAAAATGAAAAATATCCGACTCTAAATACCGATTTGCTTCCCAGTCCACGTGTCCATAGACTCCCTACACCTCTCTTTCAACAGCAATCTTATAAGGAGAACAATTACTATTTCATCAGATCTGCCACCCGACATACAGGACAAAGCATCTAGCAACACAATTGCTGGTTTTAGTTTCTTTCATAAAATTTAAGAATGTTGCAGAGTTACCGATATAACAAGAACGTCTATCTTGACAATGGTGGAATATTTCTTTAAAATAAAAAACTGTTGCAGACTTCACGATGCACCAGTAAGTTCTATCTTAAGACTACTGATGATGGTGCCAGTCTGGTGACAAAAACCATTGGAGACAGCGTTGGGATTCTACCTGCATCTTGCTGACACTATCCACTTGTAGCGTGACGTTGTCAGACAGCTTTTGGAACTTGCGTTGCCAGTCTCCTTCGATGACGGCCAGCCTCTGTGTCTGCTTGGTGACATCCTTCTCAAGCTGGGTGACCCTGCCAGGCACGGCCTGCATTGCTTCTACCTGAAACACACATAGAACACTCACTATTACTGCCATACAATCATATTGGGTGAACACTCCTTTTTATGGCCATCCATAATCACTTTGTTTAAACACTCCATATCTTGATATTCCAACTACTTCATTTGAACACTCACTATTATGACCATCAATATATTTTGGGCGAACACTCACTAGAACGATTACCCAACCACATCAAACAAACACTCCCTGCTATGACCACCTAACGACTGTGTGAATGTTCCCTATTACAATCATCCAACTACTTCACGTGAAGACTCCCTATTATGACCATCGATATATTTAGTGTGAACACTCACTAACACAACCATCCAACTACTTCATATGGACACTCCCTGTTATGACCATCCAATCATTTCATACGGACACTCCATGTTATGACCATCCAATCATTCCATATGGACACTCCCTGTTATGACCATCCAATCACTTCATACGGACACTCCCTGTTATGACCATCCAATCACTTCATATGGAGACTCACTGTTATGACCATCCAATCACTTCATACAGAGACTCACTGTTATGACCATCCAATCACTTCATACAGAGACTCACTGTTATGACCATCCAATCACTTCATACAGAGACTCACTGTTATGACCATCCAATCACTTCATACAGAGACTCACTGTTATGACCATCCAATCACTTCATATGGAGACTCACTGTTATGACCATCCAACCACTTCATACGGACACTCCCTGTTATGACCATCCAACCACTTCATACGGACACTCCCTGTTATGACCATCCAATCACTTCATATGGAGACTCACTGTTATGACCATCCAATCACTTCATACAGAGACTCACTGTTATGACCATCCAATCACTTCATACAGAGACTCACTGTTATGACCACCCAACCACTTCATACAGAGACTCACTGTTATGACCATCCAATCACTTCATACAGAGACTCACTGTTATGACTATCCAACCACTTCATTAAGTCACAATTACAGTGATATTCTGAGTGGATATATATAAATTATGGTCAAAACCTTAATTTTCCTTTAAACTGCCAGAAAATGCTGATAAATTTATAATACAGAGTATATCAAAAGATTAAGTATAAAGTATAATAAGACATTGTAATCTACCATGCACATGGCATGAAGCCAGTTTGTAGATTTATGACATGTGCATATATTTCTAATGAAGCATTTTCAAACGTTTCCTCACTTTCCAGCAGACAACTGATATAAATGATAGTCTATAGTCATACATTTAAGATGCAAATATAACCAAATATTTGCTTGTTTTATAACTGTTTCATAACACATACTGACTATCTTAATAAATATAATTAACAGGAAGTGTTCATACTTTCTATAGCACCAGTGCCAGCCCTCCCCACTGCTAATACCTCAAACACAGCCTCACAAACCCACGAGAGTGAAAGAACAGTGCCCGCTGAATACCCTAGTATAGCATGCAAGGTGCATGTGAAAGAGATCAGTGCTGAACCCACAGTGCCTGTGAAGAAAGTATAAAGTGTTTGAAGTCTGAATAGCGCTGCAGGTGAAGGGTGCACTGATAGTGCATAAGCAGTGCCGTCATCAACAGTAGTGCATGGCTGGCAATAGCCACAGGTACACTAATAACCAAGGCACTATGCACCAGTAGTCAGTGCATATACTGTCATGAGAAGTATCCACCAGTAGTCGCTATGAACACCTGTATACCAGGGACAAAGTGGTTTTGTTCCCTGGCCTGGAACCTGAGTGTGGGAGGGGAATTTTCACATGTTTATCTATTAAAAAATTATGACTAAAGTTCTATTTACAAGTGTGTCAATCACAACACTACAAAAAGATATAAATACTAGAACATTCCTCTTTCATTGTGGTTTCAACAAATTACATTCCTCTGGTAATTTGTTGAAACATTTGTGGTGATTTTATTGATATTTTGGATAATGTTTATATGTGTACAACATCTTAATGTATCATTGTATATATGTAAGATGAACTAAAATTGGTGCACAGGGTACCATTTTTACATTTGAAGAATTGCAAATGCAGAAAAAAACGTATAATGCACAGAAGTTGTGCTTTTTGTGTAAGGCAAATGCCTCTGTTAGTGACTATCATGTACATGTGCACACAGACATATGGACCCATACATGTGTAGTGTATGTACACATGTATACACCCAAACATACATACACACATACGCACACACTCATGCACATACTCATGCACACACACGCATGCATGCACGCACGCACGCACACACATACGCACGCGCGCGCATATATTGATGAACACCCAAGATTACCAATATATTACAACTGAAAGGAAAACATTTTCTATTTCCAACTTTCACCCCAACCTTACCCCCTCCCAGCATAACTGTTATATTCTATATATATAATCTCTTCAGTAATGTGGCCTAGACAATGAACTGCTTAAGCTACTTCCACAACCATCACCATCATTTCTCATAATCTTCATAAGGATGAAAAATAACACAATTATTTACGTTCTATGCAGCTACAAATAAAAAATGACATGTATGACAATTCTGACAGGAATTCTGTAAAAGGTGTGTAGTGTATTTGAAATACAAAAATATCAGTTAAAAACTAGAACATTTCACCAATTTTGTAACTGTTTCCATTGCCATTTTAACGAAAGAAATTGTGCTGCCTGGCACTGATCCTTCAACTCCTAAAACATGTGACTAAAATGTGATATTGACCTGGAAGACAATGCATACTGTGGAATTATACTAACATAATACAGCTGTATGATAAATTAATGCTATGCTGGTGTCGGACATTTGGATTATTCTGTTGACATGCACTCTGAGAAAACATGCACTGGGGCAAACTCCGGAAACAAAAGCAAAATTTGTCAGTAAATATCAGTAGGAAGAGTGAGTGAAAAGATTAGTAAACAAAGTTAGCAACACGTAGTTATCTACCTGTGTGTCTAGGTCATGGAATTGCAACTGCAAAGCGCTCAGCGAGTCATTCTGTTTAACAAACTTCGTGCTCAAACTTTCCCACTGAAAACCACAACGCAAAACGAGCAAACTATTAATTTGCATTAATACTCATGCCTCTTGCATTTACCAGGTAGGTTGTCTGTTAATTGCTAGTTGCTTTCTGATACATCTAATATGCAGGTTTAAATGTCGACACATTCCTGCTTCACTTTGTTTAGTTGTTAAGAATCAGTAAAATAAAGTATTAGTCTTATACTATAATTCAGAGTGAACATGCATTTATTGATAATTTATATCAAATCACAATTCGTAAAGGTCAATGGAGCCAGTTTTATTTCAAAAGTGTAACATAACTGATACAATACTAACTTACATAGTTATTTCTTTGAAGAATCTGTGAAGTTGTTTTTTACCCTAAAGAGAAATTTGAGGAGTATCTATAATATTATAGAGGTCAAAAAGGCAATTTCCATGTTGGCCAGTCTTGGCTGGTTCAAGCCCCTCATTAAACTTGAAGTTGAACCTGACAATGTGTCAACCAATCACATGTTATCTTCATCTCACTACTTTTGTCACACACAGGACTTGAACTGAGTTGGGACAATGAAATTGGGCAGCACTGCTGCAAAAAGCATCTTCATGTTCCGAGGCAATGCAAGCAGAGTGATGTTGAAGCTCAAGTTCTCAGACCATTCAGTACTAAGTTTGTTCACAGGAATTAGCTTTGCGTCATCAGACTTCCGCATTCTGCATCTCTTCTACGTCAAATGTGGGCAATACGTCATCTTTCGTGTTTGCCGATTTGAATAATGACTCCATTGACCTTTGACCTAATCTGATTATTGTATTTAGTAATTACACAGAGATTCAAACCTACTTTACTTATTACTTTCGTATGTCTAATATTTAATGTTGCAATAATTATGTTTTGAAAATTATTATTTTACAGTTTAAAATAGTTCTCACCTTATTTCCTAATTGGGTCAGTGTATCACGTTGATCTGTTCTGTTGCTAAGCAACAATCCAACTAGGTCAGCTGTACCCTCGACAGTGGAAGACAGATTTTCTGTCCGTTCAGACAGTTTTGTGATACTATTTTCAGACTTGTTATACTGAAATCAGATATTATTTAATTAACTGGTTTTAAACTTCATTTTAAATGACATATACCTCTTATCTCTTATGCCTGAATTTATGTGGTTACTTAGTTAATGTTTCACTACAAGAAAGCCAGTTTCAAGTAATCTTGTATCATTATGAAATCCAATGTATGTTGACTTTGTATTACATGTATGACAAAACTTTACAGTTAACGACTGTACAAGACTTCAATCAAAAGTAAATTTTAAATAGCAAATAGACACGGTTTACCAAAACTACAAAATTAATCTTCAGAACTTTCTAACAGTCTTATGAAAAAAACATGCAGAAATTAATCCTTCTGTGAACATAAGCTCTTTGACAATTTTAGTATTAAGCATTGATGAATTCTCACCTTAACATTTAATTCGGACAACATATCTTGTTGTTGGGCACTGCTGCGATGCAACAGCTCAACTTGCCTAGTGGCGCCCTCTAACAGGGCGGACATGTTCTTGCTATAGTCTATTTCTGCGGTCAGGTTAGTCTGAATTTCGTCAAACTGAAAGGAAAGACCAGTGCCAGAAACATGTCAACTGTCATGCAAGTTTGGGTATTTTCTCAAAAACATTAGTTTAAATAGTAAATTTAATAATTATGATTGGAGTGCTAAGCCATGTGAAATGTGAAATTAAAAAATGAAAGAGATAATTTATGTTTGAACTTTGATGTGTAGCTTGGGCATGCTATTTCTGTGAAATGCCCCGAGTAAAAACCTTCAACGTGTATGTAAACACCGAAAGTATGATAATAGTGTGTAGTCTTTTGCTCATGTATTGATTTTACTGCATATGTAACATGCTTAAATACTCATTTAAAAAGTTTATCATTACTATGTATTTTGAATGTTAGTTTTGTTATAATGTATTTAATCTAATTTAAACTATCTACTAAAAATAAGCAGAACAGTACATGATGTAAATGGGTTAAACAAAACATAGAAATTATATGCGTCATACTTGTTAACAAATAAAAAAATTATTAGGTACATATTAGTGTTTAATAACTAATATAAACCGAATTAATTTCTGAAGAAACCTACTGAACTTGGACATGCTTGGACAATTGCTCAGTAAAATAAAATGTGATCAACATATTAAAACAGAAGAGTGCCTGGCTGAGAGACCTGCTTGAGTTGCAACATATTGATTCAATCAAGTCTAATCCAACTTTAGACGACGACACAAAATCTGACAATGAAATTATCTTACACCAAAATCTTTCATAATTGCACTGAAATGTTCTGTTGAGGAAAATTCCCTGGAATGTTTCCAAAAATGCAAAATCCTGTGGAAGTGACCAGAATTGTCGTATGTGCATGCATGCAACCACTTGATGGCAAACCCATATTGGCGTGCATAAATTTGCTGTTAGTAGAATGAATGCACCCATTAGAAATGATCAGCCACAACATCTAGCTTGCCTTTGCACTTGTAACACTTCAGAATGCTAGACACACTCAGTGTAAGTGCATTGGGTCATGTATGAGAACATTGTAATTTACGGTCTACAAGTTGTTTTATAGAAGAGCTGAAAGTGAAAGTTTGTTTGACCTAGTACATAAAATGAAGACTTTACTCTGGTTTTGGCATGCTGGCCCCAACATTGGTGACCTGTCAGATATTTCAGATGGCTGGAAATGATGATGCTGCGTAACTCTTTCAGTTTCAGTTCTGACAGTGATCAGAGTCCACCGACTATGTGAGAACGTGGGAAAGCAGTCAGACAAAAGTGAAAGTACAGACATTCCATGTCAGTCTGGCTAATCTTAGAAGTGTGTCTCTGCACTCTCTGGCTGATTATGGTGCCACTAACATGCACTAAGTGCCATGGTGCCGTGGATGCATATCAAGACTATATACAATAAGCCATGACAACCCATTCTGAGTGTCAAACGTGTCACCACGACTCAAAATCGTGATGACACTGCTAGAGTGGCTGTAATAAAGCAATTTATATGTCCCGAGTTTCAAACGTGTCACCACGACTCATGAGAGTCACGACAGAACTGAATCAAAGAGATGTGGAGACCTGAAGGGTCCAGCTATCTATACATCTAACTAACAAAACAAGGAGTGTGTCTGCATGCTTGCAAGTGCCTGCTGGAATGACTGTAATGAAGCAATTTATATGTAATCTTACCAACCACTTGTGATAAAATGTCTCATGTAAGGATAAGTTTATTAGTGAGTGACCATCACGAACCAACTATTTTACTGTAATTTAAATGTATTTGACATTTAATTAATGAAGTTCTGTAATTTATGGCTGTATTAAATGGGGGAGCAGTTTAATTTATGGCTCACAAAAATGTTGATGGTGTTAGATTGATTGTCTTTGTTCAACATCACTTGTGACATTGTAAACATCAACATGTATTTAGGTATCAGTGGAATTGTCCCATTTCTAAGTGGATGACTAGTTGGAAAGAGGTTGATTAAATTGATGCCATACAGCCTTGAAAATGTAAATACAATACAATCTGATTAATAATTGAAATAATAATTAGAAAAGATATACTAATCTACAAAACACAATGGCATGACGCCAATTAAATTGTACGTTCAAAATCCAAACCAAATACTGCAAATTACAGTAATAACTTTGAACATTTGTGAATACTACTTCAATTGGCATTCCTAAGTATGATAAACAATTGTAGAATATTAATTTCTTCATTACGAAAACATGTACATTTTCACTTTCCGTGTATCTTTTGAGCATACAACAACATTACTGTTCCTGCCTTGGCTGAACTCAACAACGACATATGAAACTGAAAATAAAAGCATGACTAACTTCATAAAAAAGTAACTGGCAACCTATAGTCTGTTGTCTAGCATGTTGAAGCACGTAGCTCATGCAATATTGCAAAACGTGACAAATGCATCTCACAACAAAAATTTGGGGTGGCATAAGTCAACAATCACAACAAACATTGGGGTGGCATAAGTCCACAATCACAACAAACATTGGGGTGGGGTAAGTCCACAATCACAACAAACTTCGGGGTATCATAAGTCAACAATCACAAAAAAACATTAGGGTGGCACAAGTCCACAATCACAACAAACATTGGGGTGGCATAAGTCCACAATCACAATAAACATTGGGGTGGCATAAGTCCACAATCACGACAAACATTGAGGTAGCATAACTCCAAAATCACAACAAACATTGGGGTGGCATAGGTCCATAATAAAAAAAAACTCTAGCAGCACCTTTTGACAATATGGTATCATATATTTTGTGTGTGGAGGACCATCTATTGAGTGGAACATACACTAATACACACTGACCCTAACACAGATACACACACACAGGCCTCCAACTATGGATTGTACATGTAGTTGTGGTGGCCATACTCGATCGCCCAAAATCTTAACTCTGGTGAAGAAATGTAGTAGACCTATCTAAAATTTAAGATTTTTGGACCTGCAAACTCATGTGATCATCCCCTCATTGACACACCACACAGAACTGTGCACGGAAGCAGAACCACAAATAGAAGCATGACCTACCTTTGAGAGGAGAGCTGCGTAGTCATTCTCCATCGTTTTAATCCTTTCCAGGGCTTTTTCGAGGCTCTTTGCTTGTTGGGTTGACACCACGAATACTGCAACAGAATGGGGTGGTGTTGTGACGATCCCGTAATGGGTGACAGTTGAGGGGTGGTAGTTGAGGGGTGGTAGTTGAGGGGTGGTAGTTGAGGGGTGGTAGTTGAGGGGTGGTAGTTGAGGGGTAGTAGTTGAGGGGTGGTAGTTGAGGGGTGGTAGTTGAGGGGTAACAGTTGAGTGGTGGTATTTGAGGGGTGGTAGTTGAGGGGTGATAGTTGAGGGGTGGTAGTTGAGGGGTGGTAGTTGAGGGGTTATAGTTGAGGGGTGATAGTTGAGGGGTGACAGTTGAGGGGTGGTATTTGAGGGGTGGTAGTTGAGGCGTGGTAGTTGAGGGGTGATAGTTGAGGGGTGGTAGTTGAGGGGTGGTAGTTGAGGGGTGATAGTTGAGGGGTGACAGTTGAGGGGTGACAGTTGAGGGGTGGTATTTGAGGGGTGGTAGTTGAGGGGTGGTAGTTGAGGGGTGATAGTTGAGGGGTGATAGTTGAGGGGTGACAGTTGAGGGGTGGTATTTGAGGGGTGGTAGTTGAGGGGTGGTAGTTGAGGGGTGATAGTTGAGGGGTGATAGTTGAGGGGTGACAGTTGAGGGGTGGTATTTGAGGGGTGGTAGTTGAGGGGTGGTAGTTGAGGGGTGATAGTTGAGGGGTGGTAGTTGAAGGGTGGTAGTTGAAGGGTGGTAGTTGAGGGGTGACAGTTGAGGGGTGGTAGTTGAGGGGTGACAGTTGAGGGGTGATAGTTGAGGGGTGGTAGTTGAGGGGTGATAATTGAGGGGTGGTAGTTGAGGGGTGGTAGTTGAGGGGTGATAGTTGAGGGGTGATAGTTGAGGGGTGACAGTTGAGGGGTGGTATTTGAGGGGTGGTAGTTGAGGGGTGATAGTTGAGGGGTGGTAGTTGAAGGGTGGTAGTTGAGGGGTGACAGTTGAGGGGTGACAGTTGAGGGGTGGTAGTTGAGGGGTGGTAGTTTAGGGGTGGTAGTTGAGGAGTGGTAGTTGAAGGGTTGTAGTTGAGGGGTGGTAGTTGAGGCGTGGTAGTTGAGGGGTGATAGTTGAGGGGTGGTAGTTGACGGGTGGTAGTTTGAGGGGTGACAGTTGAGGGGTGACAGTTGAGGGGTGACAGTTGAGGGGTGGTATTTGAGGGGTGGTAGTTGAGGGGTGGTAGTTGAGGGGTGATAGTTGAGGGGTGACAGTTGAGGGGTGGTATTTGAGGGGTGGTATTTGAGGGGTGGTATTTGAGGGGTGGTAGTTGAGGGGTGGTAGTTGAGGGGTGATAGTTGAGGGGTGACAGTTGAGGGGTGACAGTTGAGGGGTGGTATTTGAGGGGTGGTAGTTGAGGGGTGGTAGTTGAGGTTTTTTTTGTTGAGGGGTGACAGTTGAGGGGTGGTATTTGAGGGGTGGTAGTTGAGGGGTGGTAGTTGAGGGGTGATAGTTGAGGGGTGGTAGTTGAAGGGTGGTAGTTGAGGGGTGACAGTTGAGGGGTGACAGTTTAGGGGTGGTAGTTGAGGGGTGGTAGTTTAGGGGTGGTAGTTGAGGAGTGGTAGTTGAAGGGTTGTAGTTGAGGGGTGGTAGTTGAGGGGTGGTAGTTGAGGGGTGGTAGTTGAGGGGTGGTAGTTGAGGGATGATAGTTGAGGGGTAACAGTTGACGGGTGGTAGTTGAGAGGTGGTAGTTGAGGGGTGGTATTTGAGGGGTGGCAGTTGAGGGGTGGTAGTTGAGGGGTGGTAGTTGAGGGGTGGTAGTTTTAGGGTGGCAGTTGAGGGGTGGTAGTTGAGAGGTGGTATTGAGGGGTGGTAGTTTTAGGGTGGCAGTTGAGGAGTGGTAGTTGAGGGGTGGTAGTTGAGAGGTGGTATTGAGGGGTGGTAGTTTTAGGGTGGCAGTTGAGGGGTGGTAGTTGAGAGGTGGTAGTTGAGAGGTGGTAGTTTTAGGGTGGTAGTTGAGGGGTGGTAGTTGAGAGGTGGTAGTTGAGGGGTGGTAGTTGAGGGGTGGTAGTTTTAGGGTGGCAGTTGAGGGGTGGTAGTTGAGAGGTGGTAGTTGAGGGGTGGTTGTTTTAGGGTGGCAGTTGAGGGTGGCAGTTGAGGGATGGTAGAAGAGAGGTGGTATTGAGGGGTGGTAATTTTAGGGTGGCAGTTGAGGGGTGGCAGTTGAGGGGTGGTAGTTGAGGGGTCATAGTTGAGGGGTGATAGTTGAGGGGTGGTAGTTGAGGGGTGGTAGTTGAGGGGTGGTAGTTGAGGGTTGGTGGTTGAGGGGTGGTAGTTGAGGGGTTGTAGTTGAGGGGTGGTAGTTGAGGGGTGGTAGTTGAGGGATGGTGGTTGAGGGCTGGTGGTTGAGGGGTGGTAGTTGAGGGGTGGTGGTTGAGGGGTAGTAGTTGAGGGGTGGTGGTTGAGGGGTGGTAGTTGAGGGGTGGCAGTTGAGGGGTGGTAGTTGAGGGGTAGTGGTTGAGGGGTGGCAGTTGAGGGGTGGTAGTTGACAGCCACCTATAGTACAGTATGTATGAGAACCTTCCAAAAGGCAACTCCCAAAATGGAAATCGTAGTATAATAATATCAACAATAAGATGATTAATACACCTTTGGAAAACAAGCTGGCATTAAGATTAATGGTCGGTCAATCTCATAATTAATATACAACATTCAAGTTGTCAACAGATGGCTCATTACCAGGCCAATCAGTCACTAGGTACATTTTATATTAATCAGTTCTACGTCCCAAAACAATACTTGTAACATCAGCCAAGACTGGCTAAAGTGTAAATCATGCAATTTATCTTATGCATTGAACATAAGACTGGGACCAAGACAACTAAGAATATCCACGGGAAACAGAGTTATAATCAGCAGATTTCAACACCAGTGGACGACCTAAACTTGGACACGTGTACATGTTGTTCTTGTCTTCCTGCTCTGTATATCAGGAGTCTGGATTTTAACTTTTGTTGATTTCTGGGCATTCTTCTTCATTTCCACTGTCCTGTGTCTCCACCAACTCTCCCCACTCTCTCTTTTGTTCTCCTTCTGTCCTCTCAGAACCCTCTCCATGGGGCCATTTTACTGACATCGTTAAGAATTCTTACATCCAATTTTACACTTTGAAATAAATTTTAATCCTTAGCACTGATCTTGAATACCTAAAAATTGTCAACATGCTAGCGAAATTTTGACATTGTCACTGATATGCCACGGAAATAGTGTCCACAAACACAAATGTCTCCACGAGTAATATGGCAATGGATAATTGCATTTTGAAAATATAATTTAATTTAAAAAAGAAATGTTTAAGGATGAATTTTCGTTAATCTTTATCTTAGTGAAACAGTCTCCAGATCTCTCCATGCTCAATCCTCCTAGTCTAGGTGATTCTCTTCTGTTCCCTCCTACTGTCTGGATATACATATAAAACACACTATGTCTACTTACCATGTGTCTTAGTGGTTCCTGTGATCACCAGTAGGGCCATGACGAAGGCAGCCACAGCCACCAGGGCCACGAGCAGTGTCACGAAGCACGGACACTGGCACCCTATCAACCCCTTTGACTTGCCAGGGCTGGAGGTGTCTGACGTGTGACTCTCATACAAAGGGTTTTGTCTCCTCCTGGAAACAACATCACTGGCAGTAGCGGACATGTTCTGCTGTTGCCTAGCAACAAGGTCCATTAAGCCATCAGAAATGGATGAAGTGTTTGGATGCTGCCAGTCTTTGAAATACTGACCCCAAATGTTTTCCGCACGACAAACTGAAAGGAGGAGATAAGTGGGAAATGCATCCGGGAAAGGTCAATTTAGCAGTTGAAGTGTAATTGAAACGGATATGGATCTATCATGTGATGTTTCACGTGTTGTTTTATGTTCTGTGGAATTCTTGCATAAGCGTCATTGAGTGTTTATCACTTTCAAATGACTGTCATTTGTGAATGACGCACACAAGCTTAGGGCTACTAGAAACCCTTCGTAGGGACATGACCCAAATGGGATGGTCCATATGTGAATGAATGACCCCAAAAGGCCCCAGTTAGTAAGTTCAGACTAAAATCAGTCAAGCGTGACTTTACTACTACAGATGTGTGTGAAGTCAACCCTGGCTACAGTAGTGCAGCCATGTGTGACCTGCGTACACAGGTGATTAAGATGTCTGCCCTGCTTTAGTCACTCCAATGTATCACTTTATAACAAGCAGTCCTAAAGTGACTCTCACATGAAAGGAATGTGACACGGAATATTCACGCAGGTGTACCATGATGTGAGCATTGTCTACCCAGATATGTTCTCCTTGAATACATTACACCTGCTGTTCTGAGTCATTTGGGGAAATAAAACACCTCGGTATGTTTTTTATCACACGTTAAACAACATCCTAAAAATTGCACACATTGCTCATCAAGACTGCTCACTAAAACGTAACTGTGTATCTGCAGATGAGACATGACAGTGTGTATCTGTAGATGAGACAAGACTGTGTGTATCTGCAGATGATGACTGTGTATCTGCAGATGAGACAGTCCTGTGTATCTGTAGATGAGACAAGACTGTGTTTATCTGCAGATGAGACTTGACTGTGTGTATCTGCAGATGAGACTTGACTGTGTGTATCTGCAAATGACACATGACTGTGTGTATCTGCAGATGAGACATGACTGTGTGTACCTGTAGATGAGACATGACAATGTTTACCTGTAGATGTTTCTCAGTCTGTCGGAGGGGTGTAGGGTGTCACAGAGGAAGTCTGTGCTGTCGGAGCTAGATGACTGTTGTTGTGGGGGCGGGGGTGACATCACTGGCCCACCACGGTCTGTGTACGAGTACACGTCACCCAACCTACAACACGACACAGCTGACAGTAGAAAGTATCATCATGTTTATAGTAAATTATATATATGTATATATATATATATATATGTATATATATATATGTATATATATATATGTATATATATATGTATATATATGTATATATATATACATATATATACATATATATGTATATATATATGTATATATATATATATATATATATGTATATATATATGTATATATATATATATACGGGACTGCTCTTCTAAAACTACTAGTCCAAGCTCTAAAACTACTCGTCCTGGACGATCAGACTGGCCTTATTTTGCAGTCTGTATATATATATATATCTGTATATATATATATTATATATATCACCTCTTGGAACTATGCCTGTCCAATAGCCCACAACTACCCCGGTAGATCTGCCACAGGACATGTTCCAGGCTACTACTTGTTGACTACGTAGATCTATGCTTACAGCCTCAACAACAAGATGATCACTGTAGCCATCTGTTGTTGAACACATACCGGAGGTACATCACATATTCAATTTCTCCAATAAACGCTCTTCTCTAATGACAGTAAACAAACACAACAAAATAAACAGCTAGACACACAACAAGCTCACGTCACCAACTCTTCCCCTGTTGCTAGTCGTTGCCAGGAGGCAGAGACTAGCGGAGTTCTACCGTGCTCCATCTCACGATGCCGACAAAATGACAGCCTCAGTCACATGTCGAGGAGTATCATTCCCTGCTGACCCATCTATTTTCTGTTTTTTATTTTGTTATTTGGTGACGTTGTTTGAATAAACTGGCAGTCATTATGGGGATCATATTAGGACTATAATAAAAATTATTACTGTCAAGAGCCAGGATTTAGGTAATTTACCCAGTTATGTGATGATTTATGCCCATGATGCCTGTTACATGTATAATGCTAATAGAGGGTAAAGTGTTTGATGAGACATACCCTCCATAATCCAGGTGGGGTGCTATGTACATTAGCCCTGGCGAATACCCCTTACACATCATTCAGTTGTATGCCTGTTTGAAGAGATGTTTTCTAAACGTCCCACTATCAATATATGTCAGAGTAAATCCGAAAAAAGTTACAGTTTATCAATCTATCAATCTTACCTGTCTTTGAAAATATTTACATTTTAATTATTGTATTACTGTGTTTATTTATTTTTTTATTTTGTTTTCTTAAATTCATTCTTAGTATTTTTTGGGAGGACCACATTGGAAAGAAGTGTGCTATCAGGTGCTTTAATGTGTCTATCCTCAGTAAATATTATATATATATATACATATATATATATATATATATATATATATATATATATATATATATATATACATATATATATATATATATATATATAATATGCTTATTTCGTTATTTGCTTAAATAATATAAATTTCTCCAAAAATAATACTCTTCCTAACAACACAGATGACTACATGGGAATGTGTAGTCCGTGTACTCTATAACGCACTAAACATCAACACACCTGGAGCTTGGCAACTCTTCATAGTCATGTGACTTCAACAAACTATCAGGTCGTTTTGCCATGCCGTCGCCAGACAGTCTTGCCGGTATCGCCGTGGCGACCGGAGGTTTACTATCTCCTAGTGAAGAGTTTAGTGGCTTTTGTGCCGAGTGCGGCGGTCCCCACGGAGAGCCATTTGCGCTCGGTGCAGGCGACTGCCGCACAAGTCTACTGCCACTCGTAAAGTTCGGTGCCAGCCAGCGGGGCGAACCAGTCGCGGGGCTAGGTGGCAGCACCGGTAGGCCAGGGTTGTGAATGCTGTTAAACGATCCCGCACTTTCCGAGCTCGTTGGTCTGTGGATGCTCGGTATGGAGCCTCGTCCTGGAGTGTTGCTAGGCGACGGCTCCGGGTGAATGTTGTCTACATCGACACCTGTGAACAGAAACACATAAATTAAACACAAGTAAAGGCAAGTTCTTATATAGCGCAGTATCCAGTGGCACTTTACACTTTACTTCCCTCACAGACCTGTTCACTCAGACACCATCTCGGCTTCTCTGGGAAGCATCCAGCTATATGCTACATTTAATGCACGAAGGCTGCTCGTACACATATCCACCACTGTCTATAGCCAGGTACTCATTTATTCAGCTGAGTGAACTGGAGTAATGTAGAGTGGACAAACTGGCTCAAGGTTTTAACACCACAGCTCAGGATTCGAACCCAAAGTCGAGAGTCCGAAGCCCTACCCTTGAGCCATTGCGCTCTACAAATTAAAGGTGCAAACATTTCCCTCTCTACCTGTCTACCTCCTATCCATGGGGTTATTGGTCAGGTCAATATATATATATATATACATATATATTATATATATGTATATATATATATATATATATATAATATATATATATATATATATATATATATATATATATATATATATATATATATATATATATATATATATATATATATATATTCATACATACATGCTGTGTTTCCCCTGCTATATGATGAGCGAAGTGGGCCACCTAACTGTTTTTCTAAGCCACCTTGGTCAACATTTTCCAAAATTGCGACTTCGTTGCTATTTCTTGCTATAAACATGCTACATTGTAGTCATGCATTTGTTTCCTCTCTATTTCACAGGGAATAGGTTAAAACACCCTTCAGAATGCACCATTTTGAAGGGCAGTTTTAGAAAATAGTTCTAGGTGGCCGTGCTTGCTCAGCCCATCCTACCACCTCACACTTCATTTTACTTAAGGTAAACATTACATATATATATATATATATATATATATATATATATATACATTTTTATTAACATTTAATATTTGCAAATTAACAAATTATATTTTCTGAAAACTTGGTGATAATATCGTAATTGGCTGCCACTTGCATACAGGGGTAGTGGTGACATGTGTCATAACCTTCTGACATAATGACACATGTAGTTAAACTACGTGTCTCATTATGTCTTCAAGTCTTCTGTAGTTAAGTTCACCACTATGCCCTATATGCAGGCGGCAACCAATTACAACATTATTATCAAATTCTCAGAAAATATAATTTGCTACAAATACCATTTTATCAGTTTTCACTCATCCTTTTAGCTATGCATTTGATTTTTAACTACATAAACCATTATTTTGTGTCTCATTCCTTTGTCTAATTAATAAGAAATGCTGAATTCCAAAACGTTATCAGAGACATTACACAACATCCACCTCTAATCCAGTGCTAGTCCAAACTACTACCCAGTGTGTTATCCCTCTGATAGCTCACTGAACCCTGCACAAGAAACTGGTGGCTAGCACCAACTGACCTACCCTCCATGGCAGGAGGCCATGGCATACACAGTGACACCAAACTAATCTAAAGAAACATGGTAAAACATCCTCGACTGAATTAATTAACACCACAAGTAATGTAAGGCCAAAAGCGGCAAAGTTGTAACAGCCTTACCATCTTCCCTGTGCACTAGACATAGGTACATGGGTCTTGTACCAGCTGTGCCCTGCTCCATGCTATCTAGACTGTGGCACCACCAAGGGGCATACTTATCTGCCTAACTCAAGGTCTTCCTTCTAGTTCTAGGGTTTGCTGTTTTTGGGATATTTATCTCTTCATTACTTTTGTTTTCTGGTTTTTTAATAAGAATACAGACAAGAGAAAGCCTAAAACCCATGAAAGTGAAAGGACTGCCACACCAGCTGTCTTGGAAGAGGTCTATATTATTGATTACAATCACAAGATGTTTGGAAACTGAATGTGACACGCAGTGATACGTGTTTGCAAAAAAACATGCAACATCCTGGTGACCCCTGGAAGTAACTAGACATGGATAGTTACTGTTATCTACAGTCTGCTTTCTTTTCTCTACTATTCATTTCAGTTTCACAAAGACTGCATTGCAATTTTGAAAAAAAAGGTGATGTTTTTCTCATGTGACATCAACATGCTTTCCCCGTGGAATCTGAATCACACACATATATGCAATTACTTATCTTTATTTAGGTCAATATACATATCATGTACCATCTACATACCACCACACTATTACATTTAAACTTATTTTTAATGTATCTGACGAGTAAAACCTTTTCAGATATTTTCAGTGAACTTAAATAAAAACAATCTAAAATGTTTCAATAAAAGTGAATAAGGTTCGACATAGCACTACAGGATTCAAACCTGGGCTCCCTTAATCAAATGTCTGAAGCTCTAACCACTGTGCCAATGTACCAATGTGCCACTGTGCCACTGTGCCACTGTGCCACTGTGCCACTGTGCCACTGTGCCACTGCTCTACTACAATATGAGTACAATACTTTGACATAACTGTACGTTCCTTTAGTTCATTACCCAGACCTGATAACAACTTACCAAGTCTTAGCCACACCAATTACCCACACTCCCTACTGCTCAGGTCTGTTGAAACTGCTCCCGAAAAAACTCAGTGGCAATCTTGGCACCAGCAGCTCAACCAGCCTTTGTATAATGTAGTAAATCAGACATGAATTCCTTATCTACCACACAGTGACACTGAGTCATGCTTCCTATCCCACCGAATGCATAATAGTCAGTCTTCATGCCTGGATTCTCAATGCTGCTTAAAATTGTCATGGACATAAAAGTATACTTGGAAAGCGAGACACATTTTCTGGCAAGTTAAAATATGTCATTGTCGATGAAGTGTGCCCCTCCCCCTTCTGAATAACCCCTGCTGTGACTAAATGACTATGTGTGATAAATTGGTCATGCAACTAGACAGGGCAGTGAAGTCTGAAAGAACCAGATATACGTCAGGGTATTATGTCAAACTGGCTGTATGCCAAGATCCACCGAAATAAAATAATTATAATAATTTGAAGTAAAACAATGTGGCATTAAAAATGCAATGCACGTGTATGCTTTGTCAGCAGAATGAAGTATTTAGCCTTACAATCATTCAGTGTGTTATTTTCATCATGAGAAGTAAACACACAAATTGTACATATGCCAAATTAGTAAACTGAAGTAGCTACTTGAAACAGAAGCTCTTTGCATCAGACAAAACCTTAATATGTTTTGTATTGGTTCAAGCCATCACATCTCTAAACAATATATTACGGGGTTGCACTTGCAATCTTTATGATCCAAAATGGCTATTAATGACAGTGTGTTTTTATATGATTCACTCACAAGGTGGTGCCACTGAAGTAACTTACTTCCCAGTGAAGACCAAATGGTTCCACATCTCTGTGTACTGCTTAACATATTTCAAAACTTTGCAGAGTTATGTGATAACCCCCGTAGCATTCGCAATAATTTTATTGGCAATATTTACATCAACTGACGAACGACAGATAAAAGTACATACCACATGATGTTAGATAACAGAGGTTCAGTTAGGACTAAGTCATGCGGCTGGTGAAGACACAGGCTCCTGTGTCGTACTCATAAATACATCTGATAATAGTTCTGGTGAAACTCAATGGCATTATTCACCTAAACGTCATTAAATGAGAAATATTTTTGACAAAGATTTATTGGAAACCCAGGAAAGATGTTCATGTGATACTCTACAAAACTAAGTGACGCGCATTATGACATAAACAATGCTGTCGTAGTGGGACCAAAGAGGAAGACAGGATGGCGTGTTACAACATGATAACAAACCTCCGGATGGAAAGAAAACACCCAGTGACAATGGACAACCGGGTAGTAATGTTACACCCACATATCCCACAATGCAATAGTTAGTTATAACTTGTCCTGACTTGAAGATAATCATAAAATAATCTCCCCCCACTCACCCTGATTACTGCCCAATTTACCAATTTATATAACCCTCGCTGTGAGAATATTCCGGGTTTCCACAAATCAGTAATTCATTGTTAATATAGTTTATTTATATTTCAATAATATGAGTAAATTCATCAGTGTTTGATGCTAGTACAGGATATGCCAATAAAAAGTGAATTCACACAACTGCCGTGGGGTCTGATTAATCCCGTTATCGACAGTAATTCTGACAGGATGACAAAACAAGATGTGATTCATGACACATGACACATGATTAGAGAACAATTAAACAATATTACTGTGTTAAAATGAAACAAAATAATTCACCAACTGCCCTGGGGTCTGGTTAATCCTGCTATCGGCAGTAATTCTGACAGAATGTCAAAACAAGACTTGATTCATGACACATGATTACAGAACAATTAAACAATATTACTGTGTCAAAAGGAAACAAAATATTAATGCAAAAGCATACCCTGGGACTTGAAACCACAATCTGCCAAAGGCAATCTACAATGTTAACCTACATTCTCTCATTTTAAATAGTCACCAGACACTTTGAAAGCAACCGGTATAAATATAGATCATGACACATTCAAACTCCATCTTTGGGCTGATAACATTGACTATATTGACTATACTGGGTCACAGCATCAGGACTTTCTACTTGTAATACGAACAGGAAGCGATTGACTGACACTAAGTACACCAAATCAGCAGCACGGCTGTGTGTTTTCTTCTCTAGTCTAAATGTGATGTTCAAGAGTTGATTACTTCAATAATATCTCCTAACTTCATAAATTACAATGAGGCTTATCGTGTAGTACAAGAACAATTAACGGCATTTATATGTCGTTTATAAATGCTACATGAAATAAGAAAAACAGATGTGTCAACTGTCAACTGAGAATGTCTGTTACCGTTGAGCTCTGCAAAAATTTATCTTTAAGATAAGCAAAACATCCTTACAAATGTATGCTTAACACCTTTGATTATATATATATATATATATATATATAATTATATATGGGGGTCGGTCACATGTGGGTGACCTGGTGGCGTAATGACCCCCACCGATATGGTGTCAATTATAAATATAGTGTATATTGCCATTGGTATAGTTAGTGTTGGTGGTTGTTAATATGTCTAGGTCATGTAGGTATTGAGTAGCAATACCGTGTGGGTGGCATGCTTGCTGTGACAATGTACTGATGTACCTGTGGTGTGGGTTATATCCGGTGTAAATAAATAAAACTAAATGTCATTATATTGGCCTATTTCAATCAACATTGGTCTCGCATTGTTGCTTTGCATAGGAGGGTGTATGTGACAGTTGGCGCATACATACATACATATATATATATATATATATATATATATATATATATATATATTATACATATACTACACAGTGAAACTAAATGTCTATATTGTGCACTACATAATGTGAATACTTAAGATTATAAAATACATACATCTTAATTATCCTGAGTAGACCAACCCAACTACAGTTCTGATGCTATATTTCAATACTGACTAAACAAGATCATATTTCATTTTATGTAACAGGACCACATTGGAAACAAGTGTACTTTTGTGTGCTTTAATGTGTTTATCCTAGGTAATATTATTGGTAATCTTATACTTAACTGGCCTAAATTATTAGGCTTTTGAAACTGTTTGTTCACGTTATATCGATGTGTATGTGTTCGCAATGTGATTCTACATCACTTCTGGTACAAAGAAGGCAGATTTAATTGCTTTAATTAGTGTTTTAGAACAATTTAAACACACCGAGTCGAAGTAAACAACGTGATGTCACCGCTGCAAATATGGCGCGGGCTGTAGGAACCTCCCAGAGGCACCAGAACCACGGAGGCGCGAGCTGTTTAAATTGTTCTAAAATACAAATTAAATTTATTTTATTTTAATTCTTTGTACCGGAAGTGATGTAGAATCACATTGCGAACACATACACATCGATATAAGGTGACAAAAATGGGTTTAAAAGGCCGAAATAATTTAGGCCAGTTAAGTATAAGATTACCATATTACATATACCTCAGGGGGTTACTACTTATTCTTCATTTGCTTTTGCATCTAAAGTATGTACAATGTATATGTTTTTTACCAAATAAACTCAAGAAACTCTGAGAATATATAGGCCTACATATCACAAAAGCTTGTCTTTGCAGGCTAAATGTATTAGCTTATGTCACAACCAGGCCATGAGTGGAAGTACAAATATGTAGTTGTTGCTGATAAGATCTATAATTACCACAAATGACAGATTGTGACCACACACTACACCACAACACCTGTGTAGTATAGATTAGACAAACAATCACATGTATAATGTAGATTACAACACAAAACAGTGTGGCCAGGTGGTCTAGTGATTATCACAACAACAACTGTCAGTTAGGAGCACTCTGACTTGAATCCACATATTTACTGTGCCATTTCCAGACTTTTGCCTACTGCCATTTCAAAACTTAGGTGATGTCGTTCAACTCACATTGCCTGTGCCAACCGAAGATACCAAAAGTCACTGGTCCCTCTTAGCTAGGCCACGGGAAGTAAAAGATTCCATGCAGGGGGTAAATGTGTAAACTGTAGTGAACTCACTAATACACTATATTCTCTGAAAACCAAGCTCGACAAAACTCTATGCTACGACAATACTCTATTTAGCCATAAACATGTGGCTAACATATAGACATTAGTGATGAGCTAACCATTGAAAAGAAGAACTTAAGTGTGTCTACGTGTGTCTACCAGGAGAAGAAAAAACCCGACAACAAGGCAATAGTCTCGCAGACTGTTACATTAGCTGTCTTCCCGACACAAAAACATTGTTAGTACTGCGAATGACTCTGCCTCCAACTATCTGAAACTACAGAAACTGACCCCATAGCAAGGGGAAATAAACACATACTCACAACCAGTCATAAATCCACGTGAATACAAGCCACTGTAATACATCTCAGAACTGCACAGGAGTCCATTAAGCGCTGTGACACAACATGGAAACAACACCAACACAGGCGCTTGAGAATCGGGAAAGTTGATACTTTACCCTAGTGAACTTGTCCAAAGTGCAGCCTAGACGCTACAGTTACAAGTCATGTGGCAGTGCCAAAAGTCAAACCTCAGAGAGGTATAGCTTACCCTGTGGGTCTACCTCAGTGGGCCAACCACCCAGAGTGACTGCCACAGGTGCATAGATTGTGACAGATTTGGGTCACTGGATTCATGATATCAACAGCCAGTTTCCCAGTAGTTGGTGTGACGTGAACTGTGAAAAGACCTGTGAAAAGACTTGCTGTGCACACAGCAGTGCAAATAGTGCTTAAAACACCTCAGTGAGAACATACCTGTGTCTGCCTGGTGTACAGTACTGTACATACAACACCTAGAGTTAATTGCTAGCACTGCATTGATGGTAATCCAGTTAGATGTCATGCATGGCTGCACAACAGATTACATTCAACTACTAATTGACCCTTTGTTCATACAGACATGTGTATACATGTATGGTGTATATGCAATTATATCATTATTTATTATTACACAAGGAATATGTGGCTATTCTACTGGTCTATATGTACTTGTAGTTCACACTTGTTCATTATTACACCTACAAATTTCTCGGCATATACACTCAGTTATAAAGTAACATCCAGCAACATTTCATTTTAGTGGGTTTTGTGGCTACATGAACCATGTCTGTTATCAAAGCAACTGTTTTTTTAAACTCTACATTCAATGAGATAAACAAAGATATTTTTTTTTACAAATAGTTTAACTGCATGAGAACATAAAGCTCTATAACAAATTCAGAGCATAAAGTTCTATAAAAATGTCAAGTAAACTTTTGTAAGTTCATAAATTTAGAAATGTTTTGGCCTTTGCACTGGTTGAAGCCTTATCCACCTGTATGCATGCACAGCTTTATGCAGAGACCTGTCACTTAGATGGTAAAATCCACTTAAACGGGTAAAAAAGGAACAAAAAAGTCTTTCAAAATAATATATATTGTCAGTTATACTTTGAAATGGGTGTCACATGTATATTTGTAATTTATTTTAGGTCATAATACTCAAATGGCTTGTAGTTATGTGAGTTAGCATGCACATCTCTACAAAAAATCTTATCCTGCATAAGGCCCTTACTGCAACCATGCCAGAGTCATGACATTGTGGTAATTTTTAACAAGATTTAACAAGATTGCCACCTAGAGAATCAACTCTAGATGGCAGGTGGACTAGGAAGCCCTAAGGCTTATCGAGAGTCCAACCTATCTAACTAAATGTACCCAGCCCTTCTTAGGTACATGTCAATTTTATTTTTAAACATATTAACACTACTAGCACCTACACAATCAGCCGATAATCTGTTCCATTCATTTACTGTTCTTTGTGAAAATGAAAATTTTCTAATATCTAGTCTACACTGCTTCTTTGCTAATGTAATTCCATGTCCTCTAGTCCTTCTCTCTTCCTTAACAGAAAAAAAAATATTTCTGTCAATATTTTCATACCCATTCAATATTTTAAAAACTTCTATCTGATCTCCTCTCAATCTCCTGGTTTCTAGTGTTGTTAATCCACATTCTTTTAGACGCATTTCATAACTAATATTCCTGAGTTTTTGTATCATTTTGGTTGCTCTTCTTTGTACTCTTTCTAGTATATCAATATCCTTCTTGCGATATGGCCTCCATGCCTGTATGCAATATTCTAAATGAGGCCTAACTATTGTTTTGTACAGCGGTATTATTAGTTCTTTTTCCTTGTACACTATATTTCGCCTAATTAATCCAAGAATTTGGTTTCCCTTCGCTGCTGCAATTGCACACTGTTCCGATAACTTCATATCAGCACTAATAGTTAACCCTAAGTCCTTTTCCTTTACGGTAGTATTTAGTACAGTATCACCCATTGTATATTGTGCATCTTCATTTCCATGTCCTGTGTGGAGGCACTTACACTTCCCATAATTAAACAGCATTTGCCACTTATCAGACCATTCGTTCAACTTATTTAGATCATCTTGTAATTGCTGTCTATCTGCATCACTTTCCTTTTTTCTAAAAACTTTTGTATCGTCCGCAAACTTCAACACCTTGCTTGTTATATCATCATCCAAATCATTGATATATATTAAGAACAAAATAGGCCCCAATACTGATCCCTGCGGTACTCCACTCAAAACCGATTTCCAGTTTGAAACCTCCCCATCAACTACCACTCTTTGTCTTCTATCAATGAGCCATTTTTCTATCCAGTTAATCATACCATTGCCTATGCCATGGGCCTTTAGTTTAAGTAGTAATCTTTGATGTGGCACTTTGTCAAAGGCTTTTTTAAAATCTAAGTATATTATATCTACTGGTGATCCCTCGTCTACCCACTTTGTGACATCTTCCAAAAAACACAAGATATTTGTTAAGCATGACCTCGCTTTTAGAAACCCATGTTGAGATGGGTTAATAAAGTTATTTTTAACAAGAAAATCAACCCAGTGATCTTTAATTAGTCTTTCAAATAGTTTGCAAACCACCGATGTTAAACTAACTGGTCTATAGTTCTCTGACTTGCTTCTTGATCCTTTTTTAAATAATGGTATGATGTTTGCTTCTTTCCATTCTAATGGAACTACTCCTTCCTCTATTGACAAATTGAACACTGTTGCAAGTGGTATGCTGATTTGTTCTACAATTTCCAGTAGTAATTTGGGAGGAATCCCATCCACTCCAGGTGACTTATTTTCCTTCATATCCCTTATTTTTTTAGCTACCATTTTTGGTGTTACAATTAGTTGTCCTAAATAGTCTGACTCTCTCCCTTCAAATTTAGTCTCTGGTACTGGTAATGCACTAGTATCTTCCCTGGTGAACACCGAACTAAAGTATTCATTTAGGTTTTCTGCCATTAAGAATCCCTCTGTTATTATGTTTCCATCACTACCTTCTAGAGGTCCTACCTTATCCTGAACTTTCTGTTTACTTCGAACATACGCATAAAAACTCTTGCTGTCATGTTTTATATTAAAAGCTAATTTTTTTTCATAGCTTCTCTTTGAATTTCTAATTTCAGCTGTAGCTTGGTTAAGTGCTTCTTTATAAGTAGCATAGTCTTCTTCACTTCCATTATGTCTATATGTCTTCCACATCGTTTGCTTGTATTTTATTTTTCTAATGGCTTCTTTTGATAAGTGTTTCTTTTTTGACCGTTTCCCCTGTTTTTTCAAGGGGACAAATTGTTCGACAATGCAGTCAATTTCCCTCTTTAAGATATTCCAACATTCTGTTGCTGTCTTATTCTCCAGTGTGTTATTCCAGTCTATCTTTGCTAAATGTTTCCTCATGTCCTTATATCTTCCTTTGTGAAAATTTTTCCTGTACCGTATTTTACGATTCTGTTCTCCTTTTACTTTAATGATAAAATATATCTGGTTGTGATCACTACACCCCAGTGGCTCACATATCCTGACATTATCAATAAATTCCTTCTGTGAGCTCAAAACTATGTCCAATACGTTCTCATCCCTGGTTGGTTCTAACACATGTTGAGTAAGGAAACTGTCTTGTACTAAATTTAAAAACTTTTGATCTTCACTCCCAGTACTCTGTTGAGATTTCCACTGTATACGCCCATGGTTAAAATCCCCCATAATTATACAGTCCCGTTTACTGACTTCCTTTATAGCGTTTTGTATTTTCTCATTCTCATCTGTGCTTATGTTTGGACTTCGATAAACTAACCCAACAGTTAATGTTGAGTTTCCTGTAACTATGTTACACCACACAGCTTCTTCACATTCTGCTTGTTTTTCTAATTTTATTTTGTAAGCCTGAATGGATTCTTTAATATATAACATAACACCACCTGCCCTTCTCCCTATTCTATCTTTCCTAAACATGACATATCCTGTCATTCCTAATTCGGCATCTGATATGTCGGGGGTGGCCCAAGATTCAGTTATACCTATTATGTGAGGGTCATTATCTTCTACCATAATGTTTAGTTCATTTCTTTTGTTTACTATGCTCCTTGCATTTAAACACACACATTTATAACCAAATGTTTGCAAGTCATTTGCAATCTTTATGAGCTGACATGGCCAATTGGTTAATTATCAGTGTATATTTGTTTTTATATGGTTCACTCATTAGGTAATGTTATTGTAGCAATTGATTTGGTCCCATTGATTTCCCCACACTATATGGTGATGCCAAAACCACACTACATGCGCTCTAAGTAAACCTGAACATATTTTGGGACTTTGCAAAACATCACGTAACATGACACTTGACTCACATCCATAGCTTTATGCAGAGACCCATCTACCCGTCATTTGGACGGGTAAATACCGTTGTGGACAGGTAGAAATATGGGAGGAAGGGTAAAAAAACAGGTCTTCCAAAACAATAAAATCCATGGGTCCACCAAAACAAGTGTGACTGGCAGTATTTTGGTCCTACATAAAGCCCTGGTCACATCATCTCAGTGCCACACTATCATCTGACATTGTGATCATTGGTCACCAGACGTCAACCATTTCCATCAGCAAGTTATCACTACAAGAAAATAGTCCCACTAATAGCTCTAATAATTTCACTAAATATTCATGTTTGTTAAACCCTCATTTGAAGTAAAATATCTGGATATTGACAATTCTGAATAAACCATGATACGCAATGTACACCATTACTGCTCTGTCAACAAAATATCCATCAACTGAAATATGCATGACTGCAGACTCAGGGGTAGAAATAACTCCAACATTTCTGGTAGACAGCAGGACAACTTAGTTGGGAAATCTGGTAGTCCTCAGATATATCTGGTAGTCACATGGCCCAGATTTAAGCAAACTAACATGACAAACACAAATGACAACATTTGAAAAATATTCCTAAATTTTGTGGTAGTCCATCGGACTACTGCTCTCATCATCTTTGGTAGTCCGACCAAGCTTGTGGTAGTCCTCAGACCATATAGGACTACTACTAGCTATTTCGACCCCTGACTGCTCAAGGAAGGGGTGTTAGGCCATTTCACATACCTGTTGTAAGTCTGTGGAGTATATATATGACCATTCTGATATGTCATAACCACCTGGTCAATTAACATATATAGCCATGAAGTACAAACCAAGCAGAGGCAATTAACCAGAAACCAGTACAAGTGAAAATCAACAAACCAGTGCCCCCACATCTAGCCACCCAATCAGTGTTATCTCACAGAGTGGTCTTTGCACTTGATCCTCAGTGCCAGCAGTGGTTGGCAACATCAATACACAGGCTCCCTGCATCTACACACACTGTGTATTGACTGATGGGGGCCATGAAATCTTTATGTCTTGCTGAAGAAGCCATCAATCAAGTACTTGTTTACAACAAGATCAAAGGTTGAGCTAACTCTTGTTAAAGTGAACTGTTATGTAACTGGGAAAGATGTAACAACATTGACACAACAAGCAAGTCTAGTTATTCAAATAAACTATGGCTGTATATACATTTACACAAATCTTCTTCTTAGAGGAGGTAGATAGACAGTAAGCTAGTTTAACTGTCTGTGCCACATTAGCCCATGTACTTTTGGTGTACATGATTCGTGCACATGTTAATAACACTTCAAATCTTGTGCAGCAAAGCTTTGGCATGGTGAGGTATGGGAATTCCCCTGAGAGATGTCCCATTTGGGGATTTCCTTAGTGGATATGTTTCAAATCACTACACCCAGAAATTCAATGTGCCAAGGCTACAAGACAAAATGGATAGAAAGTGTCTGATATTGTACATAATATGTACATGCGTAACTTTGTTTATTTGAATTTGGTAGGAAACATATCGTTTCACTGGTGTAGCGCGAATGAATTTTTGAATTTCTGTGTCATATATACTGCTTGAGTATCAATGAGGACTGAGTGGTGACTGAGGCATTTGAAATTCATTCACTGGTTATCAAACCATGGTCATATATTGTATAAATGGTATAGACAATGGTTGTTCATGTGTTTCAGCCCCACTTTAACTGTTTTACTTTGTTTCCTATCACTACAAGTTGTGACAGCATTTAAATACAGCATGCAAAATGGAATATGCTGTCTGAATGTTTAAAAAACAAAACTGCACTGCATATATCTGTTGTCACCTGACAGTGTCAACACTCAGACTCACCAATGACTTCAGTCACACAACAAGATGCATCAATATCACGAAGATGACACCATGTCCACACATTGTCAATGTTATTTAGAAGACACCTTCAAGTGCTTGAGGAAGAGGTATCCAGACCCTTTCAGCCATGCACCTGGTAACTTACCTTTCCATCTACCCACCTGCGCCAATCCCACAAGGAGGAATCCACCCTGACCCAATCTTTCACTACCTTTGGAATGTTGCTGACTAACTGAATATTTACAGTAAAATACATGATACACAGCATCATACACTATAACAAGTAAATGACCAACATTGTACACAGGTATCAGACTCACACCTGCCTCAGGCCTTTCAATTCTAGGACAAATCGGAAAACAACAAACGGACCACATAAACGGACAACAAATGCAGAAATCTTACCTGAGTCGTGCTCATTCCCCTGCTGATGTTTCCCAGCACTTCTCTGTGGTGGAATGACAATGGGCGAGGTTGGTCGCAGGTAACCATCAGTGTCATCTGCTCTGATTCTGTCATCACCCCCTATGGGTCTCTGAGGGACCATCACACTGAGAGGCAGGGGAGCATTCATTGTGTCACTGACAGATGGGGTGAATTACATGTCTGGTGGCAGCAGGGCCCCTAATGATCAATGTCCATCCTAATGGCCAAAATCACCCCCTAATGGCTGAGGTGCATGTCTGAAAAGAAAGAACACATGGTACAGTGATTATATGTTCAGATAACTGTGACAGATTTATAGTGTAAATGTTACTAGTAGTAAATGAAACATTAATATTTTTGTAAAACAAAAACTATATGTTGAGGTGAGATTGACACAAAACTGTATGTGTGATGTGTGGATGTACATGTGTATACTGTATACTGTTTGAGTAAACTAGCCACTGATCTACATTTGTTGCAATCAATCAATCTGCTTCATTCCTCCTCTGCCAAAGTTCACCAGTTGTTCCACTGGACCACTAAGTGCTGCCTTCACTGGATCCAGGTGAGGCGCAGGTATACAAAGTACCCCAAAATAGCACAACACATGGGTGGGTGGTTCTGTTGTACTATACCTCAGGCAAAATGTCAACAATGGCAGCCCTATTGAATGGAACACAAATTAATTGCAGACACCATGAGCTGACAAATAGGGTAATGGCAAACTTTCACCTAGATTTATGGTGTTTATAAACATTCTTCTGCTTATTATTATTATGTCAACATTGCACCAAATCACATGTCCTACGTGTGGGTCATATCACATATTGGCAGGGTTGGATAAAGGTTTGAATCAACACAGATTATCCCGTAATGTTGTATGAAACGTTGTTGGCCTGTGAAACGATCCTGTACTGGCAAATGACACAGAGAGTAATCAATAGGGAACTCACCGATTCACAGAGACACAGGCATGTCAACAATGTCCAGTGTAAACTGGACTTAGTGCACCAGTTGGCTCACTGATTCCACACTCCTCAGGCACACTGGCCACTGCCCCATGCTGTGACAGTTCACCAGTATGGTCTACAATGTCAGGACTGTCTGGGTCAGATATCTTGTGTGGAGCTGTATAATGTTTTCATCTGCTCTCAAAACCTCCTTCTTCAGATATGTGGGTTTACTAGATCTGATCTGCTGCAAGTTTCTTCATGACACCCACATTACAATTGTTACTGTCCTATTTTAATACAGTAACAGCCCCTATCAGTAACCAGATGATTACATCACTAAATATGTTACAAGTCCCCTGTATATAGATCAATATGCATGTCCACTGATAGCTAAATACTTAATTACAGAACTGATCAATGGCACTTCTGACAACTGAACAAATAGACATGCTCCCACACTTGTCAGTTTCAAGGTGACAAGCCCCGAATTCTGTTGAGCACTATGATGCTACACAGTAGGCCTTTACTACAACTGTTCTACTGCTAACTTAACTAAGTAAATAAAATTACATTTCTGTACTATATTTAATATGAATAAAAGATAAACAATGTTAACTTAATATATAATTTCAGAGTGAAATATCGCAACAAAAGCTTACGATAAGTGACTTGGAATATAACAGGGCACTCAGCATAGACTGCACAGTATAATATATGAATGTTGATGAAAACACACAAAATAATTCACTGTGATGAACATAGTCATTCACACAGCGACTCATAATTTACAAACAGTCATTGTCAGAAAGCTTTATTCAATAAACCTTTGATGTCTAATTAGATTAAACATACCTGTGCTGTTTCAATAAACATGCTTTACATAAACAAAATACAGGTGACAAGTGTGTTTAAATTTTTATTGTGCATTGCAGCTGAAAATTATCCAAGTAAGTTGTTAAACCTGTCAGTAATGTAACTGTTTGCTCATTTTAATGTGACAAATTGAGCATTGTTGCATATTTCCAGTGAAGCGGAAATTTTGTACACATGTGACCGTATGTTGATTTTATATGTGGGAGTCGTTTCAAGGTATTGTCAAACTGTTTCTTTATAATACACAGCTGTAGTGTTCTCTGTTTAATGGCGCCGATCTCTTTCATTTATAGGTAACCAGATGGTGAAGATCATTGAACCAAAGGCACCAGAAGCACAGATCTTTATAGAATAATTAACACATCTGTGAACCCAGTGAATAGCTAATTTTAGCATTTGAATCAAATCAAGTAATTTTTTTATTTGATTTGAATGCACAGTATGTGACACTAACATTCTGCGTAACAAATAAAGTACTAGAACCTTCATTAAAGTCCACAGAATGGACTGTTTATTTGCCAAGTGTTACCTAAATAAACACATTGTCTATGTCAACAGAGACCACAGACTGGTGACTTTGGCACAGCTGCAAGTAAATACAGCTTCTGCAGAAAATAAACAACTCTTGAAAGTCAAGTGAGAGCAGTGGACACAATTCATTAAATGTTCCACAAAGATAATTAAAAACTGTGCATGTAATATGATACAGTGTATATCATACCTATTGTGCGCTACCTTTGAATTATACCTTGTGGATGAGGAAATAAAGTTATATATATCTATATATTATATATATATATTATATATATATTATATATATATATATATATATATATATAATATATGTATATATATATAATATATATACTCCTAAAGGCTTGTGTCAACCGATTATGCATATTGGACCGTGTTATGTAGACTGCTGTTTTATGCAGACCAAAGCTGGTCTACATAAAGTTTCGACGTGTTAGTTCACAGCTAACACAATTGAGTTTATCCGGATCGTTCCTAGTGCCTACAGGTGATACGACAGTGAAGTACTGTGCGTAATTATTTTTAAAATGACCAACATCTTAAGTGATTTTGAGCATGGTTTTTCCAGCGCCATGCATATTTTTTTATATTGTGTGCCGAGTTATGTGTACCGGGCCAAAGTTCTTATAAATCTATATTTATGGTATATACTGAACGAAGTGTTGGGGTTTCGTGTTCAATGTATGATATGCTTCATACTGGTGCAAAAGGGTGTATTATGTGTAAATTAATAAAACTTGCATTTTGTCTTTGTTGCAGACCGATTTCATATAATGCCATTTATATAGTCAGTTTATATATAGTTTATATTGCTTTAATTTTGATTGTATTGGCCAAATAAAAGCACATTCTTCTTGAATCCTATGTGAATATTTGTTACCGAAATATTATGATACACTGTTTTGTGTTAAATAAATAAAATTATTGAAAGTGGTCGTTTCTTAAATAATTCAGTCCTTTAAAAGTATCCCAGAAACATCAGGTGCTCTTAATGTTTTTCAGTGAATAAATAGTGAGAGGTTGGCTGCAAAACAGGTGAGAGATGAGATGTTGAAACCCCTGTAACATCTCTTCATGACCATTTTGTGAAA
This sequence comes from Oasisia sp. SBJ-2009, assembly GCA_964017155.1. Lineage (NCBI taxonomy): Eukaryota > Metazoa > Annelida > Polychaeta > Sabellida > Siboglinidae > Oasisia > Oasisia sp. SBJ-2009. The sequence continues at coordinate 45,956,054 of OZ024856.1, forward strand.
ACAAATGATACCCTATTGTGTAGACATGTAATACTAACTATTGTCCACAATAATGTCCATAATATAAATAGTCCGGATAATTTGAATCGCCTTCGCCTGTTGTAATGTTTTACTATTGATAGGTCAGTGTCATTCGATTCGGCTTCGCAAATAAATGATCATTCTCGCATGAAATATTTCCCTGTCGGCATTGCTGTTTTCCTTATGCACAATACTGTCTAGGTAAAATGTTGTTCTTTGTTGTTATTGAATCGATACATTCTGTGATCAAACATAAATTTACTGTTATTGGGCTTTGACTTAGTTTACATTTCGTTAAGTGTTTTACCCTTTACTAGACTTGTTATTAAGTCAGTGTATGTGACATATTACTAGAATATGTAAATTACACCTAAAATGTAACATTTTATGTTTTCACAGCACGTACACTACAGCTCCTTGCAAATGGAAACTGAAACAAGCAACATGAAAGTAGAGTACAAAGTTCTAACAAAAAAGTTCTGCACATTTTCCCAGTACAGCTGTACTTAGATTAGTTTGCTCTAAAAAAAAAGGGGGTAACTGGCACCACAGTAACATCACCCCTGACTTCTGCCCCACTTCCATTTCTGCCTCATTATGTGTCACTGGATCTCACTAAATACATGATTAGCCAGACACTACGAGTAGATGGCGATTACAAACTTGCAACAGATTTATTTGTCTCAAATTAAAACCAAGCAAACAGGTATTTTGATACTGAATGCACACCACATGATTACTGTACATTGTACTGGTGATGGTGACAAACAACCATATATTTCAACTTCTTGGACATGGCATTTACAGTTTTCTACTTTTTACTTTTACATGTAAGCACCCCTGAATCTACTTCATAGTGATAGGTGTTGAAATAAAATTGATTGATAAAGTTTATCAGCGAATTTGTTACATACATAATGAAATTGATACAGTGCATACTTAATTAAAAATCTTTGGTGAAAACTGCAAATTATGATTATGATTCTTCCATTAATGACCACCGGTCAACTTGCTGATCATTATTGATTAATGACATTATCCATTGTTGTCATTTGTTATTCAGAGTTGTCCTTATCTAGAATTAGTGAGTCCACTACAGGTTACACATTTTTCTTCCCCTGGCATAGACACCTGATAAAAGGGACCACCAGCTTTTAGTGTATCTTCTGAAAGGCACAGGAAAATGTGGGGTGAAAGAAATTGCCTCCTTAGTTTCGAAACAGTGGCAGGTGGGATTGAACTCCCCTCAATTGACAGTCTAGCGCTCTACTATAGGACCACAGCACAACTGATTGATTGATTGTGTAAGGCAGAAAACAAGATGACCAATATACAGCCAATATTACACTTACAGGCTACACATGCTATAAGTGGTCAACATAGATCTTAAGGATCACTCCAGTTTCACACCTGTGTGTGTATGTAGCAGAACTGGAAAGAAGCCAAGCATAACAGCAGTGTCACTAAGTGGTATATTTACTAAACTCCTAAAGACGCGTAAATCCCACATTGAATGGAGAGTAAAGGTGGTAAAACTATTTACAGATTTCCGAATGTTTTCCAGACACGAAAAAGTATCCGTCACTAAACAATGTCGCCACCGCCCACCCATCCCTCCCCACATACAATGTGTGCATTATGACTGGCAACTATCATGTTCTCTTACAGATTCCTGCACGGTGAATGTGTATTTTAATTGTGCCTCCTGTCACCCGTGGCCAAGCCCAAGCCGGGCCAAGTCACGTCGACACCGTGACCAACGTACGGCCAGTAGCAGTGTTGCAACGTCCAGTAACTAACTTCGTCGTAAACACACAATCCGTAAGAATGGTTTCACTTACCGTAACCACTCTGAAGATGTGCCTGTGTGTGCAGTGTCTTTCCAGTAACAACACTCAATACAAACACTAAAACACCTTGTCAGTCAAACTTCCTATTCCTCGACCTGTCGCCACTGATGACGACTACTCAAGTTTTTCACGGCTTTATGTCGCAAGGCCCTCTTGTCCAGTGAAGCGAATCTGGGTCATGCACCGGAACTACTCTCGCTAGGGCAAGGTTTGTTAGTCTTGCCTTTAGCATCACCCTTATTTTCTTCGTTGGTTAAGTAAGGTCACGCATGTATTGCTTACGTGTGCTTAAACTTAATTGTAGGTTTTACAACGAAGTTGCAAAAGTCTTTGTCAAACTTGTGAACACCCAGTCAACTATTTGGCCCTAAGAATTCACACGGAGAGTTACTGCCACCTAGCGAGGTATAACTAACTAAAATAACACCCCTGAAAGTTGGCGCGTAAATCCCGCATTTATGTGTGAATAGGGGTAAGGAGGGTAAATTAGTTCAACAAGTGCGTTGTCTAGTTGATGCATTCCTATTTAATGTATGATTTTCAGCACACACCTAAAATAGCTCAGAATGAAAGTTAACAGTAATGCATGGTAATGATGTCAACTGAATTGTTGGGAGAATGATTGCAAGTAACTATGCAAGAAAAATGCCTCAGGCACGTGACATCAACCTTAATTGATTTCTAGTCGAATTCAATGTTACATACTTTCTTGCAACAGGTAATACACATCCAGTAAGCTGATACGGGCCAACTACAACATATGCTTATAGAGTGAAACCTCGCCACTGTGATCAGCATACAGACTTCACAGTATTATTGTTATACACGTGTGGCATTATTTTGTGACATGCTCCATTATGGACAGATGGCTGCAAAGGCAGGTTTGCTATAAGCCCTATATTTAATATTTACATAAAATGCATGACTTTCATTTTTTCATATCATAGCATGATGATGATGATGCATAATTTACTGACACTGACACATCATTTTAATCAAAGACAAACAAGTGTCCAGTACATTATGTTAGAATTTATTTTTTCCATCCAATTACATGCCCAATGATATATATATATAGAAAGAGCAGTTTAAATAAAAACGTAGAATACATTACATCACTATTCGCTATGAATACATAAGATAAAATAATTTATGGCCCTATGCTTAAACGAAGAAGATTGTTTGAACGTACAAGCTGAAGCAAAGTATGTTCTATAAATTAGGTAGAAACATACCATAGAATTATACAATTCCCTTTTACATGATTTACATATATTTCCACAGCCATATTTAAGATAGAGATGGTCACAAGTGTCATGACGTGGCTATTCTGTTCCAGTAATTACTTGCATTTAACATGTACATTTATGACAATGCAAACATTCATTTATAGCACTGCTTAATGTAAAATGCCATGCTTTGAGAAACATATTGCTAATTAACAGTTTCCAGCATTTCCCATATTACTATCTAACATCTATGTATATTTATTCTCTATATTATTTATTATGTTATATGTATATAAATAACACCATGATAGAGTTGTATTGAAGAACGTAGTTTCAAATATACAAAATATAATATTAGGTCTGGCTTAACTGTGTTATTGCCGATACAACCACAATATACATATTCAATAAGCAACAGAGACACAGGTACATCTACAGGGCATCAACTTTGGTCCTGAACAAGTCAATCTCTTTCTTCACAACATTTGCCAGTTCATTTTCTGTTGCTTTTGGGTGCTTCTGTATGTAGGCTGTGATTGCTGCGATGCACTGCGCCTGTAGACAAACACAATAGCATTAGAGAAATAATCACCTGTATGCGATAATGATGCTCATCATTGATTAAACACAGTTTTGTGTATGTAATTCAGTACTAAAATGTGTTATCTCAGGTGGTTTCCTCCAAACAGCCCAAACTTGGGCTAACGCAGGAGTTGTCCTCCTCTAGAATTAGTGAGTCCACTACAGGTTACACATTTACCCCCTGTATGGGATCTTTTACTTCCCCTGGCATAGACACCAGATAGAAGGGACCAACGGCTTTTAGTGTCTCTTCCGAAAGACACAGGCAAATGTGGGGTGAACGAAATTGTCTAAGTTTCGAAACAGCGACAGGTGGGATTGAACTACTGTCCCCTCAATTTACAGCCTGGCACTCTCTAATGCGCGACCACTGGTCCCCATCGTCAGGGATAAGGATATTTCTATTTTACCAACACATTGGCATATATACAACAAAGGAAAACATGTGAAATATACAACTGAAGTATTCTAGCCAGCAAAATATACAATTTGCAAACAAGAATGAATGACCGCCTGGATGGTGGCCCTGACTTCAACAGAAATGTACACATGTAACTGTCCTTGAGATGGTCAGATAAATACCATTTCACATGGCTCCAAATTAAGTACAGCTGTACATCAAATCAAGAGGGCAGTACATTTGTCTTATGTCACAATGTCATCCATGTTTAAGTACCAAGATTCACGCAAAGGCCATGAAAACATGTGTAGAATAGCTGAGCCACAGTTATATGTGTTTGGTAATAGAAATGTTTTGTAACTGTATCACCAAGGAAAAACTTAGTAGGGCAATTCCACGGTAACGGAATTACAATTCACAATATTTTTTGGTTTAAAATGGTTATATTTTCCCATTCAGCATGTATCTACAAAAGAAACTTAAACATGGTTTGAAGTCCACACTACACCCTATAAGTACCAGTGGTACCTGTTAAGAAATGTAAAATAATTACAAAATTATGGCTGTTTTAATTTTGGTAACGGAATTACTCAGAGAATTTGGACATCAGTTTTTATTAAATGTCATGACATATCGTCTGAAATCTGCAATCTACCAGGGCCAACAACTAGCATTAATAAATAGACATATAACATGACCTTGTATTGGATAGACTTTTACTCATGATATATGTACTGTTTTTTATAGTGAACTGGTTTTGATCGGTAACGGAATTACATGCAATAGTAATGGAATTACGAGTCTGACTATTTTTGGAATAAAACATCAAATAATAATTGATGCTAATTTTTTCTTTTCTGCAAGATTACAGAACACCATAACTTCATGTTCTACTAAAAATAACAATTGTACTGGCCAATAATTGTACACACAGTACAGCGATGTATTTCACATTTAGCTCAAAATCAGTCGAAAGCAGTTATTGAACTCCAGTCCATCTGTGGGTCAGGGAGGATGTTAATGTCACAATCTTTATCAGTAGAGGCAGTCAATATAGCTTCAACATCAGGCCACATAAATTTACATAGTTCAACACACTTCAAGTAATTTGTCACCTTAGTTTTAAAAATCCGGGAAGACACTTTTTTGCTTTTTTTTTTTACAACCATCCACTTTAAGTCCAGACATTTTGGCAAGGTCTTTTCTGTATTCTCAAGTTTGATTACCCATGCTGTTGTCTTCTTTGTCATCTTCATTATTTCATTGTTTTAGTTTTGAAGAAGTTCCTCGTGGATTATTATTTGACATGGTTTTGTATAACAGTCACAAACAATGTAACCAACTACCCTCTGACTCTTTGCAACTGCTTAATGTTGGGAATTAGACTGATCTCATTCCAGTCATATGAGCTTTATCATTTTTAATTCAACCATGGCTTAGTTGATGCATCTATGTAAAATATTCTGACAGGTCCTGGCAGCAACTTTGTTAAACTTATTGGATGTGATCACGCGATACCACTCCAGAGAACAATTGGAGTTATAGTCTTGGACAATAAACCTTAGCCATGTGGTAAAGAAATACTGTGTAGAATTTCTTTGAAAGTCCATGAACAAATTCTGCAACTGATCTTTGATAGATAATCTGGCCTATCTTGTAGATTTATATGGATCACTGCTGCCATTCCGTGTAGTATCAGGTTTTTTTTACAGATAATACATGTTACAAATAGTGCATGTTTCTGAATCCATGGACAGTTTTCATAAAGTCCAAAGATTCCATCCATATTTAAGTGAAACATTGTCCCAGTGCCTGTGCTGACCTCTAATGTACTTAGGTTCCATTATTAGTTTCTTATTATGATTTATTGTGCAAGAGAAAAAAAACTTGTAATTCTGTTATTGTAATTCCGTTACCAAAATGTAATTCCGTTACCATGATTCCCGCAAGATGAGAAAAGACACACATAAATTGTGTACTCTCACCTATTCGTGGGTGTATCTAATAAGAGAATTTCAAGCAACTGTTAATTTTGATCACTTGTTGGCTCTCAGGAAAACTTTATGTACTTTTTCGGTAACGGAATTACATAATAAATATATGAAAATGTGTAACTACCCATATCAAAATACAGCTTATGCAGTACAAGTTGCTTTCTGAATTTTGAACATGTACAGTATAAACTTTGAAAATCTATAAAACAAAGGTAAATTAGTTAAGAGTTAATGGTAAGATGGGAGGGGTTTCTGTTGGCCCTTGTTTTTCCATTAGTTTGACTGCTAAGAATTCACTCCATTTGAAACGCAATTAAAAAAAATTGTGAACTGACGGCACAATTATTTTTACTTGGGCCTGAATTTTACGTATGTTTTACATCAGTGGTACAACTTTTACACTGTTTCAACAAGATTACATTTTTAGCAGTGTGGGCTCTCCAATATGGAATTGCCCAGTAGACAAACCTGATTAATAAATGGTCCAAAGATACACTGCAGTGACTGTACTATGTAACAATGTAAACAATATGGCTGCCATGAAACAACATTTCTTTGTAATTGCTGCTAAGACTGACCTGGTAAACATCAATATCACTGGAGGAGCTCACACGCTGATACAGTTCGTAGGCAACTCTCGCAGACGTGACAAGGTTGTATGGCTCTTTGTTGTCATCTTTAACCCATGCCAGTGCTGCCATCTGAAGGAGTACATCATATTATAGAGAAGGATGTTTTTATCATCAGTAAACACATAGGTGACATCTCAACCAACCATAACTTTGTGAAGAGGCACATCCATCTGTGGATGGACAGTAATATCACTGGACGGGTGGTGAACGGGTAAAGGGAGCATAAAAAGATCTTCATAAATTATGGATCACACATCTGTTTGTAGTTTATTTCACGTCTTTAAGCACACCTCAACTGACTTGTATGTAAATACATATCCCGCAAAACATGTATGACTGGCAAAAATGTAATCCTTCACAAAGCCCTGCAACTAAATGTTTTTACAATAAAAACCATTAGAGCTATATCTTTACATTTCAAAGTGTTTTTTTCATTTCACACACTTGAATAATACTTACAGTTACAAAATATATGTTTGATAGTTACTGTATGTATCACTTGTGAACTCTGGAGATGAATTTGAAATTGGTGTCATGGTAATGTTTTATGTTTACTTAACTGTCCCAAATTAGTCATCTAGATCTACCCCTTAATTTCCATATTTCGAAAAGAACTGTGCAAGCTTGCCACATTTCTATTGGCTCTTCTGTGAACCACTCCACCATAATAATTTTAATATTAACGTCAATTTTTCAGTCACAGTCAACAGTGACTATGCATGATGCGATTGGATCATTGTTACAACAAACTTGTTGTGTTGCTGATTGGCATACCTTAGCAACATCGCACAATCTACCTGCATGCATTAACAAAAAAATCTGGCCGATTCAGTTTTCGAATCGGCCAGACTTTATTGTGTTGGTCTGGACAATGAAAGACACACGTTTTAGCAAGTCTTTAGACCAGCGTACTTTAACAACAAAAGGTTTTAATTTACGTGGCAAAACGCCCGACTTACAAAAAAATGGTATAGTGTACTCTGGGCTTAGCAAAAGTGTTGATATCGTACACTGACAATTGTTAAAAGGGATATAGTATGCAACTATGGTCTATGCATGCACAGCCACAGCTTCAAAACTACGTTTGGACTGTGTCTTTCTTTGGTCTAATAATCATTTTTTTTTACACAAAACCATATCATTTGCGCAGATTAGTCGACTTGCGACTACGTCTAAAGAAACATATTTATACAATAAAGTTGGGCAGTGCTGCCATAAATGAAGCAAAATGGAATGGGAAGAACTAGCCTGGCTTCTGCTATCCGGATATAGACGTGCATGTTACCATGTTTAATGTAAAATTTTCCAAAACGGGCGAAAATGGGGCAATTCTTTACTTAATTGGCAATAATTACATTTCCAAAGCCGTCACGTTGATAGTATAATAACCATGTATTGCTAAGGGGTACATACTTGCTGTATTAAGTCAGCTGTACTCATTGGAGGGCCTCCCATGCCGATTAAATTAGCCATGATTTACTAGTTGTTTACGTTAAAATGGTCGACTGTGATGATTTGCTTCGTTTGTTTTCCCATCACTAGGAGGCGTACACAGTGATTTTTCAGGCTCCGTGATGTGGCGCCACCAATCATGGCAAACGAGATTGAAAACACAAATTTGGACTTAGAGGTGGTTATAAATTATGCTACCCCTCCACATACTTTAAATGCATGTAGACGCCTGATGTCAATCTTGTCAAAAGTACCTTCAGTATAACAGAATCTAATCGAAGATAATCAAACTGAACCTTAAACCTAATAATAACCCTAAACTTAAAAAAAAATGTGTACATTGGAACAGCCAGGATAATAAAGGGTCGTGGAGTAGTTGCAAGTAGCCATCGGCAACACTTTTAATCGTCTTTGCACTTAGTATCGATTAGCCAGCACTAGGACGGTTTAGCCCCCATATATAGAGACTATAGGGACGCTCATGCCAACTGTAAAATTTAATAAATATAATTATATTAAATATGACAATTGTAGGACCTATAGCTACTACAAAATTAAAAGTAAAACTATTCATTATTCAACTTATGTGGGAAAATGTCAGTCACTCAGTTGTTTACATGATTTTGCACAATTACCCAGGCGCCACGCACGAGGTGGCATAGATAAAAAGGAGTGGAATCCTATCTTGATTTTCACAGCATATTACAATGTAAATTTCAGTGGATATATATATATATATGTTTCTCCCCCCAGTATATATAAAGTTACGGCAAGACGGTTGCGATGTTTTTCAACAACATCCCACCTAGCTCCCTCGTCTTTCGATGTACGTCATCTCCAAGAGAGCGCAGAAGCTGAATTTATGGCGCCGTGGTACGTGGCGAACATTTTTCAACAGCACCAAGTGCTACGTCGTCACATGATATGCCGCAAAACACTTTTTCATATATCAATGCAATAATTGAAATAAAACATATACCTCATCGTTATACATACTAACTATATTTTTCTAACTTTAAAGGAACATGCAACCCAAAAAGTAAAAATTGCTTAAACCATTAAACAATGTTCATTGAATCATATCCCATATTTTGTTATTTTTTTCTGAAATGGTTTGTTACCTTTTAAGGATAATTAGTGAACCTCCATGGAGGCTGACATTTTGGACATTTCGCCTGTGGTCGTGTGACGTCACAGATCCACCACCGCTAGCGCCTCGGGTGGGCAAAACAAAACGAATTCTTCACGTACCCACTGAGTCTGAGATATATTCATCCATTTAATTAGTTACAGAGCGTTAGCTATAAAAAAAACCGCCGTCCCTTATAATATAAACATTCATAAAGAATAGGATAAAGAATAATGATGCTCAAGTAGAGACTGCAACAAAGGAAATCGCGCAATCCATGTTGGACTTGGTTGGTTCGACGGAGCTTAATAACTTTTATTATCGCCCACTTTCATATGTAAACAAATCGTTTATCCAACTAATTATTCCAGTCGACCGTCGCGCAATGAATATTTTACTAATAATTGATTTTTATTATAATAAAGGAAATACATTGAATGATATTCTAGTACCCCATATATAGTATTTGCATACATTAAGTTCGTCCCTTTTGCGAGACCCTTCTTCGCGTGCAACACCGACCTTCGCTTCGGCCCCGAACTTTTCGTTCTGTGCACAAATTCAGTGGGGACAGTAGCTTCGTTCAACAGTCGTCTTTCACCCAATCCCGGCAACCTGTGTTCCATATCAACGGTGACATGGTCCTGGCAAACCATTTTCCGGTTGAAATTGAATGTTTCCACTGTATGACTCGTACCTATATTGTGGAGCCATTTGATCGCCAACTCGCCCTTCGACGGCGTGCTTCGTAGAAAATTTATTGGCATTTGGACAAATCTCTTTCCTTTCACGGACTCTTCCCCTGCCTTCTTTTGACATCCGTATGCTTGATATTCAAGCATTTCATTATCACAAGACTCATAAAACAACTCGATTCATGTCGCTATGCTAGTGTTTACATATTACGCTACGCCTATATCGCTGAGGTGGTGGACCACCTACGTCACACTCACGCATTCTCTCGCGTTAATCTTCGTGAGTTCCCCGTGAAATGGGCAACAATGGCAGCGCCCATGGTCAGTGAAAATGCACGTTTCAAGATTAATTTTATAATGTATAACATTCTTAAAAAATTAAACAAAAAATACACGTGTTACAATATTCTATCATGAATGGTATGTGGGAATTGGGGGGATTTTAACGCATTTTCAACACTATGGTTGCATGTTCCTTTAACTAAAACCAAAAATATTATTAACTTATGTTTACGAAGAATATAGCCTACGGGCTAAGTGATATGGGCAAAATAAAGGTGGGTTCACATTTTCAATGGACAGATTGACATTTTTGACATGTGCGGCTGGTCGAGTAGTGCTTTGCGCCACGCACATTGACATGATTCGTAACTTACATGAAACAGCACCCGAATGTGGATGTCGCTCAGGACGCTGTACCATAATTTAATTATATGTGCGTAACTGCGTACTACATTTGGGCAAAATACGCTAGCACAAGTCTAATCATCGGAGGTGAATAAGCAGAAGTAAGAATGCGGTTCGCCGGTTCTCTTAGATCAACGGTGACGCCATCTTTATAACTAACGTACGTAGGGGTGGCGCGTATCGTCGTGACGTCACAGTGGGTGTGTCGTCTTCAGTCTTGGCGCCATGGCAACGCCGCGCATCCGAACGCTAACAACAGACGCCAGTTTCTTTCAAGTAATCGCAACCGCGTCGCTGTGGGAATTTCGCCTTTGAAGCCAGCGGGATAACGGGAATGCGGGCATGCCTACAAATTAACACTACATGTGGCAACATCGTTAGTAACCGTACGTATTGCAATAGTTTTTTTTTATAGTGATTTCATCAGGTAGGCCCTGCGACCATATCCAATGTTGCTATGACTGGCGACGCGGGACAGCTACCTGACAGTGAGTGAAGCTTTGTTTTTATCGAGTACAACCACTTCGCGCAATATAGTGCGTTGATGTGATTTATGATGTAATGCGTTCGCCGGTATAATCAAAGGCAGCTTGACGTAGATATATGTAACACAACTGCGTGTGAACATTTGTTTTATAGGTACATTTCTCACAAATTGAAGGCAATCAATACGTTTTAGTTAGATGCTTGATCAATGCAGCCACCCACACCAGTAACGGGCCGGACCATGACCACTGATGCCATGGGAAAAAGATCCCTCCCGCGCAGACAAGTGTGTGTGTGTGTGTGTGTGTGTGTGTGTGTGTGTGTGTGTGTGTGTGCGCGCGTGTGTTTATGTGTCGATATTTTATTTGGCAAAAAACCCGAAGGTCACTACGCCAATGTGGGTGGGGGTGGGTCATGTTCGGAAGCACTACATTGAATTTAAGTGTTTACCCAGTCTTGATTTAAAAGTGCCAACCATGGAGTGCGCATGCGCGTGTGTGCGCGATCGTGCGTGCCTTCGTGCAATTTGCGCAGATGTGAATATAAATTTGTATATGAAAGGGTAAAGTTGTAGATATATGGGTAGCCCAGCTTTGCCGCCCAAACAAAACCCAGGGATTTTAGGAGTTTTACCTGCACTGAAGTATGTATATAATGTGTATAGCTTGTCATTGTCGATAAAATATATGTTATTGTTTGTTGCACATAACTAACATGTTTGTTGTGAACGTATCAAATCTATTACATTTATAAGCACAGGAGGTGGACTAGGGATCGAGAATCTTGAAATTATTTACAGTTTGCTTGAGAGTCAACGTTTTACTCCAGATGGATCGTTGTTCTAAACATGAAGGAATCATAATATTATCATGATTGGTCAGGCGCATATGACAAATGCATTGACGCAGTACAATGTAATATTCGCATTCAGTATACATCTGAATATGACGATATGAATAATAATTAATAATAAAAAACAGTATTTGACTACGCCATATCTCTAGCAATAAAACCATTCAGTGGCGCATTACACGTTACAGGAATATATAGATTACCTTAAAGTAAAAAATATAGAGATGTAGTGGTAAAATAAATTGACCAGTATAAATTGTTCAATGTAAATAAATCATATTAGTCTTAATAATACAAAAACACTAATATTGATAAATAAGAGTTAATTATATTACAAGTTATAAATAATAGTTGATAAATTGTACGTATTAATTTTTTTGGATATAATAAATGCTCTTTTAAAGTGAAAACTCTTTAAAACAGTAATGTCTTTAGTTGCTTTTTGAACGAACTGAGGCAGTCTGTGGCCCGCATGGCAAGCGGCAGAATGTTGAAATGTTAGTGTGCCGTCATGTTTTACTTGTAAATGCATTATATTGTAGTTGATATGCTGTTTCACAGCCTGATCAAAAAGTTCCAAATCACTTAGATACAACAGAAGCCATAGCCGTGGCATAGCAGAGACATTTACAAGGCATCAACTTTGCTTCTGAACTGGTCTATCTCCACCTTCAGAACAACCGCCAGCTCATTGTCTGTTGCAGTCGGATGCTCCTGTATGTACTTGGTTATGGCTAAGATACATTGCGCCTGCAAGGAAACAACATTGCTACAGAAACAACAACAACATCAACAACAACAACAACATCACTCAAATAAAAACTGTTGAGTTAATGAGTGATAGACATTAAACACATTGTCCCCAATTCGATGACTGGTGAACACGCCTGGGATAAGCGGGCGAGGTCAGGCTTTCTATCACAATATACTGTTTTATGTAATTAATTATTTTACAATTTGTGCAGTAATTTTCATGTGTGATATCAATTTGTAAACTCACGACTCTTAGGAAGATAATGTGTGTGTGTGTGTGTATTTTATAAGGTCATCGTAATTAAATAAAATGTATTATTATTATGTTTTTAGATACACCAGCTTGGTATGCATTACCCGTTAACTGAATTTATGTTGAAATTACCGTTGCTATATACACATTGTAGAAAACAAAACGGTGACATATCATTATCATAGTTTGATTATTTAAAGCTATATTAACATGTGAAATATGAGTGATTTTATATAAGAAGCCTTTATGAAACGTCTAACCCCAAATGACAAACTGTTATAACTCGAAAACTATTTATAATGCTCGACCGCTCAAATTTCGGATTGATGTTTATCTTACAAGACTTTCATATAACTGATTCGTTCAAATGTTTAAGAGAAGAGTATCGCACTCAATGGTTGTGTGCGTGCGGGATTATCTTCAGGGAAACAACTGATAATTTGTTTAGGAAGAAGTATTATCTTTATTTGATAAATAAACGAAAAACAGTAAGTCATTTATTTTTAATGCCGATGTCTTCGTGAAATGACAGATTTCTCAGTAGTAAATTATTTTGGCTGAAACTGACCTGGTAAACGTCAATCGTCCTTGAGTCGCTCAAGCGCTGGTAGAGTTCACAGCCAATCCTGGTAGATGTGACAAAGGTGAACGGCACTTGGTCGTCGTGTTGGGCCCATGCCAATGACGTCATCTGTTAGAATAATCACAACATTGTCCCTCATATCAAATTATTACAAACAATTCTGATCGTATCTACCGTATACAGTATTAATCCGTTTGTTTGATGTCAATCAATGATAAAATACTACAACTGAAATAAACAATCCTCTCAAGTACCTAAGTTTCATACCCCGTCAGTAATAACTCTGTTAGCTTTCTTTTAAATCGTTTTTATTGTTATAAGCTTTCTTAACTGTTCAGGTAGTGCATTCCAGAAGACTGGTCCAGAGTAATTTATTGTAAACTGTCTTCTGTTGTTTGTTCTATTATGTTGAATGTAATACCCATCATAGTTTCTAAGATTGTGGTGAATGTTTTATGTACACAGTAACATACATATGTTGATTTAATAAAATTGTACACTTTTTAAATGAACAAGTTTATTATTATTATTATTGTAGGAGTTTACACAAACACCTGCCATTAAGCAACTGGATAACTTTAAGTACACGTCATGAAACCGGACCATGGTTTCTTCTCATTATAGCGTCGCGAACGTGGATTGTGTCGAGACACGATTTATTTCACACGCGAAGTATTTTAGTAACATACATTCAGAGAGTTGCATAAAGCAATATTGTTTACATCCAAGTTCTAAACCTAACATGATCTACCAATTCCCTCGAATATTTATTTGAATAACAATCATCAATATTCAACAATATCACAGTGCCCCTCTGACTGAGTCCTAGTTCAAATTATGGTCGATGCATCGCTATACACATCCACCGGTACCTGTACACGATATACAATATTCTTATCGCGATATGACGCGGTACATTATAGTTCCTCGCCAACCTGCAGTGAGACGAATTATACTAGATTACTTATTCATAACAAACTAACAACAACGGGATTGGAGGGTAGACTACCTCCAAATTCCCTGTGTGACCAAAAGGGCGTTATTTTTTTGGTCGTCAACGAGTTGTCTAACAGTTCACTCAGTTCATGACATAATTGGTTTGCCATGCTGGTGCTACACGCGAGCTGCCAGTCTTTCTAGCAGGTGTAGTACACGTGGTAACGCAGGTGTGGATGTGGACATAGCAATTTCGCGAGTCTCTGTCACAACATTGTCACGGTGGACATCAGTCGACTCTGGTGTGATACTCGCCACAGGTGCATCTGGTATTGATGCAACGACTTCCGTCTCTCTGTTCGGTAGAACTAAACTGAATGGTTTGTATAGAAGTTCTGCGGTGCGATCTCGGTGTCAATGTCTACTTGTCCTCTCTGACACTTTCGTTGAATCGCTCTACGATGATGGTCTACACGCAGGGCTTGGTGCAGGGCCAAATTATTGCCAGTCACACATGTTTTGGTGGACACATGGATATTAACTGTTAAGCCAGTTTACACACTCTAAAATGTAAAAAATCTAAAACCTGAAATGGACTGCAAACGCACATATGACACAATTTACACTCTCTTCTAAGGTATAACTGACAATATCTATGGTTTTGAAAGATATTTTTTGCTCTTCATTTTTTTACCCGTCCACCCATATTCCTACCCGTCCACAACTGTTTTACCCGTCCAAATAACGGGTGGACGGGTCTCTGCATGAAGCTATGTCTACACGTGTCATCGGCATTAGTTTGGAGTGCTACCGCATATGATACAGGACCGGTCGTATATTATAGCAAATAGCAAGCTGGAGTGACATGCAACACTATTTGTCTAAAGGCGGGAACTCACTGAACCGGCCGGCCGGCCGACCCACGAAAAATGAAATCGGCCGGGCGTCGTGGGAACATCGGGCCGTCGGCCGGTTTGGTCATTTTGGAACTCACAGAACCGGCCGACCGGCCGGCCGTTGCCCGCCCGATGCTACGATTTTTGGAACACACACAGCCGGCCGATTTCATAATTTAAGCGCTATTAACTTAACTTCAAATTAGTTTGATTTTTGTTCATAAAGGTATTCAATATGCTCGCCCAGGTGACCTACATCCAAAAGTTCATCATGGCGGACTCAGAGTATGAATTCATGCCGATTTTAGTTGCTACAAGTGCCGCTTTTGTGACAATGTCTCAGAGGATCTGCCGGCCGGGCGTCGGGTAGGCGTCGGCCGGCCGGCAGTATCAAACATATTTGATACCGCCGGCCGACGTTGTGCGGGCATCGGCTCGACGCACGACGCCCGGCCGATGCCACGATTTTTGGAACTCACATAACCGATGCCCGGCCGATGCCCTACGACGTCCGGTCGATGCAAAATCGGCCCGCTTAGTGAGTTCCCGGCTTAAGACTAAGTCTAAGTCAAGTAAGTGCAACACTGATGCACTGCCACTGTAGTGTAGATTCGTTTCAATCGTTCACAATAAATACACGTGTGTTTTTACTGCTGTTGTGTCAGTCTAGTAAATGTCGTCTGGATCACGACCTCGGCTTCGCGATAAGTATTGTATCATTAATTAAGTTGTGTTCCGACCATCTGCCATGGCATGGACATGGTCTAGGCTATGATTTGGTGGGCTAGCGAATAAAGCGATTCAATTGAAACTTGAAAGTTTGCTGTTTCATGGACATGGTCTAGACTAATGATTACGTTTTTGGAGAACTTAGTCTTTAGTTTCCTCATTAGCATTTACAAACTCATAAATGTGCTCCTTACTGGTTCATACGATCGGATGTGAATTAACCTATTAGCAGTACCTGACCAAAACACTGGATGGCGGTGCTCGAAGCCAAAGCCAAAATGGGCGAAAATGGATGTAGATGATGATATAGACATACGCAAATAAGTCTACGGGTATGTATCCATACCTAAGATCACTATATTTATAAAACATTGATAAGCATACCTGTTGTATCAAGTCAGCTGTACTGATTGTACTGTCGGCCAAGCCGATCAAATTGCCCATGATTTTGGCCTGCCAATATTATTTTTTTGACCACCTGTTGACTTGTTCGTGGCGTCCTGTGTAAGTTTTGCTTCTTTGGGTCATTCACTAGGTGGCGCATCAGTTACTTCGAACCAGAGCAGCGCACTGACCTATATTTAAGATATGTAGAGATCAGTGGATGGTATACCTTATGCTGAACTGCTTTTATTCTTCTCTCCACCATATAACTTGACGATTTCCCCTTTCGGCACTTATGTACAAGTCGGACCCACCTCAATTTTGCCATTATAACTGTATTTTTGCCAACATTTGATACTTGATTTGGTTAATTCAATCAATTATAATCATCTTGTGCATATTTATGTTTTATAAACAGCGCGTCTTAGCAGGCTTTTGAGGTCGAAAAGACAGTGCGGTCGGCATAGACAAACTGTTTATCGCTCATTCCATGTGCACAGTGCACATGCACCGCTGCGCTTGCGACTGGCACAAATCGCGCTGTCTTTTCGACCTCAAAAGTATGCCAAGACGCGCTGTTTATAAAACATAAATATGCGCAAGATGATTATAATTGATTTAGTTAACCAAATAAAGTATCAAATGTTGGCAAAAATACAGGTATAATAGCAAAATTGAGGTGGGTCCGACTTGTACATAAGTGCCCCCCTTTCTATTCCGTCATTCAATCTCACTTCACTCTCTGTTGTTGCAGCCATTTGTCATCCACCGATCCATTTATAGCCTGTGCTCCACCAAGTCCAAGACATTTGCTAGCCTCGATTAACCATACAGCATACTCCGTGAGGTCGCAGCACTTTTCAGTCCCTCAATTCCTCTCTTCTCGGCGTAGTTGCGCTGCCGACCAACAGTCTGTTAAGCGAGCCTAGATATTTGCGCGCCTATCCTCTATTAAGTTCAGTCTAACTAATTATTAACGGTGTTTTTCGGCTGCACCGATTAACTATTAAAAATACCGAATGCTCCCTGATCCTGTTCCAAGACCAACGTATTTAAAGCAGAGAGCGTAAAGGGGAGAGATGTCACTCAGCCGGTGGCATTTTGGATTTTGAACTGGTGGCGCACCAAGCGGCTGGGTGTCATGCGAGTTCATAAGCAAACCGGCGTGCTTTCATTCATTTGGTTAAAAAGCGATCGACTGCTCGTACGTTGACTTGGGGTGTGTGTGTGGGGTGGGGGGGGGGGGTGGAGATGTAAAGATAAAAAAATTATATTTTTATGCGCCAAATATATTGATTTTCAAAAATATATAATATTTTATGGTCATTTCACGGCTACATTATGATAAGATTCATGAAATCTCAGATATGAACATTATGCCTGGTTCTTTCTTTACCATGTCCCCTGTCAGCTGAAGATATGCTGCAGTCAATAATTATGTCCATAGCCTGAAAGTGCATTTTAAAATTTGTTGAAATTTTCCGGTTTTATATATACATCTTGATACATGTACTGCCTATGGACACACAACTGGTCCATTGTAAATTTGAAAGGATGTATGTACAGTAAATTATGATGTAGCCCTAAGTGTCTTTTTCTACTACTTTCAATCTTTGTATTCTAGTCATATTTACTTCTTGTTTTGGTACACATGATGTTTAACATCTCACCTAAACATGCTAAACCTACACCCGCCCAAATTGCCAACACCATCATATATGCCTCCCTGTGGTTTATGTGTTCCTCTATTTTATCACTTTGTCATACAGTTGTGTGTGCGTTAAATTATGTGTCTATTCCTATTTCCTAGTCATATTCATAACTTGTTTTCATGATGTTTAAATTGTATTTTTTTACACCATTGCATACTTTTGTATTTTTAATGTCTGAAGGCTTCACCTCAACAGTTTTATTACTGAACGTGGATTCCTTAATAAATCAATCAATCAATATAATTCAGTTCAGACAGTTACTGTCCAATCCCAATTTTTAGAAATAGTTCATTCCTATTCTGAAACAGATCAAAAACATGAACAAAAAAGACATGGGTACAATAATACATTTATTGTAGGCATTAATAGCATGGGTACAGATATTAAAGTTAGTATACACTTCAAATGAGCCCAAAAACATGCCAATTTGGTTTGATTTGCCAACATTTGCAGAAAGTATTCAACATCATCTTTCATTTATCAAATACATATCATTTTGTAATCATGCCACTTCAAATGAGTTTTTTTTTTGACACACACGTCTACAAATAAATAATGTCTGCACATGTCCATCTATGTTTAGAATTAATGTAATTTCGCAGATGAAAGATGCATATGATACATACAACCTGTGCTGTATATTGATACATGATAGTCATGTGCCACACAAAAAGTAAAAGAATATGTGCCAGTATTAAAATGTCAATACATTGTTAGCTACATGTACATTTGTTCACAATATTCATTATAGTTAGTCTTCAGTTTCATTGAATTTGCATAGTTTGCAATTCATATCGTGTGACTGCAAAATATAGCCAAAATGTTGGTTGCCATTTACAATATTTAGTGTCCAAATGATATACAGAATTATTTCGGTGTTCTCACAAAAACGTTACAATTATTGAAACATACTAATGTTATCAGTTGATTATGTAAAACACCTGTATAACCCCTCTTATACCTTAGTCCAGCCAGGGCTATATGTATACTGTATGGTGATGTACTATATATCTAGTCAACTGTCTCAAGCAATTTACAACAATACAATCATCTGGTCTGACATGAATATAATCAAGAACATTGATTTTACCAGGACTGAAGTATCTTGCTCAACTACATGCTCAGAAGATTAAGTTCTATCCTTGGGGGGCTTGCGTTCTTTCTGGCGATCTGCTTGATTGCAGCTGAATAACGTGGGAACTGCATCCCATACCAGCTTGTCACGGCTGTTGGCATTCATAAACTGTGACTCGGTGAAGTGTTTAGCGCACATCCGGCAGTTGTTATAGAGATACCCGCAGTATCTTTTCAACAGATCTTCCCTTCTAGAGTTTATAACCCATCGCTTACTCCTGAAATAAGAAGTGCAAAAACATTGAATTACAGCCAGTATTACACATTTATTGCTAATATTTTGCCAAGGCACCTATTCTATTATCTAGAATTTAGATACACCATGTACATGAACAAGGACAAGTAGGCCAGTCTGGACACATGATACAGTGTCAGTGATATTTACTCTAGTTCAGCCCACAAGATCCGCTGGGACATACTGTTAATTTATTGTCATTGATAACCACCCCCCCCCCCCCCGCCCCCGACAGTACTAGTACTTGGCCCAACTACTACTAAACCCGTCCCAGCCATACGGAGTGTTTTTGTTTACATCACCAGCTGACATCCAGTCTGACTGGGGGGGGGGGGGGGGGGGGGGGGCGTGTCGAGGCGTTGCATTTATGCATTTATGTGTGTTATGCATGGTATTTCTTTTTAGTTTGTATTGATTTAATGCCTACCTGTCTTTATCTTTCGGGAATCTGAAGAATGAAAGCTCTGCGTTGACGCTTTTGTTGTTGCTGCAGCCAAAGGCTGAGCAAAACGAACCGCCGTGCCTGGCGTACGCCATGTTGATCTGACTTTTGCAACCCAGCCGCTTGGTTCGCTGCGGTCTATGTTTTAAAAATGGCGTCCAATTGGAAACAGCGCATGTGATTGGTCTTCCTTTAATTGTCTTTGTTTAAAGTTTAACATGCTGAGCCCAAATCACTAAATGACAGACAACGTTTTGCAATATTAATTACACTGCTACACGTGAATTTCCCCTACAGGGAATTTTTAGCCTATAATATGGACATGTGCCAGCCCACACAACACTAACATGTATGCAGTCTGTGAACAGAAAAGATAAATAAATAAACTTCGAATATCATTAGATTGCAAATGGCAACACTACTTTTCTGCACATTTCTCTACACTGGTTCTTAGTTCTTAGTTCTAAGGTGGTTTCCTCCAAACAGCCCAAACTTGGGCTAAAGCAGGAGTTCTTTTCTAGAATTAGTGAGTTCACTACAGGTTACACATTTACCCCCTGTGGGAGATTTTTTACTTCCCCTGGCGTAGACACCAGATAGAAGGGACCAACGGGTTTTAGTGTCTCTTCCGAAAAACACAGGCAAATGTGGAGTAAACGAAATTGCCTAAGTTTCGAAACGGCGGTAGGTGGGATCGAACCACCGTCCCCTCGACTGACAGTCCGGCGCTCTACCATTTGGTAGAGCTCATTTGGTCCTTTACCATTTCAGCATTCCAACCTTGTCAGCTTAGGGTGAAAGCTATTTAGCTGATGGGCAGTAATAAAAGCACAGAAGAAAAGTCACAGAAAAGTCACAGTTTTGCTTATGAAAAATATCGCACACTTGTACACTCTTAAACAAGCTGACACAATACAGTCTGCTGAGACCCAATGGAAATCAGAACTGTATACAAAATAAATTATCAAAATGGATGAGACTAGAAAGAAAAGTAAACTGCTACAAAGTGGACATTTTGTTGGCTCAACCACGAAGTGTCAAATTATAATAATGATTAAAGCTAGCAATGCGAATGGTAGGAACACACCGAAGTAAAAAATATTCGGTTCGACCCTGGGATCCTTCAATAAATTTCACTTATGACAAAATTCAGTATCTAATGTTTTCAGTTAAATTATAAATCATTAAAATCTGTTCAAGCAAAACTATTTCGCCTCCGCATGAGAGGGAGGTGTAACGGTATTGCTTGTTTAATACTATATTACATATATTAATATAAAAAACTCGTCATATTCAGAATGTTTATTACTGAGCTTTCCATATGTACGTGTCTACTGTTCTAAATCATAGCTTAGACTGGTCACTATAAACACTGGCAGCGCCCACTACTCTATATACTAATTACCGTTCGCGTGGGTACAGCCCCTAGACTAGAGTCCATAGGTTGCTGCTGTCCAAATATGGGATCAGCTGGGATATCTCGTGACATCCCTTTTTGTTATTGTCTATATATTTTTTTCTGTTAGGATTCGTGTCTCATTAATGAGTTGTCATGTGGCATAATTAAGGTCAACACGATCTAAGATTCACATCTCATTAATGCGCAATCCTGGTGGCTTAATGTCAACACGATTGCACAGTGTCATGCGTATTGCACTGGGCTCGTCTCGCGTCGGCGTATTGCGCGGTGTCACTGGCTCGTCTCGCCTCTCGTCTCGCCTCGGTGTCCCCCGCGGCGTTTTCAGCGCCGACTGGCGTTTGATCATCAGCAATGGGCACCAATTCGTTGGTTGACCTCAGTTGACGTCTGTTACGCCGATAGGTGTGACCCGCGACATCCACGATATAGGATCGTTCTCACGTCTACACACACCCATACTCCAAGTGTTGCGTCCAGGCAACGCCATCCGCACTGTCCGTCCAACACTTAACCTTTTCAGCGGCTTTGAGTGTGTGTCGTAACGTCGTCGGTTTTCTGCTCTCCTTTTTCGATTGCGTCGCTGACATTTCTCCCTTGTACTTCTGATGCAAGGAGACTGTTTCGAGTCTGCAGCAATGTCCTAGTGCGGCGTGACATCAGACGTTGCGCTGGCGAATTTTTCAAAGCCTTCTGTTGGCGTGTTACGCCATTCCAGAATATCTTTCAGTGGGTCATTTGCGTCCAGTTTGGCCTTCTTTACCAACGATTTTGCTGTTTTCACAGCGTTCTCTGCTTTCTCGTTGCTTTGTGCATAATGCGGGCTTGATGTCATGCACTTGTTCAAAACCCCATTCACGAGCAAACTTTGTGAAATTTCCTGTGGCGCAAACTGTGATCCATTGTCACTGACAAATGTCCCTGGAATCGCACGAAGTGTGGTCGCAGCGTGTTGACAACAGCCTGGGTCGCTGTCTTCTTCAGCTCGTTGATTTCGAAGAAATTGCTGTAGTAATCAACCAGTTGTACTGGTGTCCATCGAGCTCAAACAAATCTGTTGCAACCTTGGCCCATGGCAGGTGGAGGAACTCATGTGTTTGCAGCTTCTCGCGACACTGTTCCGGCCTGTGTGCGTTGCAAACGCCGCACTTGCTGACGTGGTCCTTCACTTCAGCGTTTATACCGGGCCAATAGATGACCAGCATGACCTGCATTTGTGTGCGACTCATTCCATGCGAACTGGTTGTCCTTGCGTGTCAGTTCCCGCAACGGAGCAGTGAGGTCGGTCAATTGCTTTACAAACGTGCCTAGGTATCGTGCTGTACCTATTAAGCGACGCACTCCTTCGACGTCGGATCAGGTTTCATATATATGCCTTCGTCTGTCAGCAGACAGCATATGAGAGCGCGGGTGGTGTAGTGGTTACCACATCCGCCTGCCACACCGGCGGCACGAGTTCGATCCCCGGTACCGGCAGTTGTGATAAAAAAAATCTGGCTCTCAACACTGGGGACTGTGTATCCCTCGTGAACCGGAGAATCACGTTAATGTCGGTCCCGTCTCAATTTGGGACGTAAAAGAACCACTGAGGACGACAAGCACCCTGGCAGTGATCATCCTCAGTGACTCCTGCGTTAGCCCAAGATTGTACTATTTGGAGTATAAAATAACCTGAGACTTGAGACCCATGACACTTACTTCATGTAGCTTGTAGCGTACTTTTCCGGGTTGAGAACCAGGTTTCTTTCAAGACATCTGTTGAGGAATTTGCGTCGTGTTCGGCGTCATCTTTCCCTATAATGAGGAAATCGTCTGCAATTACCTCGGTGCCATCCAATCTTTCGATGGTCTCGTGCATCTTTCTCTGCAAGACTTCCGGTGCGCTGGAAATGCCAAACGGCATACGTTTCCATCTGTAGCGTCAGAATGGCGTGTTGAACTTTGTGAGTCGACTTGATTCATCGAACAATTCTATCTGCCAAGACCCATTTTTTGGCGTCGGCGTCTACGAGAGTGAATACACGGCCACTACTGATTTGTTTGGCAATCTCTTCTATCGTTGGCATTTGATAATGCCCTCGTCTAATAGCTCAATTTAGATCCCATGGATCCATGCAGATGCGCAGTTTCCCTGGCTCCGACACAAGCAGCAAGCTGGAAACCCGTTCTGTCGGTTCACTGACAGGCGCGATGATGGCATTGTTGACGATCTCACGCAGATCATGTTTCAGCTTGTCTCTTAGTGCCACTGGCACTCGTCGGGGGCGTGTACAACAGGATTTACGTCACTGTCAATCTCGATGTGGTACCGGCCTGACAATTTTCCTAATCCTTGGAAAACATATGCATATTTGTGCTGTATGTCAGTTGGATCAAAGCAAGGCGTCTTCGTTGCTTTGCATCAAGTTTGTTTATACTCGGGGGCTTCGGCGAGTCATCAAACGGCCGAATGGAGTCCATATCCATCCACTTGATCGCACCGATGCCAAGATCTGCCTGGCAGATCAACTGTGGCTGATAGTGTTTACCGCTCATCACTTTGAAGTGCAGATTGTGTTTACGACCATTTCTGTGAACTTGATGTGTTGTGGTCGCCATTACTTTAACTATCTCCCCACCATACACAGTCAGTGTGTCTGAAAACATGTGAGTTTCTTCAAGTTAGTGTCTCCAGTAGCTAACTTGTAATCACTCAGTGGTAAGATGTTACACTGTGATCCAGTATCGCACTCAAACTTCACTCTGTGCGGCCCGATGCCAAACGTTATGTAACCTGGCTCTGTCTGCCGTCTGTCCACACACTTTACCGTGTGCTGAGTAGCTGAATAATCTTTCAGACTACCCACACCGTATTGTTCAGTCTTGACTGTTTTGACGTCTTTCGGGCTTTCAGTTTTCGACACTTGGCGGCGAAATAATTTAGTCCCTGACAGACTCTGCATTTCCGGCCCCAAGCTGGACATTTGCCTCTATCGTGCGTCTTCCCACAAAACAAACAGTTCATAACTATACCTATTGTCGCGCGTGTTGCTTCTCTAGGTCTTATGCGTTCTGCCTCGTTACCACGTCGTCCGTGTCACCGGCGGAAGTCCATGCCTTCGCTTATTCAGCTTTTATTTCTGAACTTCTGATGACATCCAACGCTTCTTCCAACGTTAGATCGCGCTGCTCGAGTAATTTATCTCTTTCTCTCATTTATAACAATTGACACGAGATGATCACGGTATATCTCATCCGTTGTGATATCTGTACACGCACTGTTTGATTCTATTCTGCGTAGGTTATTTTACCATGACATCACATCTTCACTGGCCCGTTGTTTCCGCGAGTGGAAAGTATGCCGTTCGTAGGGAACAATGATCCTCGGGGTATAGTAGTTCTCGTACATTTCATGCGTCTTATTTTTGGCGTGTAGGATATGAACAAGTGGCGCTTCCTTGTAGCTTAATTCTCCCATAATTCTCTTATCAAAAGGTCAAGAGGCGCCCCTAGAGGATATGTATTGCTTGATCTTTTTCCTGTTATGACTAGCATTACCCAGGTCCCCGTTGTGTCATGTATGGTCACTCGAGCTTATTACACAAATAATGATTAATTTCGTTGTCATGCCATCACCTATGTTGTCACGTGACAACTTTCATAGTCTATCCTTGTAAGGTGTGCTTTAAATTCAAACCACCCATGATAAAACATGGTATTTCTACTTAACTTTATTCAAAAAAACAGGTCACTGACAAAGACCATTGCGCATGTAATCATATGTTGACCATCTTCCAGTAATGGGTAACCGATTTAGGTCATTGCGCGTTCTCCACGTAGGCAACACACATATCTCGTTGTGCAACCCATACAGACAAGGTTATGTCAGTTTTCTGTCACGTTCAACACCATAACTTCAGTTAAAATGTCGCTTCCTAATATGTGCAAACAGTCCCTTCAACTTCCATAACACAATGTCAGGTAAAATGACGTCTTTGACTTTAGTCATAACGTAGCTTTTATAGTTTAGAGGTGATAAAATTGTTAAATATTCGTGTTTTACTAAGTCTGTGTGCTAACGTCGGAGCATTAAGTAACGTTTCACCCCCTCATTGCGTTAGACAGGTGGTGTTTTAACACATTTAACTAAGTTAATCTTGTAACTTGTAGTAAAATGGAATATGTTTCTGTTTCGACGCAATAACCTTGTCAAGTTTTCATATCTTAATAAGTCGGTGTGCCAACTTTGTACCATTTCCCAACTTTTCAGCGTTTCACCGCGATGGCTTTGTCACTATGACGTATTTTTCTAATTCATCTCGGTACTTTCATAACATTCTGAGGAAAAACTATGCCACTCTCTATCATAAAACGAGAACCTTGGTATTTATTTACGACATAGAACATTTTCTTAACCAATTCTAAACAAATCTAGAAAAATCTTGGGTTGTAACGCCATTTCTTTTAGAAACGGGTGCAACCTAGCGGATAATTCTGTCACTACGTTAAGCGCTAGCTCCATCTAGCAAGCAAAACAAGCACTATTTAGGGTTTGTCACCTGATAACCTTCTCAAGTATTCGTATTTTAATAAGTCAGAATGCCGATTTCGTAGCATTTCGTAATGTGTCATCGTTTCATTGCGCACGAGATGCATACTGGTTAATTAGCTTTTAAATATAAAAGGGGAGAGCATCGTTTTAATCAGGGAGGACGGGGCTGACGAAAATGGTTTCGATCTACCAATGTTGGCTTCCAAATTATAACTCTAATATGAGATTGTTGCTCATAATAAACACAACTTTCCAAATTATCGGCACCTTTATAAACTTGTAAAATGTAGGAGAACTGGAGTTGTTTCTAACAGGACGCTCAGATACTTCGATGTTACTCTGTAAATTATGTTGCCAACGCAATGTTTACCATGTTATTCTTGTGTACGACCATGAACTTCATTCTGGCTGAATAAAACCGAGGTTGAACCATGGAACGAGCGTTATTCACTTTACCCTGAATCGGGGGTTATAATTCCGATTCTGGCGAGCACACACAACAGACACACACTAACCACCCTGTGAGATATACTCCCCGCGCGCAAGCAATCACAAGGGGATCGATTCTTACACTGACGAGCGCGCCTTGTCGGAACTTACACTGGAGTGCGCGGTTACACTGACGAGCCGTGCCTATTCGGATCTTCACGACAGAGTTCTCGTAGACACACGGAAAGGAAAACAACGACATTCTTCAACTACTACTGTGAGTACGAACGATCTTACAGTTGCGACCTATTGAGACTGTTGTCGGACGAACCAAGTTACATTTGAACACAAAATATATTTACTTACGCCACAAACGTTTGAACACTTTCAATTAATCTATTTTGGCCGTGACAGTCTAATATATCTTAAATATGACAGCAGAATACACAGACTTTATACTCGGGCAGAGTCAAGCCATTCGTACTAAAAAATCTATCCGCGACTTGATTCATCACACACGACATTGCGATGGATGATCAATACGTGTCGTACGAACGGGGATACGGGACGTCACCAATAGCCTCAGATGCAGCGTGACATTATCCCGGCGGCTCCCGCCGATTGTGACCGACAGGCCGATCAGCCACGGCAGACAGAACAACCAGCGCACGAGCGGCCACCCGTAGACGACGGCCTACACGGCATTCACGTTGTAAGGAATTTTAAACAGCCGTTTTTCGGATGTCTACGCGAGATCACACTTTGACAGTTAACAGTTAACCATCCTAGGCGTCACGTTATACACTGCACAGCGTGGACGTGATCCACAACGGATCTCTCGCTCCACCGACCGACAAGCGGCGAGAAGGTGCTACGCCTCACGCGTCTGTGTGCGGCCGTATCTGGCAGCCAACGGTTCCGCGAGGTTGATGATCGCTGCGACCATCACTGAGGATCCAATCGCCAAGAACGACTCGTTCCAGTCTCCGGTGACATCTCGCAGGAATCCTGAAATAAAATAATTTACTAAATGACAACAAGAATGTGTTTCCACTAACCAATGTGTCATTTGTCCACGTAATGCCATCTGTATTACAAGCACTGTTTTTCTTTACTTATATTTAAAGACCCTCATCTCCATCAGTTGTGTGTGAATCCAGCTGAAACTCTGTAAATGATCTAGCGCATCACTGAGATTGTTCGTAGATTTGGACGTTTCGAAAATTCCTCCGATGAGGATTGAGGAATTTTGGGAGTTGAATATTTCAAGACGCTGTAGATGGAGTTCATGTGTTTCTACATCATCGAAAAGATATTGTTATATCATCTACATACAAATGAATGAATTTTTTGTATTCTTTTAATTTATTGGCGTTAGACAATTCGTCTGCCTTCCTTTAACAAACATTCTGTTGCGCCATGCGCGTGAGCTTATGATGTAACAAAACGCTAACGTATGGCAGGCCATTTCTGGGATACGCTGAAAGTTTAAACAACAAGTCCAGTGTTCAGCTGCAGATTATCAATGCGTGTAGGCTACAAATATTTGGGTGGAGTTTGCGGTGGGTTTCAAATGTTTGACTTTCGAAGTTTGGTCTATTTTCTGTGTTCATAATATAATTATGACAACGATACTTTTATTATATTTCAGTGCAACCAATTTATTTGAGGTTTGATCACTTGCATAATCATGATTTTGTCTGGACAATTTATTTTTCGCCAATGCAATAAGCGTAGCAAATTGACAATAAGATTTATCCAGGGCAATGGAAACGTGACCTCAGGATCACAATTTTCATCAGCAAATATTTCGAGCGCATGAATGCCTCCCCCTAGAAGCGCTGGGTAACTCGGCCAATTTATCATGTGAAAAACGAATGATAAAAACTACATATTTGCACGAGTGTCCGGAGACTGGAATTGCATAGAGTGCACGCTCAGGTTGAATATCTTTTGAGTAACAGAGTTCTGATGGAGTACATGTCTATCATGTTTTTGTGTGAGTACTTTTAGAGACGCCATCAACCGAATGCATTTCTGGAGATTTACTCTCGAGCATTTTGGAAGTGCAGAGATTCTCCGGGTGGAACGATGTTTTAATGACTTATTCAATAACACCTATATTCGCAAAACCTGGAAATTACAGGTATTTTGCTTTGAGTGCGAGAGATCGGGAGGAAGTTCGAAGAATGACAGAACCGGGTACTCAGGATAATTTGAAAATCTGTGGTGTACTTGGTTATATTGTATTCTTGCGTTGCAAAAACAATGATTTGGGCAGCCAGTTGCTGTCATTAGGGAAATAGTTTGAAAACATAATTCACTTTTATCCAGGATTGTAAGATCAAGACAAATAAAACGTGACGGCCTTCTGCTGGTGTACAGTGATAATGACGTGGTTTGTTTCAAACGTATCTTACCTGCGAGAACATTCAGTCCCAACATGAAAATGCGCAGATGCTGCAAACATACGAACATCACATCACAACATTGAAGTCTATTTTTTGCATTAAAACACATTTTAAAGCGCTGTCTATCAAATGAATATTGCGTCCATGGCGAAGTATTGAATCAGCTCCCTATTACGTTAAACCTTCTGAAACTATAGCCATTTTTATAAACACAACTCAAAACAAATTTGTTTGAAATTGCTTTTCCACCATATGTTTTTGGCGATTGTTGCAATCACGATTGTTGCCTGTCCCCAATGATGATTATGCCAAATGATGTGGTTTAAATATCGCGAGCTCAAATAATCACAAACGACTAACCAGTACATGACGCTGGACGTGACGGGCATGTTGACAAGTCCAAGCTCCTCAGCAAGAAGGACGGGCGCCAGGACAACAATCGATCCAGCAAATACACCAGACAATCCAGATAATATGGCCAGGCTCACGTATCGCTTGGCGAATGGAAACAGACAGAACAAGATGCCATTGGCGAGCGTCGCTGTCTGGTAGATGTGTTTCTTTTTCACAACGTTCAAGTCCGCAAACCAACCAGTGAAGAGGCGAGAGACTCCACCGCAAATTCCCATCAGGGACAGCAGAAAGACGGCTTTGAACTTGGAAATACCAATATCGGTGGAGTGCGGGTGAATCATCATTACGCATGTTGCGTAGCTGCCGTCGGAAATAGGCAGTGTCAATGCGTAAATGTAGAGAAGCGGATTCTTCACAATGTTCCATTGGAGAGAATGTTTTTGGGTCTGTACCTTGTCGGCGGTGATCGTTACGTCGCTTAGATTGTGTGATTTAGCCAATGAGCGTGGTTCTCCTAAAACTGTAATGTCTCCAGTCTCAGACGTAATTACATCAGTTTCTTCGTTGGTAGAATAGCTTCTATCTGGTGTGCAGTTATGAATTTCTGCATATCTTGCGACGTTATCGGACACCACCGAGGCTAAATCAACCTGGTTTGTTTCTTCTTGTATTTGTTTATGTCGGTATATCGATTGCCTCAACAAATATCTGCATAAAAAGAATTGTCTCTGTCGAAAGAGCATTCCAGCAGCGCTAACGTGAAACATTATTCCGGCCATGATAATAAATGCGCCCTGTAATCCGTAATGGTCTAGAAAGTACTGAAGCAATGGTGGAAAACAGAAAGCCCCGATTGAAGAGGTGGCGAAAGCTATGCCGTTAGCAAGAGCTCTTCGCTTCTCGAAATATGTGGAGATAACAACGATGCTTGGTCCGTAGCTACAGCCAGCCCCTGCACCTGCAAAATATAAAGTGTAACTATATATATATATATATATATATATATATATATATATATATATATATATATATATATATATATGTATGTATGTATATGTATATATATATGTATATGTATATGTATATATATATATATATATATATATATATATATATATATATATATATATGATATGATATGATATGATTACGGATTCGATTCGGCTTTGATATCAAAATTACCCTGGGGACATGAAATGACTCAACAACTTCCGATTTGCCAACAATCTGTGGCCATCGTAAGCGAAAGACAATCCGGTCTTTTATGTAGAAAATTAATCAGGATTTGTTGCTTTTAAAATCCGAAATAGTTACTCAAATATCTTTTTTTAATATTACCTATAATATGTTAGCAGTCAGTCAAAAACGTACCGATCAGAAATCCGTAAGTGAAATATGCCACCCAAATTGTCGGGGCAAAGGCGGTCAAGAAGTAGCCAATGTTCATGAGCAGACCACCGAAGACGACGACGGGTCTCGGCCCAAACCGACTGCTCAGGAGGTTGGCCGGCGGTACTGGAAGGAAGGGAAGAGTTACATTATCCGACCACACTAATGCAAGCCTATTAGTACGAAAGCCAGTCAGTGTGTTAATGTGACTTTGATTGCATACATCCTGGTAATAGTATTGATGCAGTTCAACTGGTGGACATTCCAATAACAGTTCGCGGATGGTCAACTCATTGTGCTATTAACGATCCTTGTATACTGTTTACTGGCACATAACTGTATATCATAAACAATCTCACACTCTGTTATTGTACCGATTATTAGATACAACAAAAGACTGATAAACAACCAAGGCAATTCGAAGCTGCTATACCTTTCGAACATGTTTTCCAAGAACATAATTACGTTACAATTCTACTGATATGAGACGTACTTGCACACTTCGCCACATCAATTTAAATTTCAGACTTACCCCTGAATAGGGTAGAGACGCTCATTGTCCCTCAAGCCGATTTTTGACATAGCTAATTAAATAAGTATACACTTGTTATCATAAAATACTATATTATAAATTCAAAATTAAACTTATATTCACACAAACATAAAAAAAACCAGATTGTCTTCTCGGCGAAGTTACGCAGCCGAGCGAGAGTCGGTTAAACGAGACCACCGAGAAATCTAGTGTATGATTGAAGAGGAGGCTACTTGCTAACCACTCACGTATAAATGCATGTAAAACACGTAAAGTCAATATTGTCAATAGTACATTAAACAAGCCCTAACACTAACCGTAACATCAATCCTAAACTTAACCCTAATCCTATGCCTTATTCCACATAAGAATAACCACAAATGGGCATTTGTACGAGAGTGGTTAACAAGTAGCCATTGCCGTGTTAGTACTGATCGGGTCAGTATAATCTTAGTCATTTCTAGGTAGGAAATCCTAGCTAACTATTCTTCGTGAAACCGGCCACAATCATCACAATTGCAATGATGATGATGATGATAATAATGATTATTATTGCTATTACTATTATTGATCGGAATGAATGTGCTTGATCAGCTTTAACAAGCAAGGTGTTGAAGTTTGCGGACGACACAAAAGTGTTTCGGAAAATAAAAAGTGATGCAGATAGACAGCATTTACAAGATGATCTAAATAAGTTGATAGAATGGTCTGAGAAATGGCAAATGCTGTTTAACTTTGGAAAGTGTAAGTGCCTCCACACAGGACATGGGAATGAAAATGCACAATATACAATGGGTGGTACTGTACTAAATACTACTGTAAAGGAAAAGGACTTAGGTTTAACCATTAGTGCTGACATGAAGGTATCAGAGCAGTGTGGAATTGCAGCAGCGAAGGCAAACCAAATTCTTGGATTAATTAGGCGAAATATAGTATACAAAGAAAAAGAACTAATAATACCGCTTTATAAAACAATAGTTAGGCCTCATTTAGAATATTGTATACAAGCATGGAGGCCATATCGCAAGAAGGATATTGATATGCTAGAAAGAGTACAAAGGAGAGCAACAAAAATGATACAAAAACTCAGGAATATTAGTTATGAAATGCGTCTAAAAGAATGTGGTCTAACAACACTAGAAACCAGAAGATTGAGAGGAGATCAGATTGAGGTTTTTAAAATATTGAATGGGTATGAAAATATTGACAGAAATATTTTTTTCACGGTCAAAGAAGAGAGAAGGACTAGAGGACATGGAGTTGCATTAGCAAAGAAGCAGTGTAGACTAGATATTAGAAAATTTTCATTTTCACAAAGAATAGTAAACGAATGGAACAAATTATCAGCTGATTGTGTAGGTGCTAGAAGTGTTAATATGTTTAAAAATAAAATTGACATATACCTAAGACGGGCGGGGTATACTTAGATAGATAGGTTGGACTCTCGATAAGCCAAACGGCTTCCTTGTCCACCTGCCATCTAGAGTTGATTCTCTAGGTGGCAATCTTGTTAAATCTTGTTAAATCAGTTGCTCGGTTTACCAGTCATAAACGCCACAAATGCCAATATTGCCGGAATCCACGCAACTTTAGAAGCCGTGCAGTCGAAGGTCTCTTGAATTTTCTTGAAGAAAACGCCAAATGATCTGACACATCCGCCGATGACGAGGAAATGGATCATTGCTGCGCCTGCGGTAAAACGGACAAGATTAACAATAAGCAATGCCATGAAACTGACTCTTTGATAATGTTATGCAATGTTCATTAGTCACGTTAAAATAACTATTGTATGCCTATTTTTAATTGCGTAATGTATTTTATTAATCACTTGTAAACCTGACAACATATCGAAAACAGTACTTCACGTACATGGACTTTCATATTTGGGCTCCGCTATGCTATCAGTATAAGGGAAGTTCATGAATATTCGGTTCAGTTCGCCACACTTCGGTTTTATCCGACAAGTTCACTTCGTGTTTAAGGTCAACGGTCATTGCGCGGTTCACTGCGCGTGCATGAATATTCAGTATAATCAGACTGAATGATCATCCACGTGGCAGCAATTAATACATTAAAATAGCAGATTTTCTCGGCCATATTGCGATGTTACCACCCTCACGTATGTTCTAGACAACAATACAGAAATGCAGCTTAATGAAACACCAGTCAGTCTTTCTGTATACATACTACTGATAAGACCGAAATAACTTTATGCACTTGCAGTAGTACTTCTTGGGTCAGTGGATTTCAACAATACTAAAAACACTTGTTGATCGATAAACCACCAGGGCTTTTCACCGCAGATGTTGCGGAACTCGAACACATATATGAACGTATTACATTTCATTTGGCTAGATCAGTACAACGGGACAAGACATAGCGGCAGTAAGTAGGCCTACACGCACGAGTAACCAATACTAGTGAATGCGCCGTTTCACGGGAAACCACCGAAGGCATTCGTGACTGTCGTGATAGTTCTTCGATCACCTAGCCTATCTAATTCGCAACATGAGTAATGTACAATCTCAATCTCTTTGACGACACCAATGCATGCACTAGACACCGATCACCAATGTGTCGCTCGAAGTTCTGTGTACGTGGTAATATACACTCTGGCGTGCAATTACAACTTGTGCCGCCATCTAGAGATCAGCAGCTCAAGCGTCTGACAACAGCAGCAGATGTCGCCACTAGCTGACGACGTATGTCACACGAGGTTGAGTTACTGGTGCGGTGATGCTGGAAGTTCTAATGACAGTGGCTTGTGATTTAGTTACTTTGAGGATTAGCACATTTTCGAAGAACCAAATGTTCACGTCTCTAAATAGTCTCGCTTACCTGACTGTGAATATTATCCCCGTGGGGCCAAACAATGCTGCTACTGCAAGGATACTGTTTAATCCTGCCGTAATTCCTATTTAAAAAAATAAACTACACATTTTTATTTAGTTTTGTGTTAATGTAAGTTCAGTTTTTATAGGATATCATTATCTTGTAAAGGTTTATCGTTATTTAAATTGTTATTTCATAGTTGGCCTGAGGTCCAATCAGCGTCGCTTCCCTAATCTGGGGCACGGCCGCCCCGGCGGTTACAACAGCAGCCCATTAATTCCCCAGGCAGTGTTGAGGGGCTGAAAAGTGCTGCCACCTCACAGAGCCTGGGTAATCGAGACTAGACTCGAAAACTCGAACACCTGCCACCATATGCGCGAGTGCACATGTGAGTCTGGTAACGTGCCTACAACCAACTAGTTCAAAGAAGAGAGGGATCAAGAAAACTGAGAAATCGTCAAAGAAAAAGAAGACAGAGAAGGAAGACAGTGACACTATGTCTTGTCTGTATTGCTTGGAATTGTATTCCAAGAGCAGACAAGGCAAAAGGCCGCGGCATCGCGAGCGGGGAGTGTAACGAGTGATCACACCGTGCGGGTGCCGTGTGAGCGTGGCGGGTTAATGTGCGAGATTTACGCCGACATTAGGCCCTAGGATTTTATTAAAACATGCCCTCATGTTCCCAGGAATATTGGCAATTTTTGAGCAATTTTACCTCTGTGTTAAAAAATCTGTAGAAAAAAATCTATTCAATATTGTTAATTACAAGTTGTGTTTAGTTTGAAGAGAACTAATTTCTCCACATGCCTGTACACATAGAAATCTAATTTAGTCATAAAATGTTGACACTTGATCACAATTTGCAAAGAAAATAATAAATTTGTAAAAAATATTGAAATTTATTCTACTTAGCGACTGACATTTGAAATTGAGCCCCTCCTACTACCATATTCAACCCAGTGAATAAAATGCAGCTATAAGTGTTAACTTTTCAACATAAAAAACATTATAACATTCTGACGGTTATTTTTCTAGTTACACTATATTTTCATAATTTTGTCAAGCAAAATATTTTCAAAATGGCCGACATTTTGTTATACAGGCATGCATTGAAATATCTCAGTAATAAAGCCATTGAATCAATCAAATCAGTTGCAACAGTGTTTATTGACAAACAAAACATTGTGTATGTTCATTGTTGTATTGTATAATTTATATTTGTGTTGTTTTGAGTTGTTTGAAATGGTATAGTGTATGTGTGTTTTATGTGAAATACTGGTAGAAGAAAACATATTTCTTCTTCGTCATCTTCTTTTCTTCTTCCTGTAACAAAAAAAGTCAAAATAAATAAACATGAAATGAGAGAAATATAATTATAAAAATTTACGAAATATGAACAATATTACAACATAATAAAATACCATAGCTGGTGCCTGAGGTTAGAGGTAACATCAACAGAACAGAATAGCAGCACATCCATAAACAAACTGCCAGGACCAGGTAGCCTACACATGTACTCGGGACTGACACAGTTGACAGTTGTAACTTGTACTCAGCATACCAATGTGTAATTATTAGTTATTCAAACAAGTCACTGTATTGTTGAAATATGTCATACATCCAGATAAAATCAACAAAAGTATATAACACGAGTGTAAAAATAACACAAGTGACGGAATCGATGTACATCGAACGGTCATAGTTCAACTCAGTCGATGCCGAATGACATTGTCCCTGGCCCTCATTGACAGCCAACTTTTACCAAGTTTTAGCGACGCGATTGAAGCAATAATTCTTACAGATAAAACTACTTACATGTTCCTCAATTTCCACATCCGATCCCCCTTCCATTTCACCATAATCGCTGTCACTATGCCACACCATCTGTGCAACATCAGTTGCCGAAAACATGACGATAAAGGCAAAGTTCGACGAAGACGCACTCGAAGAAAATCGATGTAAATAAAAAAATTCAATATGGCAACCCATGCACGTGACAAGCTGGTGTTGTTGCACACTGTATCCGCTAGGTGGTGTTAACATTTAGAAGCGTTTAGTGCAGTAGTTAATCGCCAAGAATTTTTCGAATACAAGATCCGGACAGCGGCTGGTCCCGGCCGTTCCAGGAGTCTGCACGGCGGCCGGCCGCGGCCGTTGTGGGATCTAATCTGTGGCATCACATAGCGTTGTGAGGGACTCTTCGGACTCCACATTTTGCAAAATAATAAAATGGGTATCATATTAAAAGACGTCTGATGTATTGTATTTATCAGGATAGAGTAACTAAACTAAACTATGCATGTACTTAGTCTTAGTCAAGATACACTGCTAGGTAGTGTAGCAAAAATGTACTTGTTTTGTACATAAATGTCAAGTGAAAGTTTATCGTCGCTTAAAGGTACTCAATCCACTCGTTTGCTAATCGCCAAACCGGTTCTTTTATTACCAGATGTGTAATGTGTTAATAGTTTAACTAGTATGCACAGTCAGTTAATTTTTTAAATGCGTACTTGTCATTTTATAATTGTAAAAAAAGAATCGCCGTTACACCGGGTATAACTGGCGAAACAATCAGCAGCTGCCGACGCCCTGTGCTTTTTGGGTCACGTGTTTTATGCGAGATCGACTTACTACGGTACAATAACAAATCGCACGTGCTTTTGCGCGTCATGACTAAGATTGCAAGTTAAAGGCAGTGATTCTTCTATGAAGGTACGCATTAAGTGCATTAACGCAGTCAGTAACAAGAGCGAGTAGTCGGGGGCTAATTCACTCTTGTGAACGTTGACTCGACGCGGATTCTCTAACTTGTAAGTTTAGAATAAATATAAGTCTGAGTGTCACTGACAAGGCAAGCCAGTTTGACTCACTGTCACTGACACTGTCACTGACAGTCACCATCGATATCGCTCAGCATCACAACCTGTGTTGATATGTACCGGTATTGTATTTGATTACGCAGGATCTTGTTAATAAACTTAGGAATTGCGAAAGTATATATCCAGAGAGAATAGATGACGTGAGGGACGAAATTAAAATTGACATAGCTAGGCTCTTGTCGGTCGGGCAAGAAACGTTGTAAAAAAACTTGTATTTTTAGGGGGAGTATCCGTTATCTCGTGTAACAGAACGTCAAACGGAGAATTATATTATATTTCACAATTATAAAAAAGTTTTTTTGCGACTCACATTTCAGTACTATTACTGAATTTTGTTGATTTCTATTATATGTTATGCAAAATAATTTTTTATAACAGCGATGATTGATGGTGATGATTTTTTTTCAATAAAAAATAAACATGAACAAAAAATGTTAATACAGTAGTCGAGTAGGTGTACATTATACCATGCAAGTATTACATATAACATTCTTGCACTTGTCTCCATTGTAGTCAATGCCTGGCTGTAGTCTATGTACCTGGTACCTTTCAACTCACACGTTTCAGCTGTTTTCAAATATTTATCAAAATTTTCATCACAGCAGTAACTGAATGCATAATATATTCGAATTATAATATTGCTACAGGCCATACTACAATACAAAAGTGAGACAAGGCAGAGGAGAGGCTAAGATTAAGGCAGTCACTCACATGGGTATGGCAGATGCAGGGAGGATACGTAGTTTGCGGGAGGCTCACATCTGATCAATCCAGGTAATTTAAACAGCTGTTTTCAAATATTTATCAACATTTTCATCACAGCAGTATATGAATGCATAATATATTCGAATTATAATATTGCCACAGGCCATACTACAATGCAAAAGTGACACAAGGTAGAGGAGAGGCTAATATTAAGATAGTCACATGGGTATGGCAGATGCAGTGATGATACGTAGTCTGTGGGAGGCTCACATCTGATCAATCCAGGTAATTTAAACAATCAACAATGTATAAATTATCAAAATATTTGTTTTCATTAACATATTTTCTTGAACATGGAAAACTAGAATAACCTTTGCTCTTGTATAATGCATATTATACCCAGTGTGTCAACACAGACATTAATGCACATACACTGTGTGAGTCGTGGGGCATGGCTACATAGATCAATTTTTAAAATTACCTTCAAAATGGTGCATTTTGAAGGATGCTTTAACTTATTCCCTGGGAAATAGTGAGGAAACAAATGCACAGCTACAAGTGTAAACATGTTTATAGCAAGAAATACCTATGAGGTGGTCATCCTGGCATATTTTGTGCAAAATGGCTTAGAAAAACACTCATGTGGTCCACCTCACTCATCATATAGCAGGGGAAATACTGAAGCGATGACTCAAGAAATCAATAGTATTTACAGTTTTGAAGAAGGTAGACATACATATTATGAATGCTTGAATATTTTCTGAGGGAATGTGCTGTTGGCATCACAATAACCTGATTTTGTCATTTCCAACATTTGCGTTGACCAGACAACCTCACATATTCATGTTTGACATAAAATGTCAAAAATGAAAATGTGTACACCATGTAGTAGTTATTGCATGGCATCATTATTTACTCCCAACTCCACTACCATGTTGTTTGTTTACTGAAATTGAATACATGTTTTTCTTTACAGGTCATCAAGAAACTGAACAATGCTTACTAACACTAGTTCAACAAGTTACAGGACAGTTGTATTTGTGGACAGGACTATACAACTATGAGCCGTGCAAGATGCTGCATATTAAATGTCAAATATTCGAATGTACTCCGCAGTACTGGTGGTGTGTACACTGGCTTCCATGCCGGTCAGATACCCTGACTGACTAGAATGTAGAATGCAGAGTGCTTGACATGCGAATATGGTGACGCCTGACTAGCTTTGCAGTTGGTGATGGAACGGTGGATGCCATGGTCTGTCAAATATGGCATGAGCCTTTGGTCAACCTCTCTCGACACTGTAAGACAGGTTCGACATTCTTTGGTGAACTACATCAGCTTGGATATCGATTACATTGTGTGAGTTCACTCTCTTTGATGATACTGCATACCAGCTTCCTGGCATTTTGCTGTACATCCACATCTGCCTATACAAGAAACAAAGTGACAATTAACATGGGTCTGACATGTATGATATTTTATATGTGCGACACATGTAGCCAAAGTCAATATCATGGTAATAATTCAGAGATGGAATGAGTACAATACAAATGTACTCGAGTACGAGTACGATTACTTTGAACATGCATGAGTGCGAGTACTCATAAAACAAATGTACTCGAGTACGAGTACGATTACTTTAGAATGCACTCGAGTATGAGTACGATTACTCTAGAATGTAATCATGATTACTGGTACTTTCACGATTACTTTAATGAATATCCTGTTTCTACTGTAAATGTGACCTCCATGGAATCAGGTGTCATTCATTTTCTGTTGCTGTGCCAATATCTAGTGTTCTAACTGATTACTGCTAACTGCTATCCACTGTCCAGATGTTATTATTATTATAAATCATCAGCTGACTTTCTCATGTGTTGAATGAACCATTTAATACTGGATTGATACTCAAGAAGTCCATATATCATGTTACTACAAACTAAAGGTATCATAGTGATACTGTAACAAATAGCATACAAGTGTTATAATGAGTGTCAATTTAGTGGTGGTTCAACTATGTCAATGAAGTATCAAGAGAAAAATATTAAATTCTTAATCAAATACAAATATGATGCATTTAAGAATTTCAAATGTCCCCTTTTAAATGTCAAATACACATGATCAAATATAAATTATACAATAACAACATTTTAAATCCCAGGGATCATATTAGCAATAATATCCAATTCAAATATGTCATATATCAGATTGGACAAACATAATAGTTGGGGATTTAGACAGGTTTACAGTTTACACTTACTTAAACATAATGGACAAGGGGATTTAGCAGCTAACTGCCCAATCATTCACACCATACTGAACGAGCAAACAGTACAGGTGGGGCTGTGGCATGGCTTCTAAAATTACAAAGCAAGATGTTAGGGGATGCTTATCTCCTGCAGTGCTTCCCTGGGATTGTCACAATATAACTTTAAAATGTACTTTGTACTAAGCAGGAGGGTGGGGAGATGTGGCTTCTCTGGGAAGAGAAGGTATTAATTACGGAAATCTGACTGAATATTTATTTAACTGAAATGCTCAACAGTAATAGAAAATGAATACCTTGATTATTATTACATTTATTAGATTACTTCTAATATTGCTATTTTTATCTGTCTAATATTATTATTATAAATGTATTAAATATTGTCATTATGAAATGAATAAGTATAACGCAGGCCTAAGTATAACTGTTACGGATGTGGCTTCTCTGGGAAGAGAAGGTATTAATTACGGAAATCTGACTGAATATTTATTTAACTGAAATGCTCAACAGTAATAGAAAATGAATACCTTGATTATTATTACATTTATTAGATTACTTCTAATATTGCTATTGTTATCTGTCTAATATTATTATAAATGTATTAAATATTGTCATTATGAAATGAATAAGTATAACGCAGGCCTAAGTATAACTGTTACGGATGACATATAATGCATTAATTTTACATTATGCCTAGCTACTATTAGGCTAATTAAGCCTAGTTAATTAATCTTAGCCTTAGGATATTAACCTGCTACCTACCATATGTGACATAAACATTACATAGTTACAGTATTATAATAAATCACTGGCATGTGATAGTCATATAGGCCATAGTCTATGGCTGGGGTAGTCATACTCATAGCATAGCCATAGCCATACATTCGACGCTGCTATTTTGTCGTACCATGGCATTGGCTGAATAAGGGCCAAGGTTGAAGGTAAACAATAAAAAAAAAAAAAAAAAAAAACAGAAATATCAGTGACGTATATACTCATACGCCTAAATATATATACGTGATTATAGCTGAGCAATTCGTAATTACTAACCTATCTGGAAGAACATCTGTGCGAACGCTGCATGTGGACTGTGCAGTAAGTCAGTCAGTGTCAGTGACAGTGACAGTTCGTTCGCCCGTAGTTTGCAAAGGGCACTTTCACTGTTCCGAAGGCGAAGTCATTCTGTTCACTGCTTAGACTAGTTTCATATTCTTTCCTAATCATGAGTCGATGCTGTCTTTGTCTGCTTAATTTGCCGTGTTGGTGGCATATAAAAATCATATTTGTGCCTACACTCGCCGTTTCTAAACGTAAACAACTCGACAGGGTGAAGCCGTCAATCTCGCCCCAAGCCTCGTTCGCGTGAAGGCTAAAGCGTATTCCGCTCAAAACGCCATTTCCATAGTTAGGAATCGTACATAGTTTCTACACGCTCCGTGTAGAAACACAAATCGAAAACGTTCGCATTTGTTCTATTAATTAATTTTTTAGTAGGAATCCTTAGTTTGTGCAGACTATTATTTATAGTGGGTGAAATAGGGTAATCTAGCTTTCAACAAGATTGTAAACAAAATTTAGCAAATCTGATAAATTGATATGATATATAACAGATAAAGTGGTAAGCAAAACAGCTGCATACATAGGATAATTCTTTGATTCGGTGCCATTGTTATTAAAAATAAGCAAGTGTTTTAGCAGAAAGCCCTAGTCTGTTTATATAGGTAGTGTCCAAAGTATCCGCTAGGGAACGGTACCAGTACAGAATAAAATTATTGTTCATGGTAGCATAGGTAGTAAGTTGTTTATAACACGTAGTGTGCTGCAGTTGCTGTACACAATAAACAAACAGTCTTTCTAAAGACTAAGTTGGTATAAACTAAGTTGATTTGATCAATCGTATTATGGCACCTTCCAAGCGGCAAGTGAAGGCAAGGAGGCACTTGCTGTGTGATCACTGCCACAGCTTGGTGGATTTTGCCTTATCGGGGTGCGGAAAGTCTTGGTCAGAGACAACGGAGGAAGGGTTTACTTTCCAATGTTTAGGGTGTTGGAAAGTGGACTGTCTGACGGCAGAGCTAGCTAAGCTAACGGATCTTGTGAAGGGGATGGAGAGAGGAGGGAGGATGATAGCAAGGAAAACAAATGGAGAAAGAACAACAGAAAACATGCCATGCATGAAGGAGACAGTGGAGAAAGTGACAGTAGAGAAGGAGGGAGGGACAAGGGGACAGGAGATGATAGAAGTAGATGCGACAGGAGGAAAGACGAAGGGAAGAAAGGAACTGAGAGTAGATATGACCAAACGGAAGTCAATAACAAGGAAGATGTCAGGAAGAAAAGAGACAGGAAAGAAAGGAACAGAGAAAGCGGCAGGGGGGAAAGTCAGCAACCAGGGAGATGCAAAACGGAGGAGCTACTCTGAAGCAGTGATCGAGGGTGCATTGAGAACAGAAAGGGTTTTTATGGGCGACTCAATTTTGCGAAAGACGGACAAGACGTTAAACAAAGGAGAAGATGTTGTTGTTTGTCTTCCGGGCGCTCGGATTGAGCATGTGACAGATAGGGTAGAGAACGTGTTGGGGCATGGCCAGGGAGGATCGATATTAGTACATGTAGGGACGAACAATGCAGACAGGGAGGGGACAACTAGAATAGTGCAAAGATACAGACAGTTGGTAGGGAAACTGAAGAAGACAAGAGTTGAACAGATCATTATCTCAGGAATCTTGCCAGTAATCGGAGGAAGGGGAGCAACCTATAGAAACTGTAAGAGGATGGCAATCAATGCTCTGGTGGAGCAGATGTGTGAAGGAGAAGGAGTTGGATTTGTAGATTTGTGGGGATACTTTGTTGGGAAGGAAGATATGTACGTGAGAGATGGCCTCCATCTAAGCGGAAAGGGCGCAGCAGTGTTCTCCGAGAACCTGCTTCAATCTATGGACAGAGGAACAGGTTGCAATTTTTTAAACTAGTTTCGCAGGGGGGATACACAGAGAAGCCAAATACTAGAGGCATAGCTAAAGACAGCAAAAAGAAATCAGCAAAAAACAGCCTGGAAAGCCCTACGAAATTTGGTTATAAATGTGTTTGTTTAAATGCAAGGAGCATAGTAAACAAAAGAAATGAACTAAACATTATGGTAGAAGATATTGACCCTCACATAATAGGTATAACTGAATCTTGGGCCACCCCCGATATATCAGATGCCGAATTAGGAATGACAGGATATGTAATGTTTAGGAAAGATAGATTAGGAAGAAGGGGAGGCGGAGTTATTTTATATATTAAAGAATCCATCCAGGCTTACGAAATAAAATTAGAAAAAGAAGCAGAATGTGAAGCTGTCTGGTGTAACATAGTTACAGGAAACTCAACATTAACTGTTGGGTTAGTTTATCGTAGTCCAAACATAAGCATAGAAGAGAATGAAAAAATGCACAACGCTATAAAAGAAGTGAGTAAACGGGACTGTATTATTATGGGGGATTTTAACCATGGGCATATAAAGTGGACATCTCTACAGAGTCCTGGGAGAGAGGATCAAGAGTTTTTAAATTTAGTACAAGATAGTTTCCTTTTTCAACATGTGTTAGAACCAACCAGGGACAAGAACGTGTTGGACATAGTTTTGAGCTCACAGAAGGAATTTGTTGATAATGTCAATATATGTGAGCCACTGGGATGTAGTGATCATAACCAGATACATTTTATCATCAAAGTAAAAGGAGAACGGAACAGAAAAATACGGTACAGAAAAAATTTTCACAAAGGAA
The DNA here is from genome assembly GCA_964017155.1 of Oasisia sp. SBJ-2009. Taxonomy (NCBI): domain Eukaryota; kingdom Metazoa; phylum Annelida; class Polychaeta; order Sabellida; family Siboglinidae; genus Oasisia; species Oasisia sp. SBJ-2009. The sequence goes on from OZ024856.1 coordinate 45,999,638, forward strand.
GATATAAGGACATGAGGGAATATTTAGCGAAGATAGACTGGAATAACACACTGAAGAATAAGACAGCAACAGAATGCTGGAATATCTTAAAGAGGGAAATTGACTGCGTCGTTGACAAATTTGTCCCCTTGAAAAAACAAGGGAAAAGGTCAAAGAAGAAACACTTATCGAAGGAAGCCAGTAGAAAAATCAAGTACAAGCAAATGATGTGGAAGACATATAGACATACTGGAAGTGAAGAAGACTATGCCATTTATAAAGAAGCACTTAATCAAGCTACAGCTGAAATTAGAAATTCGAAGAGAAGCTATGAACAAAAAATAGCTTTCAACATAAAACATGACAGCAAGAGTTTTTATGCGTATGTTCGAAGTAAACAGAAAGTTCAAGATAAGGTCGGGCCACTAGAAGGTAGTGATGGAAACATAATAACGGAGGGATTCTTAATGGCAGAAAACCTAAATGAATACTTTAGTTCGGTGTTTACCAGGGAAGATATTAGTACATTACCAGTACTAGAGACTAAGTTCGAAGGGAGAGAGTGTGACTATTTAGGACAACTAACTGTAACCCCAAAAATGGTAGCTATGAAAATAAGAGATATGAAGGATAATAAATCACCAGGAGTGGATGGGATTCCTCCCAAATTACTACTGGAAATTGTAGAACAAATTAGCATACCACTTGCAACAGTGTTCAATTTGGCATTAGAGGAAGGAGTGGTTCCGGTAGAATGGAAAGAAGCAAACATCATACCATTATTTAAAAAAGGATCAAGAAGCAAGTCAGAGAACTATAGACCAGTGAGTTTAACATCGGTGATTTGTAAACTATTAGAAAGACTAATTAAAGATCACTTGGTTGATTTTCTTGTTAAAAATAAATTGATAAACACATCTCAACATGGGTTTTTAAAAGCGAGGTCATGCTTAACAAATATGTTATGTTTTTTGGAAGATGTCACAAAGTGGGTAGATGAGGGATCACCAGTAGATATAATCTACTTAGATTTTAAAAAAGCCTTTGACAAAGTGCCACACCAAAGATTACTACTTAAACTAAAGGCCCATGGCATAGGAAATAGTATGATTAACTGGATAGAAAAATGGCTTATTGATAGAAGACAAAGAGTAGTAGTTGATGGGGAGGTTTCAAATTGGAAATCTGTTTTGAGTGGAGTACCGCAAGGATCAGTATTGGGACCTATTTTATTCTTAATATATATCAATGATTTGGATGATGACATAACAAGCAAGGTGTTGAAGTTTGCGGACGACACAAAAGTGTTTAGGAAAATAAAAAGTGATGCAGATAGACAGCATTTACAAGATGATCTAAATAAGTTGATAGAATGGTCTGAGAAATGGCAAATGCTGTTTAACTGTGGAAAGTGTAAGTGCCTCCACACAGGACATGGGAATGAAAATGCACAATATACAATGGGTGGTACTGTACTAAATACTACTGTAAAGGAAAAGGACTTAGGTTTAACCATTAGTGCTGACATGAAGGTATCAGAGCAGTGTGGAATTGCAGCAGCGAAGGCAAACCAAATTCTTGGATTAATTAGGCGAAATATAGTATACAAAGAAAAAGAACTAATAATACCGCTTTATAAAACAATAGTTAGGCCTCATTTAGAATATTGTATACAAGCATGGAGGCCATATCGCAAGAAGGATATTGATATGCTAGAAAGAGTACAAAGGAGAGCAACAAAAATGATACCAAAACTCAGGAATATTAGTTATGAAATGCGTCTAAAAGAATGTGGTCTAACAACACTAGAAACCAGAAGATTGAGAGGAGATCAGATTGAGGTTTTTAAAATATTGAATGGGTATGAAAATATTGACAGAAATATTTTTTTCACGGTCAAGGAAGAGAGAAGGACTAGAGGACATGGAGTTGCATTAGCAAAGAAGCAGTGTAGACTAGATATTAGAAAATTTTCATTTTCCCAAAGAATAGTAAACGAATGGAACAAATTATCAGCTGATTGTGTAGGTGCTAGAAGTGTTAATATGTTTAAAAATAAAATTGACATATACCTGGGACGGGCGGGGTATACTTGGATAGATAGGTTGGACTCTCGATAAGCCAAACGGCTTCCTTGTCCACCTGCCATCTAGAGTTGATTCTCTGGGTGGCAATCTTGTTAAATCTTGTTAAAAATCTTAATTGAAGAAAATTGAAGTAACATGTATGCATAAACTAACTAGTCAATCATTCGGGTGTATTTGATACATCCGCTTTTTGTGAAATGACTAATAATCGCTAGGAGCAAACATTTTTTATGGGAATGAGTGGATTGAGTATCTTTAATGTTCTATGTCTAGATAGGTGTCGCATTTATTGCTTCTCTTAATCACTAGATGGAACCACGTAAACCAAATTCAAACGGTGTGCTGTATTCGCTGGCCGGCTATGGCCAACCTGGGGAGATTCGGGGTGACCGTCAATGCCCGACTTGACTGCCAATCGGTTAATGTTTCATGGAGCATTATTTGGGGTGGCTGTGTATTTGATTGTCTTCTTGGTAATTGTTTTTAATGCAAAACTGTTACATTTGCTTTAAGCTGACGTATGAGAGTCAAATTGTTGGTGTTTCAACAGCTAGACGACACTGTGTTCATAATCGACACAGTTGTTGCTATATGACATTGTTTCTCGACAGGTTCTATGCCAAGGTGATTCACATCGACCTACTACGCCATCTAGTGATGTCCTGTTGAACCGCTCCCGAACTCCGACTCCGGCGGGAGAGTTTGATATGCAGGTAAGGGAGTGATGCTGGCTTGTTGTGCTGACAAGCTGACAGCTTGTGGTGACATCTTAGCATGGTATTCTGTGGCGTAATAGTGCAGTGGTGCAAAGGTGGACTCGATTGTAATCTATTTTGCTTTCACCTCGTGTTCAGTTATTTTTACAGAAAAGCAAATCTACAAAGTATTCATTACCACATGTCTGTGATTTTAAAGTGTAGCTTTGATAAAATCAATTGAAAAACTGCTTACTTATTTAATTGCTGCAGAATATTCAATTCAAATATTCTTGCATCACGACGTGATTGTCCTATTTCCTGTTGTTGACTTCCTTATTCTCTCAAAAACCCGGAAGACTTTAGAGCATTAAATCACTGACATATATTAAATAAATTTATTTAGATTACATATTTATATTTGGACACCAAAAAAATTGGATTTAATCAAGGAAGCCACTTTAATCCGTTCATACACTATGAACTAGAAACACGATTTGTGATGTGAAATAATAATATTTATTTTGTATAGTTCCATATCCACAGCAATTTAGTACTTAACATAAAATATAATACGAAATAAGAACACATGTAACTATATAAATACATAATTTAATGACATTCGTTTATAATAACAAATTATAGTGCAAAATAAATACATAAAAGCAGTTCATTCAGTTATAACACTTAGAAATTAATTAGTTAATTAAAACTAAATATTTAATAAATTACAGCAGAAATGCTTCCGTGAATTAAATAAGCATCTTTACAGATGCCTTAGAAGATCAAAGTAAAGTTTTAGAAGTGAAAATAGTTGGCATAGCGTTCCAAACTGATGCCATGATGACCTCTTGTCTGATTCGCTACCCTTCTGTTGTCAACAGGACACAGACAGACTGACTAGGGAGGGGGCGTATCCAAGTGAGGGGGCATATCCAACTGAGGGGGCATATCCAAAGCGAGCATACTCACCGAATCGTCACAGCAGTCGGAGGCTGCACTCAGCCGGGAGTGCATCAAACATTGCTGAAAAGGGTCCATCGTCGTGAATCGACAACCAAGTTGGTCATGTGGACGGAAGTAGATGGCATCTCTCACCAAGTTTACTGTTTCAGCAGAAGGGCTGAATCGCATCGGGTAAATTTAAGAACATCGGCCGAATGCCGTATTAATCATATGAATTACATGTAAATGAAATAGCTTAAAACTAGTTAGTTTTCGTGTCTGTACCTGATACATTATGACCAATATGTTGCCAAGAAGTGCCACTGGTCTATGCGAACTGATGTAAATTACAAGTTTTGATTATGAATTTATTCTGAAAAAAAATGCATAATTCCAGAGGTATATGCCGGGGAGGGGCCATTGAGACTGAGGGTCTGTACTGTGATCTTTTGTAATGGACCTACTGTTTCTTTGAATATTCAAAAGTGAGTCTACAAATGGAACTCTGACCCTCAACCAAAGCTGTGTAGCACCAACAGAATACATTGAATGTAGTATTGTGTATTTCCACTGATAGTATTGTATACTGATAGTATTATATATACTTCCGCTGACAGTATTCTATACTTCCACTGATAGTGTTGCATACTTCCACTTATAGTATTGTATACTTCCACATAATTTTTATTTTATATTTTACATAACTGTGCATGCGAGACAAACTGTTTTATAGAAGCTCAACTTATTTATCATCAGGATCAGTGCAGCAGTATTTTAGTATACATTTTAATTTCTGACTCTTTAATGTGGTAAAATGTATGAACGACTACCATCTTTATGATGGTATCACTTTTTCATTCACTAGTTTATTATTTATTGTTTAGTTTATTATATGGTTTGTATACGTCGTAAGTTTATGATAAAGCTTGGTACACTGTATACATTATAACTTGCATGCTTTTATAATTGTGATGTTGTTTTGATTTCTTGTAACACAATTGTTATGATCAGTCATATGTAGTAATTTTATTTTAAATGTTAAGGTAACCATTATTTGTTTCAATTTCCGTCCATCTTGCTTCATTGTATAGTATGCACCTACCTACATGTTATTGTTATATACAAATATTGCGTGTTCTCATGGCATACATTTAATTAGTTTATATGATGTGAACTGTTACAACAAACTATACATGTCATGAGGATAAGTTTGTTTGTTTGTCCATCGGTTGTTGCCACTGTGGCAAATGTCTTGTTAAATAAATTATCAGATATATCGAAGTGCAAGAGTTAGTGGTTATTTCTTTCCTGGTCCAGCTTTACATATGTGTAACTGATATATTACGGGAGTGGCAGATCTCTCTAACAGATCGATTTTTACACCACCCCCACACACACTTAAATTTTACATAATTAGAAAGCCCTGCATCTCCCCGTTACGATTATTCCTGTCGTAGAGTTGCGAACTGGTGTAGTTTGCATTAATCCAAGGTCACCATCAATCAATCGATTTTAGAAATTGGGCACTTCTGAAAACTTCTTGAACTTCTGCTATTTTATCCTTAATATCAATTTATGTTAACAAATGCAGAATGCTAATGCCTATCTGTGCACAATATGTGTATGTGCCAGGGGTTGAGTAGTGACTAGTAATATAGGTTTTTGTGTAAAAGTACAACATTAATGTGTGTTGAACCCATAAAAACGATTACTTAATAAACATGACCTCCTGTTGCTATGTTCCATTCCCAAGGCAATCTAGATCCCAAAAATAAATGTATGGCTATAAGAATGAGTGGGCGTAGTGAAGTAAGAATTATACAAATGTCGGATTTATATAAAGGTGGAAGGGATTTCAGAATGTATGGTCATGGTTTCATTTATATGGATTTTTCTTATTTATATGTTACAGAGCAACTAAGAAATTAGATCAACCGTAACATATTACTATATAGTTTCATATTTATTCTCTAACCTCTCTGCTGTGAACGTTCACATGTTATTTACACAAAAACAATTCCACTCCCTTGGAAAAAAGATTCAAATTTACTGAAACATAATTGTCAAAACATTTCATTAATGGCAAACATGACTTTGTTGATACAGTTCATTAAACGCGTACAACATTGCAACACTGGGATATGGGCCTTACTTACCCCTTGACTTCTTAATATCATTACTGCAGTCCTCAACATATTCTAAGCTGATCTCAATAAGAGTTATGATTGTTGTATTTAACTTGATGACTTGGCAGAACTCTGACGTTGTATATTAATCCCTCTTTGTTTGGCAACATTTATCAAGACGAAGTTCATATTCCTGCTTACACAAAAACACACACACACACACACACACACACACACTCACCCACTCACTCTCTCACACACACCACACACACCCACACACCCACACAATCAAACACACACACACACACACACACATACACACACACACACTCACTCACTCTCACACACACACCACACACACAAACACACCCACACACCCACACAATCTCACACACACACCACACACACACACCCACACAATAACACACACACAATAACACACACACACACACACACACACACACACACACACACACACACACACACACACACACACATACTCACTCACTCACTCACTCTCACACACACCACACACACACACACACACACACACACACACACACACTCACTCACTCTCACACACACACCAAACACACACACACACCCACACACCCAGACACCCACCCACACACCCACACAATCACATACACACACACACACACACACACACACACACACACACACACACATTATAAGTTTGACTACAGTTAATACATTTCTAAGATATCACAAAACCACCTGAACTGATGAAATGGAATCAATGTGTGTGCACACAACATGTAGTGTTTGCATAAAGAACACCAGCAGGGTATGAACCTACCACACACAACACTGAACCGACATTACCCTAAACTGTACAAGTAAAAACAATTGGTTTAGAGAAACATTTAGCAGTGCTTTTGCATTAAAACACAGTATTCTGACTGCAATCAGTCACAACTGTATTATGACACAACTGTATTATTAGAAAATCAATATACAGGTACATGAACTGACAGGAATACATAATAATTAGTACACGATCTGTAGTAGCATCGTCTAACACTATACAAAATGTCCTCTAGTTCGTTATCTTCAATAAAATACTCGCTAGGTGTGCGGGCGTGTGTGTGCGGGCGTGTGTGTGCGGGCGTGTGTGTGCGGGCGTGTGTGTGTGTGTGTGTGTGTGTGTGTGTGTGTGTGTGTCTGTGTCTGTGTCTGTGTGTCTGTGTGTGTGTCTGTGTGGTGTGTGGGGTGTGTGTGTGTCCGTGTGGTGTGTGTGTAATAATGAATAATGTATGTATAATCCTACATTATATATAATAAAAAGAAAACTATGCAAGTTCAAAGTATGTTCGACATTTTTGTTATGTGTATTTAATAGTTGTTTTGTTGATGCAGGTGTTAGGTACACGTATGAAAGGTTGGTAATGTACATGATTATACTGACTGGGTATTTGTATTAACTGTGTTTCTTAATTATTAAGAAACAATATTAATAATAATAATGAATATCTCAAAGAAAAGATTATAACCAAAGGTTATTCTATGTAATATTATACCTGTGTAAACTTATGCAAACTCATTTTTAAAGGTAACTTAACAATGAATGATCGCAGTTATTTATTCATACATTCAATGTACTATTATTAATATACCATAGTTATATTTATTTACTTATTGATGACTAAAGACAATGTAGTTTATTTTGTATAGTAGAAATGATTGTATCTTAAAAAATTACTATCAATAAAATATTGATGATTTTATGCATGGTATTAATTCTTTTACAATTATAATTCCAGCCAAAACAGTTATTTGGATAAGCGCGATATACGAAAAATATAATAATTATTACTATAGAATGAAAAAATCATGAAATATATCAACAGATATTAAAATAAATATTTTTTAATACAACATAATATAATTCCAACATATAATTAGGTACGTCCCCTTGTAGTTACATACAAGGCGACGTATACTTAGGCGTGGACGTTCCACATTCGAAATGTAAGAGAGTTCAAGCATTTTTATATCTTTCAATAATATTTACGTACGTACAACAAATTAACTAAAGCTTACCGTGAGGCTGAGTTGTGTACGATTAAAGCTGTTAAAACATTTATAATATACCTTAAAATGTGCTGTTGCGAGTATAACTGTTTCCTACAAGAAAAAAACTTTGAAAAACAAAAGAGAGGGAATGAGGAAGTGGGAGACACTGGGTATATAGCCTGTAGTACAATCTAATGTAACTAGTTCGGCCAGGGGTACCTCATCGGTTGCTCCTCATAACGTTCCCTGGCACGGTTGGTCACAATCCTTACTCCCTCACAACTGACCGACTTCCGCCGGAAGTGTTCCTATGGGAGGAAATTACCTGGCCCAAACCCCGGTTCGCCGCACCGGTTGTGACCTCCATAGGATGAGCGTCACTGGTAACCCCTTCCGCCACGTGCGGTCGGAACACTCAGTTGCAGAAGGTAGCCATTTTGTTTGCTTATAAACCCATGCCGAGCCTTAGCTGGTGAAATTGTGGTGTCAACTTGTAAAACACGTAAGCTGATATATCTGACGTTATTTATTTTGTAGCATTACATTACAACTTCGCTTATATGTCATGCTATATCATATAATACATAAAACATGTTAACATGCATAACTATAATTATTAATGTAGACTTAACCAGATTCATGGTTCTATAGCGGAAGTTGGGCAACAATATGGCGTCGCCGACATTTCCTCCTTCATAAAATTAAATAAGGCATTATTTTTAAACGCAGATACATAATACAGTACACCCTACAGTGAATAATATAACTCGCCTTGATATACGATAATTCATAATTTAAAATAATAAACACAGGTGGATTAAAACATTATTAGTTATTTTCTTTGATAAATAAATGCAATGCTTACCTACGATTTACATCGACGCAAATCAGCAAGTGGATCCATTCATTACATATAAACTATGTTGCCAAGTAATGTTTTGATTACTGAGACATGTATTATCTGTATAATTATATTCACAGTAGAACGATGCTAACAGTTATGCACAATGATGATAATGTTTGTCTTCCGTAATGCCTTGCTGGTTTGACTATGCATGTTAGCGATACAGAATGTCGACACTGCATGCACCACATGGCAACTAATGTAATGTACTACCAACAGTTGCCGTTCTAAAACAACATTACACACATGGCCTACCTTAAAGCAATTGTCTGTAGCAGTCGTCGCTCTCTTTTTGGCGTCTAATTGTATATCCCAATGTCTGATGACTCCCCAAACTGCAACATGTGCAGCTCATTCGAGACCAACTGTCAAACCACATAGAGCGTCAAATGTATATCGTTTGCTGAATATCATACGATTCGCTGCACCCGACCCTAAACGAAGCATCCGTAAACACGTGAAGTTGGTCTTGTACTGAAAACCGGGAGAACTGCATTTCGACTACAACTGCACTTAAAATTCGACAAATCCATGCTTTCGATCGAACGCTTAAGGCATTTGTTTGTAGCAACTGCCATGTTCAACGCGACAGATGTTGCTAATTATACATTGTCAATTAGTGCGTTCTTGAGCGGGACCAAGAACATACCATTGTCGGAGGCCGCACGTCAGTCTAAGAATGTCCACGGCAGTGAAACATTGCATTGTCTGTGTTATACTGACAATGACACATGACAGGTATTACACACGGGCAAATCAAGTTTGCCTTGAATGGCACAAGTAGCTTCGCTGTTCTTGTCGAATGTGCAAATACCCATGACCGTACCGAATTGCGGCTTAATTAGAATGACGGGTGGGTTGAAAAGGATTGGTTGATGAAAGTATGGAGGAAGAGGGGTGTAGAGGGACAGTGAGAATGGAAATAGTAGAGGATAAAGAAAGTGAGGGAGTGGGAGAGGGAGACGGCGAAGGGCCGCCAAGCAGGGAGGAAGGGAGAAAATGTTGAGTAGTTTTAAAAGGATGGGATGGGGAGAGGTAAATCAGAACAGAGACAGACAAAGAGAGAAAAACAACCTCACAAACTTGTTCACTCTGACACATTGTGCATCAGAACGAAAACGGATTGCAGCGCTACTCATTTGTGCATTTCTTTCAACTATTTGCTAAAAATGGACACTGAACGGTTTAAATATTAATAAAAATAATACAGTTTTTATATAGCGCTAATTCCCACATGACTGATCGTTGCTCTGCACAAGAAATATACTAAATATATATTAATAAATAGAAATGTAAATTATATAAATTTATATAACTTATATTAATTTTTTGGTTTTAAGATGTACTAGTAAACCCTTGTATGTAAATTATATAAATTAATTTAAATATTTAAGAATCGCATAATAACTCAGCCTGCGTCTGATCTAACACTTGATCGAAGGAAGCATAGACCTCTATTCCAACGAGTAATACAGTCACAGAAAAAAACACCTACTCCCAATATTTGTATTTACTGTTGGGGTAAAATGTAAAACAGAACCAGATGATCGATGCTGCATAGGTTTTCTAATAGGAGTAAGCAATGAATGTAAATACGACACACACGTACACGCACACACACGCCACACGCCCCCCCCCCCCCGTACACACACGCACACGCACACGCACACGCGCGCACACTCACACTCATCCCCGCCCA
>OZ024856.1:46012609-46027609 GCA_964017155.1 Oasisia sp. SBJ-2009
TAGACATTAGTTCAGGTCTCCATGGTAACAAAACGTTGACTGCTTAGTAACAAAATACACATTCAGCTGAAAGCTTACAATCTTAATTTTACAGTAATTTTCATTTCGTTGAAAACTATATTTTCTATCACAGAATTTACCTACGGTTAAAAAACACTGTGCATGATGTCATGATACTCATGGCGTCATGATGTCATGATACTCATGGCATCATGACGTCATGATACTCACGGCGTCATGACGTCATGATACGGCGTCATGACGTCATGATACTCACGGCATCATGATGTCATGATACTCATGGCGTCATGACGACATGATACTCACGGCATCATGACGTCATGATACTCACGGCATCATGACGTCATGATACTCATGGCATCATGACGTCGTGATACTCATGGCAGCATGATGTCATGATACTCATGGCAGCATGATGTCATGATACTCGTGGCATCATGACGCCATGATACTCGTGGCATCATGACGCCATGATACTAATGGTGTCGGTGTCACACTGCTTCTGCCAGTCTGCCCCTGCTGTCTGTGATACTTGATGTTGTGTCCAGGAGTCGTCTGAGCGGGCTCTGAGGATACAGCAACTGGAGGATGAAGTGACGAGTATCAGACACAACCTGGAGGACAGAGACCAGGTGAGACTGACACTGAGACAGAGACATGTCTTCTAAACATGTTTGTAGATAGTGTAGTGTAGAGACCAGGTGAGACTGAGAGAGAGACCTGTCTTCTAAACATGTTTGTAGATAGTGTAGTATAGAGACCAGGTGAGATTGAGACTGATACATGTCTTCTAAACACGTTTGTAGATAGTGTAGTATAGAGACCAGGTGAGACTGAGACTGAGACATGTCTTCTAAACATGTTTGTAGATAGTGTAGTATGGAGACCAGGTGAGACTGAGACATGTCTTCTAAACGTGTTTGTTGATAGTGTAGTATAGAGACAAGTTTGTACCCAGCTTTTTCGTATAATGAGTTATTATTAGGAGCTGTCTGAATTTATCATGTCAACTGTAGAAAACTAATGAGCAACTTACAAAATGATATCTGAGACGGCTCATACAAATTCTCCTTTAGTATTTAAATATAAACAAACGCGCAAGATTTACAGGTGAGAATATACAATGTTTGAAGTTATGTTTCTTTTGATAAAGAATGAAATGAAAAATAATTCCTTTTACAGTGCTGCCTTGTGACACCGTGAACCAATTTAACTGCGGGTCTTTTACGCGGTAGGCAATTATTAGATTACTTTATAATAATCACTGCTGAATGGTCCACCTTTGTAATTCATTGTTTACTCACCAGGAGGTTCGTCAAATTAGAGAGAAGTCGGCTGCTGAGATTGCCGACCTTGAAGGCATCGCCCACGCGCACTACAGCCGAGCCAATCGGCTTGGAGACGAACTCAACTATCTGAGAGCGGAACACTTGGAAATAGTGCGGCGGGTATGTTACCTCTTATTCCTACGCCAAGCCAGTGGGTAGAGCGGTGCCACACACACATTCGCACACACCACACACACACACGCACGCACGCACGCACGCACGCACGCACGCACACACACACACACACACACACACACACACACACACACACACATGAATGTACAAAACACATTTATGTACTTTTGACAACACTCCTGTACCTGTCTGCTCCTGGCCCAGCTGGTTGTGGCCCACCAAATGACCCGATATACCTGTCTGTCCCTGTTGTCCCCTGATCCCATCCGTCTCTTCCCTCCAGCTGCAATCTCAGGAGGAACTGTCCAGCCGGGAACATGAACTGGAGGACTCACTGCGAGAACTCTAGGACGATATCAAAACAGTGAGTGACACTCTTGATCTGCCTGGTCCGCGGCTCACACTTCTCATTCTGTTCTCTGTCACTGGTGTTGTCATCACTGCTGTTGTCTCTTACGTTTTTGTCATCACTGCTGTTGTCTTTTACGTTGTTGTCATCACTGCTGTTATCTCTTACGTTGTTGTCTTCACTGCTGTTATCTCTTACGTTGTTGTCATCACTGCTGTTATCTCTTATGTTGTTGTCATCACTGCTGTTATCTCTTACGTTGTTGTCATCACTGCTGTTGTCTCTTACGTTGTTGTCATCACTGCTGTTATCTCTTACGTTGTTGTCTTCACTGCTGTTGTCTCTTACGTTGTTTTCATCACTGTTGTTGTCTCTTACGTTGTTGTCATCACTGCTGTTGTCTCTTACGTTGTTGTCATCACTGCTGTTGTCTCTTACTTTGTTGTCATCACTGCTGTTATCTCTTGTGTAGTTGTCATCACTGCTGTTATCTCTTGTGTTGTTGTCATCACTGCTGTTATCTCTTGTGTTGTTGTCATCACTGGTGTTGACAGATCTATTTTCACGATATGCAAACCGAAATCAGTCAAGCAATTGATCGATAATTGAATTCTGACACTGGAGGACCAAGCATTTAAACAAAAGGCTGTAGAATATTTGGGAACAGGGATAATAGGTGACTTTTTGAAGCAATGGGGGATTTTACATTGGGATATAGCCCAGACACCATATCAACATGTCACCCTATTACCAGACACCCCATCAGCCTGTCACACTATTGCCCAGACATCCTATTATCCTGTCACCCTCTATCCCCGGACACCCTATCTCACTCACACCATATTTCATTGACACCCTATGTCACTCACACCCTATTTCACTCACACCCTATCTCACTCTCACCCTATCTCACTCACACCCTATCTCACTCACACCCTATTTCACTCACACCCTATCTCGCTCTCACCCTATCTCACTCTCACCCTATCTCACTCACACCCTATCTCACTCACCCCCTATCTCACTCACACCCTATCTCACTCACACCCTATCTCACTCACACCCTATCTCACCCTATCTCGCTCTCACCCTATCTCGCTTACACCCTATCTCACTCTCACCCTATCTCACTCACACCCTATCTCGCTCTCACCCTATCTCCCTCTCACCCTATCTCACTCTCACCCTATCTCGCTCTCACCCTATCTCGCTCTCACCCTATCTCGCTCTCACCCTATCTCACTCTCACCCTATCTCGCTCTCACCCTATCTCGCTCTCACCCTATCTCGCTCTCACCCTATCTCGCTCTCACCCTATCTCACTCACACCCATCTCATTGTCACCCTATTTCACTCACACCCTATCTCACTTTCACCCTATCTCGCTCTCACCCTATCTCATTGTCACCCTATTTCACTCACACCCTATCTCACTTTCACCCTATCTCACCCACACCCTATCTCACTGTCACCCTATTTCACTCACACCCTATCTCGCTCTCACCTGATCTCACTCTCACCCTATCTCACTCTCACCCTATCTGTGAGTCACCCTATCGCCCGTGTGCCCAGGAGGTGACGGAGGGGATGCTGGAGCTGGAGCGATCCCGCATCAAGATGGCCACGGAGCTGGAGCAGCTCCACGACCAAAAGGACAATCTGCAGGAGCATCTGAGCGTGCTCAAACAAACCCTCGTCGTGGTAACTCTCTCGCATGTGTGCATGTGTCGTCACGCCTCGTCACGCTTCGTCACGCTTGTGTTTCTGTCTTTTTCTTCAGATTTGTAGCACTTTTAAAGCGACATGGTCCGTTCGTGGTGCACCTGGCTGGGTGTGGCGTTAGTGGCGTCAACTTGTGTTCACGTGATACTGCATCACGCGATCATGCATTTCCTGGTCTCTTAGCCTCGCCTACATTAGTTTCGAAAACGCCTCGTGGTCGATGTGTAAACAGAGTTAAGCACACCTTAATGCGTCTATTTTCAACTCCTAAATGATACATGAAAACATATTTTGACTGTCTTTATGCTATAATAGGTATAATTTATACTGTACAACATGATTTTGCAATAAAAATAAAAAGCCACAAATGGACCATGTCGCTTTAAATAATCATTTCCCAGCGATGAAGAAAAATGTCATCGAAATTTAAATTTTATATTTTATTGAAAACTTGGTTTATTCTCCTTGTTAATATAATAATATTAATAATGGCTTGATGCAAGAAATACCAGAAGCTACCACCATTGCTAAACATTACTTGGTTTTATTAAGTGAACACTATATGTTTTCTGTGGCAAGGTTCATGGAGATCTCGTTTCCTGTTCAGATCCCAACTGTTGGACCTGGCTGAGATATATTTCTTTTGAATCATATAAGATTGTTGTTGTGGTCACTATGTCCACTCAAGCGGTCAGTCATCCATTGTCACAATGGCCACTAAGTCAGAACCTCGGGAGTGAATCACTGAGAGTGAAACCTTGAGAGTGAAACATGTTAATGGAATGTCTTTGTGAACTTACAACATGAACCGATAAATGACTGGTGAGTTCTGTTTCAGATCCGGAGTGGCGCCAACACCCCAGTGCCACAGGACGCAACGGCAAAGGGAAACACTAACTACTTTGAAGAACAACAATACCAGCTGGAGGTGACTAGTTCTGTCGACGTATCAGAGATGTCACTGACACAATGGTGCAACTTTTGGGTAGAGACATATGTGAAGTGGTCAACTGGAACATTGGCAACTTTCCTGAAAAAACTCAAAACTTATCTATTTCGTTTGTATTAAATGCCTTGATGGCACTGGTTTATATTTCATAGCATTGACTGGTTTTAAATTGTTCTGTTTTAAACTGTATTTTTACACCCTAATTTTATTTATTTATCTTAGCATATTTATTATTTATTTATCTTAGCTTACTTAATTATTTATCTCAGTTTATTTATTTATTACAACTGTGTCTGTAACACAAGTGTGTCTGTAACACAAGTGTGTCTGTAACACCTGTGTCTGTAACACAAGTGTGTCTGTAACACCTGTGTCTGTAACACATGGGTGTCTGTAACACAAGGGTCTTGTGTCTGTGTCTGTAGCACAAGGGTATGTCTGTAACATGATTATCTTTAACACACACAGGAGTGGGCGTTACACAAAAGTGTGTATGTAACGGTGTTACATCTGTAACACTGTAACGTAAGTGTTTGCTACAGCTTGAGCAGAAGATGAGTCGTCACGCTGAGGTGATGGAGAGTCGGAGACAGGTGTCACATGACAGCATCCAGCAGCTGCAACGGAAGCTGAATAACCTTGAACAGGTGACCTTCACTTGACCTTCAGTGCTTTACACATCCGTCCCACAAAGATGGTTATCTCATCAGTTATGCCACGTTCGGCTTTATTTTTCTCTAAGCTCTCAAACCATAGGGCCAATTGTTTTCATTTAACCCATTAGCACTCAACCAATTTGAACGGGAAGCCTGTGCCTCATCAAATATTTGACATAGATGTTTAAAATATTGCTTGTCCCATTTTCTTTGCTCCAATGCCTTTATTATTCAATTCTCGCAATTGCATGTTTTATGCATGTTGTAGATAATAAACGTACCTACACACTGGTGTCAAAACTGGTGTTGTAACTTTAAGATATGTTGACCATTTCTTGATTGACACTAAGACATTTTGAATTTTTTTGTAAAACAAAATACTTTATTGCGGTGTAATTGTTTTATGCTTGGCTTTTTACTTTTACAACTTGTGTTTATTTAAAAGACCATTACATTATCTACACACTGGTATACAATTTGTTATATTATGTTACACTTTTTAGCAGTATACGTGGCCAACTTCCTGGCTGGAGGGCATTTTAAAATGTCAAAAAAAAAAACGTTTGTTGTCACATTTTCAAAAATGCAGTAAATATTTTTTGAAAACGGAAATATCCAAAATAGCCACAAATTAAAGGTACTCAATCCACTCGTTTGCTAATCGCCAAACCGGTTCTTTTATTACCAGATGTGTAATGTGTTAATAGTTTAACTAGTATGCACAGTCAGTTAATTTTTTAAATGCGTACTTGTCATTTTATAATTGTAAAAAAAGAATCGCCGTTACACCGGGTATAACTGGCGAAACAATCAGCAGCTGCCGACGCCCTGTGCTTTTTGGGTCACGTGTTTTATGCGAGATCGACTTACTACGGTACAATAACAAATCGCACGTGCTTTTGCGCGTCATGACTAAGATTGCAAGTCAAAGGCAGTGATTCTTCTATGAAGGTACGCATTAAGTGCATTAACGCAGTCAGCAACAAGAGCGAGTAGTCGGGGGCTAATTCACTCTTGTGAACGTTGACTCGACGCGGATTCTTGTCACTGTGGTCACTGCAAGGGTACTTGTCGTCCTCAGTGGTTCTTTTATGTCCCAAATTGAGACAGGACTGACATTAACATGATTATCAGATTCACGATGAATACGCAGTCCCCAATGTTGAGAGCCAGGTTTTAACAGCAAATATACCATGCCTGTGCAGCTGTGCTAAAAACTACATGCCCTGCACCTCTCAGTCAAAGCTACTTTGCAGGTCCTCTTTTACAAAGCTACAACTGTCGTACATTCCATTCTCACAATTACCAAAACCTTCAGGCAACCTACTGCACCCACCTGTAATTTCAACATAACGACAACTTTTTGAAATCCAATTATATCATGAAAATATGATAATGACAATAATATGAACTTCTTTATAGGGCCATTTTCAGCCAAAATTACTCAAAGGCGCTTTGCATGTTTAATCATTAAAAAAAAATCACAAATACTAATAGATTAAGATCATTAAAATCGTCATAGACACTAAAACATAAAACTGCAGTATTTTTTTAAACTACAGGTGTACGCAAAATGTATACAAATTTATATATTTATAAAGCAGTATCAAGAAATACCCCCTACCTCCATTAGGCAAGAGTCCATATTGGGCCCCAGCTGTTGTGACTTGAGGCATGGTCTGGTCATACCCGGGGCCGGCCATAAGTCCTGGCTGGTCAAACCCGAGTTGACCGGCATCAGTCATGTCCACCCCGTAGTGCTGGTCAGCCGGGGGAGGGGCGACTACTTGACCCCCAGCCCCATAGAAAGTAGGCACTGGTCTCCCGGAGTTAGAACTGGGCGGGGGCGGATGGCTGGGCTGGTCCAGGTAGGGAGGGGCCCCCTGAAGGAAAGAACGCAGGTAAGAACAGGTAAGTTCTGCACTCAGCAGGGTGGTCTAGACACACTCAGCAGGGTGGTCTAATCACACTCAACAGGGCGGTCTAGACGCACTCAGTAGGGTGGTCTAGACGCACTCAGCAGGGTGGTCTAGACGCACTCAGCAGGGTGGTCTAGACGCACTCAGCAGGGTGGTCTAGACACACTCAGCAGGGTGGTCTAGACACACTCAGCAGGGTGGTCTAGACACACTCAACAGGGCGGTCTAGACACACTCAACAGGGTGGTCTAGACGCACTCAGCAGGGTGGTCTAGACGCACTCAGCAGGGTGGTCTAGACGCACTCAGCAGGGTTGTCTAGACGCCCTCAGCAGGGTGGTCTAGACACACTCAACAGGGTGGTCTAGACGCACTCAACAGGGTGGTCTAGACGCACTCAGCAGGGTGGTCTAGACGCACTCAGCAGGGTGGTCTAGACACACTCAGCAGGGTGGTCTAGACGCACTCAGCAGGGTGGTCTAAACGCACTCAGCAGGGTGGTCTAGACGCACTCAGCAGGGTTGTCTAGACGCACTCAGCAGGGTGGTCTAGACACAATCAACAGGGTGGTCTAGACACACTCAATAGGGTGGTCTAGACGCACTCAGCAGGGTGGTCTAGACGCACTCAGCAGGGTGGTCTAGACGCACTCAGCAGGGTGGTCTAGACACACTCAGCAGGGTGGTCTAGACACACTCAGCAGGGTGGTCTAGACACACTCAGCAGGGTGGTCTAGACACACTCAACAGGGCGGTCTAGACACACTCAGCAGGGTGATCTAGACACACTCAGCAGGGCGGTCTAGACGCACTCAGCAGGGTGGTCTAGACACACTCAGCAGGGTGGTCTAGACACACTCAGCAGGGTGGTCTAGACGCACTCAGCAGGGTGGTCTAGACACACTCAACAGGGCGGTCTAGACACACTCAACAGGGCGGTCTAGACACACTCAGCAGGGTGGTCTAGACACACTCAACAGGGCGGTCTAGACACACTCAACAGGGCGGTCTAGACACACTCAGCAGGGTGGTCTAGACACAATCAGCAGGGTGGTCTAAACACACTCAACAGGGCGGTCTAGACACACTCAACAGGGCGGTCTAGACACACTCAGCAGGGTGGTCTAGAAACACTCAGCAGAGTGGTCTAGACACACTCAGCAGGGTGGTCTAGTTACACTCAGCAGGGTGGTCTAGTCATTAGCTGGTCTGTCTACAGGTAGATTGTGTTTACAATGGTATGATCTCATGAGGTCTCACTAATCAGCCTTTTTCAGAACATTTACGAAAAGGAATACGGGAACCTTGTGACAATACCTGAACCTTGTTACAATTTGGGAATCTTGTGATGATATGAAAATCTTGTGACGATATGGGAACCTTGTGACAAAATGGGAACCTTGTGACAATATGAGAACCTTGTGACATATGGGAACCTTGTGACATATGGGAACCTTGTGACGATATGGGAACCTTGTTACAATATGGGAATCTTGTGACATATGGGAACCTTGTGACAATATGGGAACCTTGTGACATATGGGAACCTTGTGATAATATGGGAACCTTGTGACATTGATATGTTGCTGTCTCAGGATGAAATATACTGCAGAGAGGTTAACGCAGTGTGTAACACAATGATACATGTATTTACATAAAATAAAAATTTACATAAAATAGTATGTACATAATTATATAAAATATAAAATGTCCAAGTCTTCCTTCAAGTCTTCAAGTGTTACTGTTATACTGCTTAAAAGTGATATTTCACTATCCGGCAGTTGTGGTTAAAATCAAAGTTTCGGGTAAATTTAGGATTAATAAAAATTAACTTAGGCTTAATTATGGCTACGGTTACTTTAGGGTCAGCATAAAACCGAAATTTGTGAAGGTCGTTTATTTAACGTCGTCTGCGATAATTTACCGATGTAGATCGCGTACGAGTTTGGCGCGAGTCTGTTTTCTTAATTTTATTCTTCACAGGAATGAAAATTATTTTATTTGTAAACTAGTATGTGTATATGTACATAGGATATGTGAGGATATGCTTGGCGGCTATAAATAAGACATTGTTTTCATGGTTAGGTCAGAAAACCAAAAGATCGATGCGTTGTAGCCACGGCCACGGGATGACGCCGTGTCCCGGCAAGACATCCCGATACCGTTCAGTCTTCAGTATTCTAATCATACTTGAAGCCACTGAATATTCATATTCGATTCGATTCTTTTTTCGAAATTTCTAGGATATTCGATTCGAATGAAATTACAGATTCGTCCGTTCCGCATTTCATCTTTCGCCAAATTGCCGATACCGTGCATTTTTCGTTTCGCCAATCTGTAAAAAAAATTAGTGTATGGCGAAAGCCTAGCGCGAACCCAGTAATTACTGGTCCCCCAATTAAGCAGCCCTTAGAGAGGCCCAGTAACACAATACAGATGCCTTGTGCTTCCTTGGCTATTAGAAAGTCATGATAAGGAAGATAACAAATCCTGCATGGGTAAATTAACACCTTAAAGAGAATATAATTCTGCTCCGCTTTTACCCACCTTAAATGTCACGGTGCTGGTTCACGTCCGCGCGGACAGCCAGTCGCTGCCACGTCCCACGAACGTCGCCCGGTACAAAATTACGCAACGTGTACGGGAGTGTCAGCGACCGATGTCGCTTCGATTAGCGCAGCAACTTGTATCTTGCCGCATCTATTCACGCCTCGAAGTGCTGACCCAGGGAATATCATCGGGCAACCGGAACGTGTTTATAAACACGCCGAACGCTGTGTGTGTGTGTGTGTGTGTGTGTGTGTGTGTGTGTGTGTGTGTGTGTGTGTGTGTGTGTGTGTGTGTGTGTGTGTGTGTGTGTGTGTGTGTGTGTGTGTGTGTGTGTGTGTGTGTGTGTGTGTGTGTGTGTGTGTGTGTGTGTGTGTGTGTGTGTGTGTGTGTGTGTGTGTGTGTGTGTGTGTGTGTGTGTGTGTGTGTGTGTGTGTGTGTGTGTGTGTGTGTGTGTGTGTGTGTGTGTGTGTGTGTGTGTGTGTGTGTGTGTGTGTGTGTGTGTTGAGGTCAGCTTAGAATTTAGAATATGTTGAGGACTGCAGTAATGATATTAAGAAGTCAAGGGGCAAGTAAGGCCCATATTCCAGTGTTGCACTGTTATACGCGTTTAATGAACTGCATCAACAAAGTAATGTTTGCCATTTATGAAATGTTTTGACAATTATGTTTCAATAAATTTGAATCTTTCTTCCAAGGGAGTGGAATTGTTTTTGTGTAAATAACACGTGAACGTTCACAGCAGAGAGTCTAGAGAATATATATAAAACTATATAGTAATATGTTACGGTTGATCTAATTTCTTAGTTACTCTATGTTACATGCAAATTAGAAAAATCCATATAAATGAAACCATGACCATACATTCTGAAATCCCTTCCACCTATATATAAAATCGACATAATTCTTACTTCACCCACTCACTCTTCTAGCTATATATATATATATATATATATATATATATATATATATATATATATATATATATATATATATATATATATATATATATATATATATATATATATATATATACTCCTAAAGGCAGCTTATGTCGACCGATTATGCACAAGGACCGGCTTATGTAGACCGCTGTTTTATGTAGACCCTCTCTCTTTATATATATATATATATATATATATATATATATATATATATATATATATATATATATACATATATATATATATGTATATATATATGTATATATATATATATATATATATATATATATATATATATATATAATACACATGGTTATATCAGCGTTCGGCGTGTTTGTAAACACGTTCTGGTTGCCCGATGATATTCCCTGGGTCAGCACTTCGAGGCGTGAATAGATGCGGCAAGAGACAAGTTGCTGCGCTGATCGAAGCGACATCGGTCGCTGGCGCTCCAGTACATGTTGCGTAATGTTGGACCGGGCGACGGTCGTGGGGCGTGGCAGAGACTCGCTGTTCGAGCACGTTTGGCTGTCTGTCGAACGATCATGGGATGTGCCGATTATGTTGCGCCGAGCCGGGTCAAACTCGAAAGAAGCGCATTTAACGTGTTCTAAGCTGATACAGTTCTAAATAATGGTTTAATTTGAAAGAAATGATCTAACTAATAACATTGAAAGTCTTCGAAAAGGCATCGATTGACGGCTTGTCTCTCCGGGTAGATTACCCGGACGTGAATCAGCACCATGACATTTAAGGTGGGTAAAGGCGGAGCAGATCTTTATACTCTTTAAGGTGTATACCCAACCAATACACTGCTAAGGCTCCACTTGGCTCTATGCTCTTTAATTAATTGCAGAATATTTGTTTGACGAATATATATTATATTTTAGTTCTAATATATACAATATTAACACTTCCGTCAGCAAATGTGTTTAACAGTGATTCTCTTTTCAAAGCTTCGGGTTTACTGTTCCAAAGAAATGGATATGCCAATTTTTTATTTGTTCCACCTTGTTTGGTACTGAGGTAAGACTCCCTACGTACCAACCTGACCTCCCCTATGGGACTCCAGTGTTCCCATAATCATTTTTCTTGGGATTGTAGCTATAGGCCGTCTCCATGTATATGAATCTAATTGCCATATCCTCCTGTCTTTCCAGTTTCTTCTCTACTACCTACCTCTGGACAAACATCCCATCCGTTGTTCCTCTTCCTTGTCTAAACTCCAGCTGTTCTTCAATGATTTCCCCTTACACTATTGCTTTTATTCTGCCATCCCGAATTCTTTCCAGCAACTTCAACATATGGCTTAGCAACGTAATGCCTCAATTGTTTTCCAGGGTCATGCACATCTCCCTTTCTTTTCTATATTCAGACAATTAGCCCCGTTCTTTATTCCGCTGTGAACTTCCCGTCTCTCTTGCAGGTGTTGAGCAATTGTTTTTTCGATCATCTTCCAACTCGCTCAGCCACCGCCACCATATATACTCAATGCCTGTTTATCTTTCGAAATAGGCCTACACGATAAACCGTAAGAATGGCCCGGGCTGTGACAAGTTTCATAAAGCTTACATTACCTCCTACCACTGTGTGTGTGTGTGTGTGTGTGTGTGTGTGTGTGCGTGCGTTTGCGTGCGCGCGTGTGCGTGTATGGGTGGGCGGGGATGAGTGTGGGTGTGAGTGAGTGAGTGTGTGTGTGAGTGTGTGTGAGTGAGTGTGTGTGTGTGTGTGTGTGTGTGTGTGTGAGTGTGTGTGTGTGTGCGTGTGTGTGTGTGTGTGTGTGTGTGTGTGTGTGTGTGTGTGTGCGCGTGTGCGTGCGT
This sequence comes from Oasisia sp. SBJ-2009, assembly GCA_964017155.1. Taxonomy (NCBI): domain Eukaryota; kingdom Metazoa; phylum Annelida; class Polychaeta; order Sabellida; family Siboglinidae; genus Oasisia; species Oasisia sp. SBJ-2009. The sequence continues at coordinate 46,024,998 of OZ024856.1, forward strand.
GGGTGGGCGGGGATGAGTGTGAGTGTGCGCGCGTGTGCGTGTGTGTACGGGGGGGGGGGGGCGTGTGGCGTGTGTGTGCGTGTACGTGTGTGTCGTATTTACATTCATTGCTTACTCCTATTAGAAAACCTATGCAGCATCGATCATCTGGTTCTGTTTTACATTTTACCCCAACAGTAAATACAAATATTGGGAGTAGGTGTTTTTTTCTGTGACTGTATTACTCGTTGGAATAGAGGTCTATGCTTCCTTCGATCAAGTGTTAGATCAGACGCAGGCTGAGTTATTATGCGATTCTTAAATATTTAAATTAATTTATATAATTTACATACAAGGGTTTACTAGTACATCTTAAAACCAAAAAATTAATATAAGTTATATAAATTTATATAATTTACATTTCTATTTATTAATATATATTTAGTATATTTCTTGTGCAGAGCAACGATCAGTCATGTGGGAATTAGCGCTATATAAAAACTGTATTATTTTTATTAATATTTAAACCGTTCAGTGTCCATTTTTAGCAAATAGTTGAAAGAAATGCACAAATGAGTAGCGCTGCAATCCGTTTTCGTTCTGATGCACAATGTGTCAGAGTGAACAAGTTTGTGAGGTTGTTTTTCTCTCTTTGTCTGTCTCTGTTCTGATTTACCTCTCCCCATCCCATCCTTTTAAAACTACTCAACATTTTCTCCCTTCCTCCCTGCTTGGCGGCCCTTCGCCGTCTCCCTCTCCCACTCCCTCACTTTCTTTATCCTCTACTATTTCCATTCTCACTGTCCCTCTACACCCCTCTTCCTCCATACTTTCATCAACCAATCCTTTTCAACCCACCCGTCATTCTAATTAAGCCGCAATTCGGTACGGTCATGGGTATTTGCACATTCGACAAGAACAGCGAAGCTACTTGTGCCATTCAAGGCAAACTTGATTTGCCCGTGTGTAATACCTGTCATGTGTCATTGTCAGTATAACACAGACAATGCAATGTTTCACTGCCGTGGACATTCTTAGACTGACGTGCGGCCTCCGACAATGGTATGTTCTTGGTCCCGCTCAAGAACGCACTAATTGACAATGTATAATTAGCAACATCTGTCGCGTTGAACATGGCAGTTGCTACAAACAAATGCCTTAAGCGTTCGATCGAAAGCATGGATTTGTCGAATTTTAAGTGCAGTTGTAGTCGAAATGCAGTTCTCCCGGTTTTCAGTACAAGACCAACTTCACGTGTTTACGGATGCTTCGTTTAGGGTCGGGTGCAGCGAATCGTATGATATTCAGCAAACGATATACATTTGACGCTCTATGTGGTTTGACAGTTGGTCTCGAATGAGCTGCACATGTTGCAGTTTGGGGAGTCATCAGACATTGGGATATACAATTAGACGCCAAAAAGAGAGCGACGACTGCTACAGACAATTGCTTTAAGGTAGGCCATGTGTGTAATGTTGTTTTAGAACGGCAACTGTTGGTAGTACATTACATTAGTTGCCATGTGGTACATGCAGTGTCGACATTCTGTATCGCTAACATGCATAGTCAAACCAGCAAGGCATTACGGAAGACAAACATTATCATCATTGTGCATAACTGTTAGCATCGTTCTACTGTGAATATAATTATACAGATAATACATGTCTCAGTAATCAAAACATTACTTGGCAACATAGTTTATATGTAATGAATGGATCCACTTGCTGATTTGCGTCGATGTAAATCGTAGGTAAGCATTGTATTTATTTATCAAAGAAAATAACTAATAATGTTTTAATCCACCTGTGTTTATTATTTTAAATTATGAATTATCGTATATCAAGGCGAGTTATATTATTCACTGTAGGGTGTACTGTATTATGTATCTGCGTTTAAAAATAATGCCTTATTTAATTTTATGAAGGAGGAAATGTCGGCGACGCCATATTGTTGCCCAACTTCCGCTATAGAACCATGAATCTGGTTAAGTCTACATTAATAATTATAGTTATGCATGTTAACATGTTTTATGTATTATATGATATAGCATGACATATAAGCGAAGTTGTAATGTAATGCTACAAAATAAATAACGTCAGATATATCAGCTTACGTGTTTTACAAGTTGACACCACAATTTCACCAGCTAAGGCTCGGCATGGGTTTATAAGCAAACAAAATGGCTACCTTCTGCAACTGAGTGTTCCGACCGCACGTGGCGGAAGGGGTTACCAGTGACGCTCATCCTATGGAGGTCACAACCGGTGCGGCGAACCGGGGTTTGGGCCAGGTAATTTCCTCCCATAGGAACACTTCCGGCGGAAGTCGGTCAGTTGTGAGGGAGTAAGGATTGTGACCAACCGTGCCAGGGAACGTTATGAGGAGCAACCGATGAGGTACCCCTGGCCGAACTAGTTACATTAGATTGTACTACAGGCTATATACCCAGTGTCTCCCACTTCCTCATTCCCTCTCTTTTGTTTTTCAAAGTTTTTTTCTTGTAGGAAACAGTTATACTCGCAACAGCACATTTTAAGGTATATTATAAATGTTTTAACAGCTTTAATCGTACACAACTCAGCCTCACGGTAAGCTTTAGTTAATTTGTTGTACGTACGTAAATATTATTGAAA
>OZ024856.1:46030109-46050109 GCA_964017155.1 Oasisia sp. SBJ-2009
GTTTGCCATTAATGAAATGTTTTGACAATTATGTTTCAGTAAATTTGAATCTTTTTTCCAAGGGAGTGGAATTGTTTTTGTGTAAATAACATGTGAACGTTCACAGCAGAGAGGTTAGAGAATAAATATGAAACTATATAGTAATATGTTATGGTTGATCTAATTTCTTAGTTGCTCTGTAACATATAAATAAGAAAAATCCATATAAATGAAACCATGACCATACATTCTGAAATCCCTTCCACCTTTATATAAATCCGACATTTGTATAATTCTTACTTCACTACGCCCACTCATTCTTATAGCCATACATTTATTTTTGGGATCTAGATTGCCTTGGGAATGGAACATAGCAACAGGAGGTCATGTTTATTAAGTAATCGTTTTTATGGGTTCAACACACATTAATGTTGTACTTTTACACAAAAACCTATATTACTAGTCACTACTCAACCCCTGGCACATACACATATTGTGCACAGATAGGCATTAGCATTCTGCATTTGTTAACATAAATTGATATTAAGGATAAAATAGCAGAAGTTCAAGAAGTTTTCAGAAGTGCCCAATTTCTAAAATCGATTGATTGATGGTGACCTTGGATTAATGCAAACTACACCAGTTCGCAACTCTACGACAGGAATAATCGTAACGGGGAGATGCAGGGCTTTCTAATTATGTAAAATTTAAGTGTGTGTGGGGGTGGTGTAAAAATCGATCTGTTAGAGAGATCTGCCACTCCCGTAATATATCAGTTACACATATGTAAAGCTGGACCAGGAAAGAAATAACCACTAACTCTTGCACTTCGATATATCTGATAATTTATTTAACAAGACATTTGCCACAGTGGCAACAACCGATGGACAAACAAACAAACTTATCCTCATGACATGTATAGTTTGTTGTAACAGTTCACATCATATAAACTAATTAAATGTATGCCATGAGAACACGCAATATTTGTATATAACAATAACATGTAGGTAGGTGCATACTATACAATGAAGCAAGATGGACGGAAATTGAAACAAATAATGGTTACCTTAACATTTAAAATAAAATTACTACATATGACTGATCATAACAATTGTGTTACAAGAAATCAAAACAACATCACAATTATAAAAGCATGCAAGTTATAATGTATACAGTGTACCAAGCTTTATCATAAACTTACGACGTATACAAACCATATAATAAACTAAACAATAAATAATAAACTAGTGAATGAAAAAGTGATACCATCATAAAGATGGTAGTCGTTCATACATTTTACCACATTAAAGAGTCAGAAATTAAAATGTATACTAAAATACTGCTGCACTGATCCTGATGATAAATAAGTTGAGCTTCTATAAAACAGTTTGTCTCGCATGCACAGTTATGTAAAATATAAAATAAAAATTATGTGGAAGTATACAATACTATAAGTGGAAGTATGCAACACTATCAGTGGAAGTATAGAATACTGTCAGCGGAAGTATATATAATACTATCAGTATACAATACTATCAGTGGAAATACACAATACTACATTCAATGTATTCTGTTGGTGCTACACAGCTTTGGTTGAGGGTCAGAGTTCCATTTGTAGACTCACTTTTGAATATTCAAAGAAACAGTAGGTCCATTACAAAAGATCACAGTACAGACCCTCAGTCTCAATGGCCCCTCCCCGGCATATACCTCTGGAATTATGCATTTTTTTTCAGAATAAATTCATAATCAAAACTTGTAATTTACATCAGTTCGCATAGACCAGTGGCACTTCTTGGCAACATATTGGTCATAATGTATCAGGTACAGACACGAAAACTAACTAGTTTTAAGCTATTTCATTTACATGTAATTCATATGATTAATACGGCATTCGGCCGATGTTCTTAAATTTACCCGATGCGATTCAGCCCTTCTGCTGAAACAGTAAACTTGGTGAGAGATGCCATCTACTTCCGTCCACATGACCAACTTGGTTGTCGATTCACGACGATGGACCCTTTTCAGCAATGTTTGATGCACTCCCGGCTGAGTGCAGCCTCCGACTGCTGTGACGATTCGGTGAGTATGCTCGCTTTGGATATGCCCCCTCAGTTGGATATGCCCCCTCACTTGGATACGCCCCCTCCCTAGTCAGTCTGTCTGTGTCCTGTTGACAACAGAAGGGTAGCGAATCAGACAAGATATATTTATCATGGCATCAGTTTGGAACGCTATGCCAACTATTTTCACTTCTAAAACTTTACTTTGATCTTCTAAGGCATCTGTAAAGATGCTTATTTAATTCACGGAAGCATTTCTGCTGTAATTTATTAAATATTTAGTTTTAATTAACTAATTAATTTCTAAGTGTTATAACTGAATGAACTGCTTTTATGTATTTATTTTGCACTATAATTTGTTATTATAAACGAATGTCATTAAATTATGTATTTATATAGTTACATGTTTTCTTATTTCGTATTATATTTTATGTTAAGTACTAAATTGCTGTGGATATGGAACTATACAAAATAAATATTATTATTTCACATCACAAATCGTGTTTCTAGTTCATAGTGTATGAACGGATTAAAGTGGCTTCCTTGATTAAATCCAATTTTTTTGGTGTCCAAATATAAATATGTAATCTAAATAAATGTATTTAATATATGTCAGTGATTTAATGCTCTAAAGTCTTCCGGGTTTTTGAGAGAATAAGGACGTCAACAACAGGAAATAGGACAATCACGTCATGATGCAATAATATTTGAATTGAATATTCTGCAGCAATTAAATAAGTAAGCAGTTTTTCAATTGATTTTATCAAAGCCACACTTTAAAATCACAGACACAAGCTTGCATGTGGTAATGAATACTTTGTAGATTTGCTTTTCTGTAAAAATAACTGAACACGAGATGAAAGCAAGATAGATTACAATCGAGTCCACCTTTGCACCATTGCACTATTACGCCCCAGAATACCATGCTAAGATGTCATCACAAGCTGTCAGCTTGTCAGCACAACAAGCTGTCAGCATCACTCCCTTACCTGCATATCAAACTCTCCCGCCGGAGTCGGAGTTCTTCTTCTTCTTCTTCCGAGTACCGCCTAGCTTCAACATGCTGAAGATACAGGCGGGTTCGAGTTCGGGAGCGGTTCAACAGGACATCACTAGATGGTGTAGTAGGTCGATGTGAATCACTTTGGCACAGAACCTGTCGAGAAACAATGTCATATAGCAACAACTGTGTCGATTATGAACACGGGTCGTCTAGCTGTTGAAATACCAGACATTTGTCTCTCATATGTCAGCGTAAAGCAAATGTAACTTCAAGTCTTCAAGTATTTACTGCTAAAACGTGATGTTTCACTATACTGCAGTTGTAACGTGACTGTGTGCTAAAGTAGTAAGTTAATAAAATAAATATGACAAATAGACAAATACAATTAACTGTATATTTTAAGTGTACATTAAAATGATGAGTAAATTAATAAAATAAATATAATAAATAGATACAAATTATTTGTACATTGAATTTCACGGTCATGCAATGTAAAGGATACTACACTGTGAGCTAAAATAATACTTTAATAAAATATTAGAATAAATAGATCAATAAAAGTATTAGTACTTTAAATAAAAAAACAGGTAGTCCATTAATGATTAACACTAAAACAACCTACTACAATGTCAATGTCTGAATGACTGGGATGGCGTTAACAGTTTTGCATTAAAAACATTTACCAAGAAGACACTCAAATACACAGCCACCCCAAATAATGCCCCATGAAACATTAAATGAAAACAATTGGCCCAATGATTTGATAGCATAGAGAAAAATAACACCCAACGTGGCATAACTGACGAGGAAACCATCTTTGTGGGACGGAACAAGGGAAAGGATGTATAAAGCACTGAAGGTCAAGTGAAGGTCACCTGTTCAAGGTTATTCAGCTTCCGTTGCAGCTGCTGGATGCTGTCATGTGACACCTGTCTCCGACTCTCCATCACCTCAGCGTGACGACTCATCTTCTGCTCAAGCTCAAGCTGTAACAAACACGTTACAGTGTTACAGATGTAACACCGTTACATGCACTCCTGTGTGTGTTAAAGACATAATCATGTTACAGACACACTTGTGTTACAGACACACTTTTGTTACAGACACACTTGTGTTACAGACACACTTGTGTTAAAAGACACACTTGTGTTACATACACACTTGTGTCACAGACACACTTGTGTTAAAAGACACACTTGTGTTACAGACATACTTGTGTTAAAAGACACACTTGTGTTACATACACACTTGTATTAAAAGACACACTTGTGTTGAAAGACATACTTGTGTTACATACACACTTGTGCTACAGACACACTTGTGTTAAAAGACACGCATGTCGTACAGATACACTTGTGTTAAAAACACACTTGTGTTACAGACACATGTGTGTTAAAAGACAGGCTTGTGTTACAGACACACTTGTGTTAAAATACACACTTGTGTTACAGACACACTTGTGTTACAGATACACTTGTGTTACAGACACACTTGTGTTACAGATACACTTGGGTTACGCATGTAAGTGTTAGATATAAACTTGTGTTAGACATTATAGACATGTTACAAACATGTTTGTCACACAGACATGTTTGTACACTGATACACGTGAACAATCATTGCCAAGTAATGCAGACAATCTCACAGGTTGTTTTGACACCTCTTGTGATAATAATAATAATTATGTTTGTTAACATAGCACTTTTTAAGTAATTAAATGCCAACCAAATCAAAGCGCTTCACATTAACATGATGTGTTGACTAATAATCTAAAATATAAATGAATTAAATACATAAGCTAAAATCAAATAAATAAACTAAGATAAATAATTAAGTAAGTTAAGATAAAAAAAAAAAAAAAAAATATGTTAAGATAAGTAAATAAAATAAATAAAATAGGGTGTAAAAATACAGTTTCAAACAGAACAATTTAAAACCAGTCAATGCTATGAAATATAAACCAGTGCCATCAAGGCATTTAATACAAACGAAATAGATAAGTTTTGAGTTGTTTCAGGAAAGTTGCCAATGTTCCAGTTGACCACTTCACATATGTCTCTACACAAATGTTCCACCATTGTGTCAGTGACATCTCTGAGACGTTGACAGACCTAGTCACCTTCAGCTGGTATTGTTGTTCTTCAAAGTAGTTAGTGTTTCCCTTTGGCGTTGCGTCCTGTGGCACTGGGATGTTGACGCCACTCCGGATCTGAAACAGAACACACCAATCATTGATCAGTTCGTGTTGTAAGTTCACAAAGACATTCCATTAACATGTTTCACTCTCAAGTTATCACTCTCAGTGATTCACTCCCGAAGTTCTGCTTAGTGGTCATTGTGACAATGGATGACTGGCCGCTTGAGTGGACAGTGACCACAACAACAATCTTATAATTTAACAGAAATATATCTCAGCCAGGTCCAACAGTTGGGATCTGAACAGAAAACGAGATCCCCATGAACCTTGTCACAGAAAACATATAGTGTTCACTTAATAAAACAAGTAATGTTTAGCAATAGTGGTAGCTTCTAGTATTTCTCGCATCAAGCCTTTATTAATATTATTATTTTAACAAGGAGAATAAACCACGTTTTCAATAAAATATAAAATATAAATTTCGATGACATTTTTCTTCATCGCTGGGAAATGATCGTTTAAAAGTGCGACAAATCTGAAGAAAAAGACAGAAACACAAGCGTGACAAAGCGTGACGAAGCGTGACGACACGTGCATGCATGCGAGAGAGTTACCACGACGAGGGTGTGTTTGAGCATGCTCAGATGCTCCTGCAGGTTGTCCTTCTGGTCGTGGAGCTGCTCCAGCTCCGTGGCCGTCTCGATGCGGGATCGCTCCAGCTCCAGCATCCCCTTCGTCACCTCCTGGGCACACGGGCGATAGGGTGACTCACAGATAGGGTGAGAGTGAGATAGGGTGTGGGTGAGATAGGGTGATTGAGATAGGGTGAGAGTGAGATAGGGTGAGTGAAATAGGATGAGAGTGAGATAGGGTGTGAGTGAGATAGGATGAGTGAGATAGGGTGTCCAGGCAATAGGGTGTCTGGGGGAATAGGGTGACAAGCTGATAGGATGTCTTGACAATAGAGTGACAGGCTGATGGGGTGCCTGGCAAAAGGGTGACATGGTGATAGGGTGTCTGGGCTATTTGCCAATGTAAAATCCCCCATTGCTTCAAAAAGTCAACTATTATTCCTGTTCCCAAAAATTCTACAGTCTCTTGTTGAAATGCTTGGTTCTCCAGTTTTTAATTCAATTACCGACCCATTGCTTGACCGATTTCGGTTTGCATATCGTGAAAATAGATCTGTCAATGATGCTGTCTGACAACAGCAGTGATGACAACAAAGTAAGAGATAACAGCAGTGATGACAACAACTTAAGAGACAACAGCATTGATGACAACAACGTAAGAGACAACAACAGTGATGACAACAACTTGAGAGACAACAGCAGTGATGACAACAATGTAAGAGACAACAGCAGTGATGACAACAACTTGAGAGACAACAACAGTGATGACAACAACTTGAGATACAACAGCAATAATGACAACAACTTGAGAGACAACAGCAGTGATGACAACAACTTGAGAGACAACAGCAGTGATGACAACAACTTGAGAGACAACAGCAGTGATGACAACAACTTGAGAGACAACAGCAGTGATGACAACAACTTGAGAGACAACAGCAGTGATGACAACAACGTAAGAGACAACAGCAGTGATGACAACAACTTGAGATACAACAGCAATAATGACAACAACTTGAGAGACAACAGCAGTGATGACAACAACTTGAGAGACAACAGCAGTGATGACAACAACTTGAGAGACAACAGCAGTGATGACAACAACGTAAGAGACAACAGCAGTGATAACAACAACTTGAGAGACAACAGCAGTGATGACAACAACTTGAGAGACAACAGCAGTGATGACAACAACTTGAGAGACAACAGCAGTGATGACAACAACTTGAGAGACAACAGCAGTGATGACAACAACGTAAGAGACAACAGCAGTGATGACAACAACTTGAGATACAACAGCAATAATGACAACAACTTGAGAGACAACAGCAGTGATGACAACAACTTGAGAGACAACAGCAGTGATGACAACAACGTAAGAGACAACAGCAGTGATGACAACAACTTGAGAGACAACAGCAGTGATGACAACAACTTGAGAGACAACAGCAGTGATGACAACAACTTGAGAGACAACAGCAGTGATGACAACAACTTGAGAGACAACAGCAGTGATGACAACAACGTAAGAGACAACAGCAGTGATGACAACAACTTGAGAGACAACAGCAGTGATGACAACAACTTGAGAGACAACAGCAGTGATGACAACAACGTAAGAGACAACAGCAGTGATGACAACAACTTGAGAGACAACAGCAGTGATGACAACAACTTGAGAGACAACAGCAGTGATGACAACAACTTGAGAGACAACAGCAGTGATGACAACAACGTAAGAGACAACAGCAGTGATGACAACAACTTGAGAGACAACAGCAGTGATGACAACAACTTGAGAGACAACAGCAGTGATGACAACAACTTGAGAGACAACAGCAGTGATGACAACAACTTGAGAGACAACAGCAGTGATGACAACAACTTGAGAGACAACAGTAGTGACGACAACAAAGTAAGAGACAACAGCAGTGATGACAACAACGTAAAAGACAACAGCAGTGATGACAAAAACTTGAGAGACAACAGCAGTGATGACAACAACGTAAGAGACAACAGCAGTGACAGAGAACAGAATGAGAAGTGTGAGCCGCGGACCAGGCAGATCAAGAGTGTCACTCACTGTTTTGATTTCGTCCTTGAGTTCTCGCAGTGTGTCCTCCAGTTTATGTTCCCGGCTGGACAGTTCCTCCTGGGATTGCAGCTGGAGGGAAGAGACGGATGGGATCAGGGGACAACAGGGACAGACAGGGACATCGGGTCATTTGGTGGGCCACAACCAGCTGGGCCAGGAGCAGACAGGGACAGGAGTGTTGTCAAAAGTACATAAATGTGTTTTGTACATTCATGTGTGTGTGTGTGTGTGTGTGTGTGTGTGTGTGTGTGTGTGTGTGTGTGTGTGTGTGTGTGGTGTGTGTGGTGTGTGTGGTGTGTGTGGTGTGTGTGGTGTGTGTGGTGTGTGTGGTGTGTGCGTGTATGTGTGTGTGTGTGTGTCTGTCTTGTGTGGTGTGTGTATGTGTGTGTGTCTGTGCGTGCGTGTGTGTGTGTGTGTGTGTGTGTGGAGTGCGTGTGTTGTGTGTGTGTGTGTGTGTGTGTGTGTGTGTGTGCGTGTGTGTGTATGAGTGTGTTTGTGTGGCACCACTCTACCCACCGGCACCACTCTACCCATTGGCACCACTCTACCCATTGGCACCACTCTTCCCACTGGCACCGCTCTACCCACTGGCACCGCTCTATCCACTGGCACCGCTCTATGCACCGGCACCACTATACCCACCGGCACCGCTCTACCCACCGGCACCACTCTACCCACTGGCACTGCTCCACCCAGCGGCACCGCTCTACCCACCAGCACCACTCTACCCACCGGCACCACTCTACCCACCGGCACCGCTCTACCCACCGGCACCGCTCTACCCACCGGCACCGCACTACCCACTGGCACCGCTCTGCCCACCGGCACCGCACTACCCACTGGCACCGCTCTGCCCACCGGCACCGCACTACCCACTGGCACTGCACTACCCACCGACACCACTCTCTACCCACCGGCACTGCTCCACCCAGCGGCACCGCTCTACCCACCAGCACCACTCTACCCACCGGCACCACTCTACCCACCGGCACCACTCTACCCACCGGCACCGCTCTACCCACCGGCACCACTCTACCCACCGGCACCACTCTACCCACCAGCACTGCTCCACCCAGTGGCACCGCTCTACCCACCGGCACCACTCTTCCCACTGGCACCGCTCTACCCACTGGCACCGCTCTATCCACTGGCACCGCTCTATGCACCGGCACCGCTATACCCACCGGCACCGCTCTACCCACCGGCACCACTCTACCCACTGGCACTGCTCCACCCAGCGGCACCGCTCTACCCACCAGCACCACTCTACCCACCGGCACCACTCTACCCACCGGCACCACTCTACCCACCGGCACCGCTCTACCCACCGGCACCGCACTACCCACTGGCACCGCTCTGCCCACCGGCACCGCACTACCCACTGGCACCGCTCTGCCCACCGGCACCGCACTACCCACTGGCACTGCACTACCCACCGGCACCGCTCTACCCACCGACACCACTCTCTACCCACCGGCACTGCTCCACCCAGCGGCACCGCTCTACCCACCAGCACCACTCTACCCACCGGCACCACTCTACCCACCGGCACCGCTCTACCCGCTGGCTTGGTGTAGGAATAAGACGTAACATACCCGCCGCACTATTTCCAAGTGTTCTGCTCTCAGATAGTTGAGTTCGTCTCCGAGCCGATTGGCTCTGCTGTAGTGCGCCTGGGCGATGCCTTCAAGGTCTGCAATCTCAGCAGCCGACTTCTCTCTAATCTGACGAACCTCCTGGTGAGTAAATAATGAATTACAAAGGTGGACCATTCAGCAGTGATTATTATAAAGTAATCTAATAATTGCCTAGCGCGTAAAAGACCCGCAGTTAAATTGGTTCACGGTGTTACGAGGCAGCACTGTAAAAGGAATTATTTTTCATTCCATTCTTTATCAAAAGAAACATAACTTAAAACATTGTATATCCTCACCTGTAAATCTTGCGCGTTTGTTTATCTTTAAATACTAAAGGAGAATTTGTGTGAGCCGTCTCAGATATCATTTTGTAAGTTGCTCATTAGTTTTCTACAGTTGACCAGCTACACGACAAATTCAGACAGCTTCTAATAATCATTTATTATATGAAAAAGCTGGGTACAAACTTGTCTCTATACTACACTATCTACAAACGTGTTTAGAAGACATGTCTCAGTGTCAGTCTCACCTGGTCTCTATACTACACTCTCTACAAACGTGTTTAGAAGACATGTCTCAGTCTCAGTCTCAGTCTCACCTGGTCTCTATACTACACTATCTACAAACGTGTTTAGAAGACATGTCTCAGTCTCAGTCTCACCTGGTCTCTATACTACACTATCTACAAACGTGTTTAGAAGACATGTCTCAGTCTCAGTCTCAGTCTCACCTGGTCTCTATACTACACTATCTACAAACGTGTTTAGAAGACATGTCTCAGTCTCAGTCTCACCTGGTCTCTATACTACACTATCTACAAACGTGTTTAGAAGACATGTCTCAGTCTCAGTCTCAGTCTCACCTGGTCTCTATACTACACTATCTACAAACGTGTTTAGAAGACATGTCTCAGTCTCAGTCTCACCTGGTCTCTATACTACACTATCTACAAACGTGTTTAGAAGACATGTCTCAGTCTCAGTCTCAGTCTCACCTGGTCTCTATACTACACTATCTACAAACGTGTTTAGCAGACATGTCTCAGTGTCAGTCTCACCTGGTCTCTAATACTACACTATCTACAAACGTGTTTAGCAGACATGTCTCAGTGTCAGTCTCACCTGGTCTCTATACTACACTATCTACAAACGTGTTTAGAAGACATGACTCAGTGTCAGTCTCACCTGGTCTCTATACTACACTATCTACAAACGTGTTTAGAAGACATGTCTCAGTCTCACCTGGTCTCTATACTACACTATCTACAAACATGTTTAGAAGACATGTCTCAGTCTCACCTGGTCTCTATACTACACTATCTACAAACGTGTTTAGAAGACATGTCTCAGTGTCAGTCTCACCTGGTCTCTATACTACACTATCTACAAACGTGTTTAGAAGACATGTCTCAGTCTCAGTCTCACCTGGTCTCTATACTACACTATCTACAAATGTGTTTAGAAGACATGTCTCAGTCTCACCTGGTCTCTATACTACACTATCTACAAACGTGTTTAGAAGACATGTCTCAGTGTCAGTCTCACCTGGTCTCTATACTACACTATCTACAAACGTGTTTAGAAGACATGTCTCAGTGTCACCTGGTCTCTATACTACACTATCTACAAACGTGTTTAGAAGACATGTCTCAGTCTCAGTCTCACCTGGTCTCTATACTACACTATCTACAAACGTGTTTAGAAGACATGTCTCAGTCTCAGTCTCACCTGGTCTCTATACTACACTATCTACAAACGTGTTTAGAAGACATGTCTCAGTCTCAGTCTCACCTGGTCTCTATACTACACTATCTACAAACGTGTTTAGAAGACATGTCTTAGTCTCAGTCTCAGTCTCACCTGGTCTCTATACTACACTATCTACAAACGTGTTTAGAAGACATGTCTCAGTCTCACCTGGTCTCTATACTACTCTATCTACAAACGTGTTTAGAAATACATGGCTCTGTCTCAGTGTCAGTCTCACCTGGTCTCTGTCCTCCAGGTTGTGTCTGAGACTTGTCACTTCATCCTCCAGTTGCTGTATCCTCAGAGCCCTGTCAGACGACTCCTGGACACACAACATTATGTGTTACACAGACAGCAGGGGCAGACTGGCAGAACCAGTGTGACACAGACACCATGAGTATCATGACGTCATGATTATCATGGTGTCATGTGACACTGATGTCATGAGTATCATGGCGTCATGTGACACTGATGTCATGAGTACCATGGCATCATGATGCCATGAGTATCAATGCGTCATGTGACACTGGTGCCATGAGTATCATGGCGTCATGTGACACTGATTACATGAGTATCATGGTGTCATGTGACACTGATGACATGAGTATCATGGCATCATGTGACACTGACGCCATGAGTATCATGGCGTCAGGTAACACTAATGTCATGAATATCATGGTGTCATGTGACACTGACACCATGAGTATCATGGCGTTATGTGACAGCAACATCATGAGTATCATGGCATCACGCACAGTGTTTCTTAACCCATGGTAAATTCTGTGTTAGCAAATGTAATTTTCTTAATAAATTAAAATTACTTTGGCACATACTGTGTGAAGCTGATTGATCAAAATGTTGTGTTTCACATCCTTGTTTCAAAAGTAAGTTAATTTCTTACAAAACAACCAAATGTTGGATCCTTGAACAATTTGTTCCACAAATAAAATGTAATTTAAGATATTCCTGTCAAACAAAATATACACCCAAAATTGTCCTCAGTGTTGCTTTTTATTTTGGTAAAATTGTATTCGTGAGTTGTATAGTTGCCCATAATAAGTGTACATCACAGTGTAGCTAAGTCTAGGACATATTCGCATTAGTACGCTTTCCTAATGCATTAGAAACAGCTTCCATGTTACATTGTGAAATAAAGTTACTCTGACTCTTACTGTCAGCTTTCAGCTGAATGTGTATTTGGTTACTAAGCAGTCAACGTTTTGTTACCATGGAGACCTAAACTAATGTATTTGGTTACCAAGCAGTCAACGCATGGAGACCTGAACTAATGTCTATGGTTACTAAGCAGTCAACATTTCGTTACCATGGAGACCTGAACTAATGTATGTGGTTACTAAGCAGCCAATGTTTCATTATCATGGAAACCTGTGTTCGTAAACTGGTGAGTTCCTCGCATGACCTTGACAAGGCTGTCATTAATTCATCCTTCTCAGCATCCCTCTTGGCAATCTCTCGCGCTGAGAACACAACAGACAAACACGTCTTTACAAGACTGTCGGTAAATAACCCAAAGTGACGATAAATGGATGAACAACCAGTCAATCTCATTGCCCCCCCCCCCGCACTTCCCTCCCATTAACAATTACATGGTCTAGTGACTGGAGTCTAACTGAAAAAAGAGGAAACACCTCGATATCATAAACGCAGAATGTCTGATATTCATAAATAATAAATTTTAGATATGCACCTAACCGAGAGTTGGTTATGAATTTAAATGTAATCACATTAAACTGTTGTATAAAGTTAATGACTTAAATTAAATTAATTGCATTACTGAAGTTAATAAATAAACAAGTGAATTGAATTGAACCCGTGCCTTGTGTTAACCCACCAAGATTCTGGACTTTCTCGTCGAGTCCAACAAAGTTTTCCTGAGTCTTCTGTTGTCTCTCTGCCTCCATCTGAAACACACCAGTGATGCACAGGTCACGTGACAGGTGGTAACACTCCACACAGTGTTACTATATTGAAATAATAGCCCCAATAAAAGCAAGCAAATAGAACAAAATCACATATAAATTATAGAATACATAATTATCATGAGTTTGTGTGTGTGTGTGTGTGTGTGTGTGTGTGTGTGTGTGTGTGTGTGTGTGTGTGTGTGTGTGTGTGTGTGTGTGTGTGTGTGTGTGTGTGTGTGTGGTGTGTGGTGTGTGGTGTGTGTGTGTGTGTGTGTGTGTGTGTCTATGGTGTGTGTGTGTGGTGTGTGTGCGTGTATGTGTGTATGTGTGCATGAGTGTGTGCCTGTGTATGCATGCATGCATGCACACATGTGTGTATGTGCATGGCATCAATTACGTAAACTACCCACTGCAGTGATAACACGTGTTTGCATGCTCTAATCACCACCTGCCTTTGTACAAGCGTGGGATATGAGTGAGTGGTTTCCCTAGCCACCAGGGGGACACAGAGAGAGGAGTGGGGACCAGTGTCCACGCCACTAGACAGACAGGAGCCAGGGCCAGGAGAAGACAGACAGGTTCAAAGTTCACTCTTGGCACTTCAACGAGTAATTAGAATTGCACAATCTTATTTAAAACCTCATCATGAGTGAATCTTTCCAACTGATTCATCAGACTGGACAGGTCAGTGAGGACACTTGAGGAACATCTGCACACACACGCACGCACGCACGCACGCACGCACGCACGCACGCACGCACGCACGCACGCACGCACTCACACTCACTCACTCAGTCACTCAGTCACTCAGTCACTCAGTCACTCACTCACACACACTCACTCACTCACTCACTCACTCACTCACTCACTCACTCACTCACTCACACACACACACACACTCACTCACTCACTCACTCACACACACCCACACCACACACACACACACACACACACTCACTCACTCACTCACACACACACACACACACACACACCAGTTGAGATTTACTTTACTTTACTTTAAGTGGCACCTATTTTCAAGCCAC
The DNA here is from genome assembly GCA_964017155.1 of Oasisia sp. SBJ-2009. Taxonomy (NCBI): domain Eukaryota; kingdom Metazoa; phylum Annelida; class Polychaeta; order Sabellida; family Siboglinidae; genus Oasisia; species Oasisia sp. SBJ-2009. The sequence goes on from OZ024856.1 coordinate 46,044,369, forward strand.
GACTGACACCTTTTTTGCTCTTTACTTCATTCTTTTACCCGTCGACCACCAGTCCACCCATATTTCTACCCGTCCACAACAGGTTTTACCCATCCAAATGACGGGTGAACGGGTCTCTGCATAAAGCTATGATATCAGCGTGTGTTGGTAGCACAAGGAATACGTGTGTATTAAAATCCAACGAATGTGGATGAATAAAGCGATTAACAACATATAAGCTGAACAGAAACAAGTACACATGAAGTTAATTCAATGTGTATTTAAATATAATAATTTGGTAAACAATGTTGATGTGTTATAAAGAAAGTGTACATCTAAATGTGTCAACTAAGACGTACTGAAGTATGCTGCAGCTTGTGAAGACAGAAACAGGTTGTGAAAGACGGCATTCAAGGTGCATTCAAGGCAGGAGAGATCATCGCCACAGATCATTTTCAAAACATAAATTCTATGTTTGTTGACAACGGAATCACAAGACCAGTTTCAAAGCAGTGCTAAAATCATTGAACAAAGTGAACAAACTTTGTTGTTAGGCCAAATAGCTTGCGTGTTGATATTTTTATGCTGTTATATATATAGAGCCACTGCACTTTTACCATTGTTCGCCAATACATGACTGTACCCAGTTAAAAATAGGTGTTTGTCCAATTGCTTCACCAAAGTCAAATGACTTAGTTGATCAAATTACCCAGCTCACCATTAATCTGAAATGCAATAGGTTTAAAGATGAAATTTAAGAGGGATCTTTAATTATGGCATGTATCCATGCTCTTATGTGCTTCCTTGTTACACTTGATGAAAACAAACACAAATATCTGCTTTGAAAATGATTAATGATTGGAGACAATGTGAATTACTATCGCCACTAGGGGGTGCCAAAGATTGTGGTAAATGACACGGCAGGCATGCACAGGATTAGTACGGACAAGCTACCTTCGCACGTTCAACATTGTCAGTAGCATAACGCAATTCACACTCTTTCGCAGCAAGTTCTCTGGATACTTGACAAAAGCTGGAGTTAACTGTCGTTAACATCTGAAAGAAGTTGGTTCGCGTCACAAAAATTAATGACTGAATCAACATCATTATCTAAACCAACCACATGACCTAGCAACCAGATCCATGAAAAAAGGGCACCAGAAACGTGCAGCTATGAGACATTCTGCTGTATATTTTGCCAACAATTTTGGCATTATAAAAACGTATATTTTACAGAAATATCTGTACGATAGTTTCAAATGTTTATCATGCAAGACTACATTTTTTTGGTAATGACACAAAATAAATGTTGTAACAAAAAGTTCATGTTAGGAATCAGAAATGAAGTATTCCCAGAAAAAAGTTTGTATTAGTTATGAGTGACATTAGTACTCAATGTATAGCATGCATTAGTAGTTAAACATATATTAGTGATTAGACATAATAATTGTTATTAGTAACAAATATTAGTGATGAAACAAATTGATAAAAACGTGCAGGTTTGTTTTTTGTATGGTCAGACAACTTCTTTTCCTCCTTACATCTGGTAAGTAGCTAAAGGCCAATAGTTTGCCAACATTTCGCCTTCAACCCATTTTTTTAATTTTTTTTAATAGTCATCAACACCAGCACAGAAACGTATGCATAATTGTATTGTGTTTTAATGCCAAAAATCCACTTTTGACAGTCAATTAAATTATTTTCTGGTAGAACAATTAATTAAGCTAATGAAAATGAACTGACGAGACATTGCTAAGATAGATTTAGTAACATTGTTAGAGTTGAGACGAACACAGCTGAATTGGTGCAAAGACGAATTAGTTGCTGTCAATATCTTATGATGTGTCAAGAGCATCTCATTGCTGGAGTCGACTTACCTGCTCCAGTAGCTCCACTTGGCTCTCAGCTGCCTGTAGACTAGAGTGGAGCTCCTCCAGCTCACCAGTGTGCTCTGAAATGTTTCGCCACAAAAACTCACGAGTCTGTTTGGAAATATTCGGGCTGAAATATGTTACAAACTGTCAAAGTGACATGTCTATAATAACAATCACATCTGTAGCAAAATATATAAAATAATACACTGTATGTATATTATGCACCAATTTGCAGATTACAATATAAAAATAATACAGTGCATAGCTACTAATATTCAATAATAATGATGGATCTCACTTAATTATTTTTACAATATCAGTGACAATATATGTCACCTACACTTAGTTTTAGTGACAATATCTCACATGCACTTTGTTTTACACTATCAGTGAAGATATCTCACCTCCAATTTGTTTTACAATATCAGTGAAGATATCTCACATACATTTAGTTTTACAATATCAGTGAAGGTATCTCACATACATTTAATTATACAATATCAGTGAAGGTATCTCACATACATTTAGTTTTACGCTATCGGAGAATATATATCACATACATTTAGTTTCACAATATCAGTGAAGATATCTCACATACATTTAGTTTTACAATATCAGTGAAGGTATCTCACAAAATAATTATAGTTTTTTATATAGCGCTAATTTCCGCAAGGCGGATCGATGCGCTGCACAAGAGATATACTAAATGTATATTAATAAATAGTAATATAAATTATATAAATTAATATAAATCATATTACTTTTTGGTTTTAAGATGCACTAGTAAACCTTTGTATGTAAATTATAGAAATAAATTAAAAATTAATTATACACTGTTTTTAAGATGTATAGTACTAAAACTTGGTATGTAAATTATATAAATTAATCTGAAATTAAAACCTTTACTAAAACTCTGTATGTAAATTTATATATATAGATTTATATATATAGATTTAGATATATAGGTTTAGATATATATATATATATATATATATATAGATTTATATATATATATATATATAAATTAATCTAAAACATAAACACTGATTAAAACGTGTATGACGTTAAAAATAAATTCTTAAGCAATGCACATACATTTAGTGTTACAATATCAGTGAAGGTGTCTCACCGTGTACACTGGCCCTGAGTGTGGTCACGTCCCTATCCACAGCCCCCTTCCTGTCCCTCCCCTCATCCAGGGCAGCCTCAATCTGCCGCAGCTCTCCGTCCAGACACTCCAGCTTTAACCTTCTGCTCTTCACTCTCTCCTCAATCTGCTGCTCCGTTCTGCAACCACAGAAGAAAAGGGTTAAGAGATGTGGTTAAAATTGATCAGTATGTTCAAGTTGACTGAATCATCTCAATTTGAAGTTTCACAGTAAGTGTTAATATGACTGAGATCAGCCTCGCATGCCGGGGAGAACACCCTCGCATGCCGGGGAGATCAGCCTCGCATGCCGGGGAGATCACCCTTGCATGCCAGGGAGATCAGCCTCGCATGCCGGGGAGATCAGCCTCGCATGCCAGGGAGATCAGCCTCGCATGCCGGGGAGAACACCCTCGCATGCCAGGGAGATCAGCCTCGCATGCCGGGGAGATCACCCTCGCATGCCAGGGAGATCAGCTTCGCATGCCGGGGAGATCACCCTCGCATGTTGGGGAGATCACACTCGCATACCAGGGAGATCACCTTCGCATGCCAGGGAGATCACCCTTGCATGCCAGGGAGATCAGCCTCGCATGCCGGGGAGATCAGCCTCGCATGCCGGGGAGATCAGTCTCGCATGCCGGGGAGATCAGCCTCACATGCCGGGGAGATCAGCCTCGCATGCCGGGGAGATCAGCCTCGCATGCCGGGGAGATCAGCCTCACATGCCGGGGAGATCAGCCTCGCATACCGGGGAGATCACCCTCGCATGCCAGGAAGATCAGCTTCGCATCCCAGGGATATCAGCCTTGCATGCCAGGGAGATCAGCCTCTCATGCCAGGGAGATCAACCTCACATGCCGAGGAGATCACCCTCGCATGATGGGGAGATCACCCTCGCATACCAGGGAGATCACCTTCGCATGCCAGGGAGATCACCCTCGTATGCCGGGGAGATCACCCTCGCATATTGGGGAGATCACCCTCGCATGTCGGGGAGATCACCCTCGCATGCCGGGGAGATCACCCTTGCATGCCGGGCAGATCACCCTCGCATGTCGGTGAGATCACCCTCGCATGCCGGGGAGATCACCCTTGCATGTCGGGGAGATCACCCTTGCATGCCGGGGAGATCACCCTTGCATGCCGGGGAGATCACCCTCGCATGCCGGGGAGATCACCCTTGCATGCCGGGGAGATCACCATCGCATGCCAGGGAGATCACCCTCGCCTCACCTTACTCGACTAAGAACAGCGAGTTATTTTTGTGCGTTGGCTTTCCCTTCCGCCCGACTGCCACTGGCCTACATCTGTTAGTTTGTCATGACAATTGAGTCAAACAAATTATTTATTGACCACAATTAAATTCAAGACTTTTCAAGACTACTTTATAAAATTCAACGATTTCAAGGCCTTGAATTTGGTCCAATCAAATTCAAGCCTTTTCAAGACTTTCAAGGCCCCGTACGGGCCCTGCTGAAGTCACAAGACATCACCTTTTCAGTTGGTGGACCTGACTGTGCAGACCTCGGTGGGTCTCATCCAGCTGAACCTTCTCTCGCTTCAGTTTTGCAACAGCCGTCTCAGCTGTCGTCCTCTCGGCTTCAAGCTCCACCAACTTGGCTCTAGCCTGCTCCACTTGTCGCTTCAGATGCTCCAGTTCTGTCGTCAACTCCTGGACGTCGCTCGTGTCACCCTGCAGCTCGCTGTCATCCTGTCGTGAAACACAACAACGTTTGGTCTGTATATGATTGTTTTCCTCGTGTGTTCTCAGTGAAATGCTCCAATTACTGCTCCACTTACTGTTCCACTTACTGCTCCACTTACTGCTCCACTTACTGCTCCACTTACTGCTCCACTTACTGCTCCAATTACTGCTCCACTTACTGCTCCACTTACTGCTTCACTTACTGCTCCACTTACTGTTCCACTTACTGCTCCACTTACTGATCCAATTACTGCTCCACTTACTGTTCCACTTACTGCTCCACTTACTGCTCCACTTACTGCTCCACTTACTGCTCCACTTACTTCTCCAGTTACTGCTCCACTTACTGCTCCAATTACTGCTCCACTTACTGCTCCACTTATTTCTCCAGTTACTGCTCCACTTACTCCTCCACAAGAGCAATATTTTAAAATGAATCTCTCTATTTCTCGTCTACTCGTTAAATATTTTTAATATAAGAATAAACATTTTTATAATACATAGCCTGCAGAAATATATTTAGTTAACCTGAGAAAGCATTCTCAGTTTTAATATTCCGACCATACAAAATTTTAAACATGGTTTATTGCAGAATAAACGCATGTATGCATGCAGAACCATGCACACAGGACTACCTACACATGTATAACATAATTTTGTAGACTATTTTAATGTAAAACAAATTAAACAATGCAGTACCAACTCACAAACTTTACGTACATTTATTAACAACATTTTGACATTACTTCTAACACTAACATTAGTCATGGTAAACACCAATTCAAACATTAGAGGTTACCATAAAAAGTGCAAATACGTCTTCTTGCACTGCACCATGGGATTGTTCTAGACATCAGTACCATGCTTGATAAGCATGTTCACTTCAATGTTACTTTCTATTAATGCTTTCAACCAAACATTGATATAAAATGCATCAAACTTAGCATAAATGACTGGTCAGTGATATATAGATGACCACTCACCCAGCTAAGATCCTGCTCTTTCAGTTTCCTTTTTGTCTTCAAATCGGTCA
>OZ024856.1:46055109-46090109 GCA_964017155.1 Oasisia sp. SBJ-2009
CACCTCCCTCTCCTTCCCTCTCCTTCCCTCCCACCTTCCTCTCCTTCCCTCCCACCTCCCTCTCCTTCCCTCCCACCTTCCTCTCCTTCCCTCCCACCTCCCTCTCCTTCCCTCCCACCTTCCTCTCCTTCCCTCCCACCTTCCTCTCCTTCCCTCCCACCTTCCTCTCCTTCCCTCCCACCTCCCTCTCCTTCCCTCTCCTTCCCTCCCACCTTCCTCTCCTTCCCTCCCACCTCCCTCTCCTTCCCTCCCACCTTCCTCTCCTTCCCTCCCACCTCCCTCTCCTTCCCTCCCACCTTCCTCTCCTTCCCTCCCACCTTCCTCTCCTTCCCTCCCACCTCCCTCTCCTTCCCTCCCACCTCCCTCTCCTTCTCTCCCACCTCCCTCTCCTTCCCTCCCACCTCCCTCTCCTTCCCTCCCACCTCCCTCTCCTTCTCTCCCACCTCCCTCTCCTTCTCTCCCACCTCCCTCTCCTTCCCTCCCACCTCCCTCTCCTTCCCTCCCACCTCCCTCTCCTTCTCTCCCACCTCCCTCTCCTTCCCTCCCACCTCCCTCTCCTTCCCTCCCACCTCCCTCTCCTTCCAACCCACCTCCTTCTCTGTGGCCGTGTCTTCGTGTTGCTCCTCCTCAGCTCCTTGAGTTCCCTGGCTGCGTCCTCCCTCTTCCCCAGTAAGTCCCTCTCCACCTCCCTCATGTGGTGGAGCTGAGACTTCTGCCGTCCCACAGCCAGGTCAAGGGCTTCCAACTCAGCCCGGTGGTCCTACAACACACGGTCCATGGTCTCACTGGAGGGTGACTTAGAGACCCAGCGAACAGTCACCGGTCTCACTGGAGGGTGACTTAGAGACCCAGAGAACAGTCACCGGTCTCACTGGAGGGTGACTTAGAGACCCAGAGAGCAGTCACTGGTCTCACTGGAGGGTGACTTAGAGACCCAGAGAACAGTCACCGGTCTCACTGGAGGGTGACTTAGAGACCCTGAGAACAGTCACAGGTCTCACTGGAGGGTGACTTAGAGACCCAGAGAACAGTCACAGGTCTCACTGGAGGGTGACTTAGAGACCCAGAGAGCAGTCACTGGTCTCACTGGAGGGTGACTTAGAGACCCAGAGAACAGTCACCGGTCTCACTGGAGGGTGACTTAGAGACCCAGAGAACAGTCACTGGTCTCACTGGAGGGTGACTTAGAGACCCTGAGAACAGTCCCTGGTCTCACTGGAGGGTGACTTAGAGACCCAGAGAACAGTCACTGGTCTCACTGGAGGGTGACTTAGAGACCCAGAGAAGAGTCACCGGTTTCACTGGAGGGTGACTTAGAGCATTTTGCTGTAATTTATTCATTTTATTGTCGCAATTAATTAATTGAACTTCTTTTATATCTCTATTTTACATTATAATTTATTATTTTAACTTTTAAACTAACAACATTAATTTATGTATTTATATTGTTTAATTTGTCTTATTTTCCTGTATGTGTCTATGTTAAGTGCTATGAATTCTCTGGATATGGCACTATGCAAAATAAACATTATTATTATTATTATTATTATAGAACTCACATTCAACGAACGTTTTCAAAACAGTGATATTGCTGCTGCGATATCCCTGGGACATTATTACTGTGACACATTATGAAGTATCCTTTTGGCACATCCTGGTGTTGACAGGTTTCACTATATGTAATGCAAAGATCAGTTTTGACATCACATGAATGCACAAAAGTGCGGAAATTTACTGCAAAAAGTCCTTTTTTATTACTTGAGTTTTATCTCAGGTGTTTTAAAAATATGTCTGCAAGCACTTAGCTTAACTGCTACATTGCCAAGTTAAACATTTAAAGTAAGGTTAAAACTCTTACTTTACTTTTATGTTTAGTGTCTTCAGCAAAGGAAAACATTTCTATATAGATTGTATCGATAAAATAAAATGTTTTAAATTTGTCAGAAACTGTAGCACAGGCAATCCATAATTTCTTTCACATTGTCACATACCTTTAGTTCCACTTTCAGTTTCTTTAGAGCTCTTCTTTCAATATCGTCAACAAACAGAACGTGACGACTTTCTTCACTGCCGGATGCAGACAGCTCCTAAAGGAACAGTAACACTAACATTTTAGTATATTTAATATATATTCCACTACATTTCATTACATTTAAACAAAGCAATCTTACTGTTAAGCGACACTTTCACACAGAAATATAGTAAATACAATACAGTAATGTTATCAAAGCAATGGTGCCAGCTTCCAGGTTGTAATTGATGATTCATTTAATATTACGTTCTTGTGACTACAACATGCGTGTTGAAGGTTTACTGTCTGCCAATTTGTGAATAATTTATAACCTCAGAACAATGTTTGCAATTTGAAAGATTCCGCCTGCAACATGTTCAAATTGTAAATAAAACATCTAATTTCAAAACAAAATTGATTAGCAATAACACCGAGCTGAGCAGATTTAACTGCAATACACTTTGATGTTTAACTTTGCCACGTTCTAGCAGCAAACTTCTTCTCGTTACCAATTATTGCATGTCATCAACAATGTGACTTCCTCACTCATTGACACTGGTAGTACCCTTTTGAAAGGTATAAATCACACATGCACTGACACTATAACTGTATCTTGTAATGCTGATAGCGGTGAGCAAAAAAATATTTAACTGAGTAACAACTGAATAATGATAATATTTTTACTGAATGCTGAGTGAATCTGCACAATTCGCAGTGGGTGAAATCTGTGCATTTTCATATATCCGAAAACTCCTTGTTAAATTTTTCTTATTTTACTGTATGTGTCTTATGTTAAGTGCTATGATTTCTCTGGGTATGACACTATACAAAATAAACATTATTAAATTCAAGGAATGTTTTCACAACAGAAACAGCTGCTGCAATATCACTGGGACATTATTACAGTGACACATTATGAAGTATCCTTTTGGCACATCCTAGTATTGGCAGGTTTCACTATATGTAAAGCAAAGATCAGTTTTGTTTTGAGATGATATGAATGCGCAAGTGCGGAAATTTACTGCAAAAAGATTTTTTTTATTACTTTTGAGATTTTATCTCAGGTGTTTGACAGATTACGACTCGGTGTATATCGAGGTTGGCAATGAGGCTTAATAATATATTTTTTATTTAATATAGCACCACATCCAATTTGAAATTGTTCGTGGCACTTTACATACATTAAAATCCTAAAATACAAATACACACCAGAAGAAAAACATAAATATACTAGTAACATATATAAACAATTAAAAAAATATATATATATAAATATAATAACACAAATTATTGAAGCTAAATAAATATATATATATATATATATGTATGTATAATAAATAGGTTAAATAAAATATCGATAAAAGTACACAAACATTAAACTAAGCCGCGAGAACAGTCAGAAAGAAATATATATATATATATATATGTATATATATATATATATGGTGAGTAACGTTGAAGTCTGAATGCATAATATATATATATATATATATATATATATATATATATGTGTATATATATATATATATATATATATATATATATATATATATATTGTCCCATTATATTTGTGTGTAATGGGCTTCATTCTAAAACCATACTTTAAAATTTGACTATCCTAATATTAGTGGGGCTACCAACTCCTAGGGTGTTTTCATTTACTATTTTATTCTTATGACTACAACATGCATGTTGAAGGTTTACTGCCTGATTACCCAGTATTTGTGTGTAGTTACTTTATTAAGAAGCTCAGAAAAAAATTAGCAATTTGAAAGATTCTGCCTGCAACTCATTCAAACTATAAACAGAACATCCAGTTTCAAAATAAAAATTGATTGGCAGTAATGCCAAGGCAATCAGAGTTAACTGCAATGGCCTTTGATGTTTAATTTTCCCATGCAGTAGGTTCCCATTACAAATTACTGCTTTGCACTAATGGTTCTGTTGTCAGAGACATTTGTATGAGGTGTATACTTGTAAATGACTCATGTCACAGACCAGACATGTACTAAAAATATGAAAACACTTGCTTGTACATATAATATTTATAATAAAATTATGTAAATATTTTTTTTGGCACTGTGTTCAACTGGCCATGAGATGAGATATGGTTTGAATAATACAACCAAAGTGATATTGCTAACAGCAGTTGTGAGGGACATTGTTTGAAGTACTGCTGATACTGGCAAGCAGAGAGATGTTGTTCTCATCATGCTGCTGCTTGACTCAAATGTCTTATAGGACGTGCACGGTTAAAACATACATCTGTATAAACATGCGATTGTCTTGCAGTTTCTTAAAAGTGTTACTTTGCATATAGTAGTCATTTATCACAGAATGGATGACATTGTACAGTGTCTTTTTAATTTACACATTAAGTGAATATGTAGAATCTCGATGGCTAAGTAAGGTTTCACTGTTGTCCATATGGTTATACATATGTTAGCTAATGTTGAAAACCAACTTGATGCGAGATCCAGTGGGTTGTCTAAATTCTGGTGGGCTACCTTATTCTAGTGGACTTAATATGTTGGTGGGTTATCTTTATTCTGGTGGGCTAACTTTGTTCTGTTGGGATGTATATTTTGGTGGTTTATCTTTATTTAAGTGGGCCATCAGTATTCTGGTGGGCTGTTTTATTTAGTTGATATGTTATTTTTATTCTGCTGAACTGTCTACTGAAATAGTGTTTGTGACTGGTTATAAGTTGTGTGTCCACACTTTGCACAGCATTCTTCAATACGTTTGTTTTATTGTGTTACCATGTCAACCCTTGAAAATATGACCTGACACAGGTCATTCATTATGATGTGACAAGATGGTAGCTACAACATTGTAAGGTGATAAACTATGTCCAGTGTTTTATGTATCACCTGTGAGCATATTGGGTTGAGTGGTAACTGTAGTAATGTCAAGGATGGACACGGAGCGCTGGATCCTCGTTTCCCAATTCTTTATTTACACATGACAAGACAAGACCCTGTCCACAGCCTGACGTCAGTGCTAACCTCCAGCGACCATCTGGGTGACTACTTCTGCTCTCACTCGTTTGCTCAATGCCGCCCTCTAGCGAGTATCAATCTTTCAAGATAATTCATCACATCTCGACTTCGATCGTTCGTCGCAAGTCTCGAGTCCCGCGCCTTCCTCCCACGCAACTCCCACTCAACCAACTGCAGTGCCACCTATTGTGACTGCTAATTACTAGTCGTTAATCGCCAGGTGGCGTTAAGGAACTAATTAATCGTTAATTGTAATCGTTGTCATGGCCTGTCCATGACATCTGCCCCCGTTTTGTTTGTATCCGCCCACGGATTACACCACCACCAAACACTTGTGTACCAAAGGCCTCACAATAGACACAGTAAGAAAAAGACAGTAGTACACACGATTCCACTCACCGGTTGGTGCGGGCAACCCCCGTCTCCACCTGGAGCAAACACCATCATACCTTCACAGCATAAATAATATCTAAAGTAAATAAGGTCTAAACCAAAATAACAACATAGCAAAATTAAACATGCTAAATGACGCTGGCGACCCCTGTCTCCACATGGAGCAAACATCATAACCATTTTCACACTACCTGCAAATAGAAGTATAATTTCCCCTGGACCATATCTCAGCCAGCACTCCTCAGTGAGGTGGACACCCATTGCCACAACTATTATTGTGTCAATTTACCTTAGCCTGGGACCAATGCCTTATAAGCAACACATTGCAGTCGAAAGTAGTGGGTCACCCCCGTCCTGCTCGTGCAGGCAAGCTACTCTCACACAGACCTATATGGGAGAAGAACCCACACTAGTATGAGTGGAAGGTAGTGGGTCACCCCCGTCCTGCAGGCAAGCTACCTCAAACAAATACTAGCGTGAGTGGAATGTAGTGGGTCACCCCCGTCCTGCTCGTGCAGGCAAGCTACCTTGGTTACTGTGCTCAGGAGATATAGACAGATCCATGCAGCCAGCCAATTCCGATGTTTTCTGCTCACAGTCAACTCGCACCTCTCACATTCCAGCCTCTCCACCTGGCTTTGGAAGAGCTCTGCATCCACCTGAGTGGTCTCACACAGACAAACTGTGGCATCTCTCTTGATGCAGACAGTGGACATATGGCTCTTCAGCTCTGCCACCTGTTTGCAGAACTGGCTTTTCTGCTCACCAAGCTCCTCACGCATTTCTCTGAGCTGCTCCACCAGGGCTCCATACGCAACCTGATTGCCTTTCAACTGGCTAAGCAGTTGAGAATTCTTACTGTTGGCCACCATCGCATCAGCACGGGCAAATTCCACATTACCTCTCAATGCCGAGATTTCACCATTGGCTTTCTCCAGCCTCTCTGCAAAACCCCTTTTCTCCTTTGCTTCCCTGTGCAGTTCTTCCCCCTGCCTCCTCATCTGCTCCTGGCCAGCCTTTAGGGTCACTACCTGCTGTCGGAGCTGTACCTCCAAGGTCTCTGCCTCCAACAACCTCCCTTCCAACTCTACAATCCTCCCTTCTGCTATACCCAACCTCTCTGTCACTCCCGTAGATAAAGCTCCATCTATCTGATCACTAGCCAGATGTGTCACTTGAGCACTGCTCTGCTCAGGCCCTCTGCTCCTCACACTTACACACTGCTTCTGCGGGCAATCACGGACAAAGTGGCCCTCCTGTTTACAACAGAAACAGGAGCTACCCCTGCGACTAAGTGGTGCGGATGGAGTCCTCCTGTTGGGACATTCTCTGACGAAATGACCATGTTCCCTACAATAGAAACATGAGCCGTCTCGGGGGTTGGGCCTGGTTGAGCTTGCTGGCCTAGCCTGCACTGCTAACTGAGGTTGGCCGGCCAGACTGGGCAACTGGTCTATCACCACCTGCATTTGCCCAGCTGCCTGGCACTTTGGGGATGCCAGCTCCACCACTTGCTTTTGCAGCTCTTGCCGCATCTGCGCTACCTCTAGAAGCCTAGAATTTACTGGAGACAAATCTCCCCCTTGCAGGGCACCAGGTTGTTCTTCATTATCAAACAGATACAGGGCCTCATTCCGCATGTGGTGAAAGGGCGAGCCTGCAGAATGAAAAGCAATCCGCCTCAGCTCTCGACGAACAGACTGCTCCTGAACGCCCTCAATAAACTGATACTTCAGAGCAGTGTCTCGCAGTAGGGCCAGTGCATGACCCTCTGACTCAGTGGCCGCTGCCTTCTCCATTCGATTGCGCAATCCCATGAGCACTCTGCTGTATTCAGCCAGAGTCTCTCCAGGCAACTGCACTCGAGCATAGAACTATGCACTCAATGAATGCACTGTTTCGTGTGGTGCGAAATGCAATTTGAGCAGTGCAACCAAAGCACCATAATCAGTTCGCACCGCATCAGGGTGGCACAACACTTCCTCTCTTGCACACCCTCCTAAATGGTCTAGAAGCACCACTGCCTTATCAACATCACTCACCTCTGCCTGACGTACATACACATCAAACTGGTCCAACCACTCAACCAGAGTTGGATCACCAGCAGTCTTAGGGTCGCCCATAAATTTGGCCAGCTTAATTGTTGGTGCAAGCGGGGCCCTGAACTGCTGAAGGACACCAGCCAATGTTGCTGCTAAAGCTGCGTTTGACTGTGCAATTAAAGCGGCAATCTGTTCATCAGTCATGTTGATGGAAAGAAGTGACAAGTTAATTAAAAGATCAAACAAATTTCGAACATTGGTGTCAACTCACTGAGGTGTGACTGAACAAGCCGAACAAACATCAGGATATCAACTCAGACTAACTTACAATGTAAACATTACAAAACAAACCCTCTAACCAAACGTGGTTACAATGACAACATATCATAGATGACACACATCTAACTGATAATCATTCACCTACTGACATACGTCCACTGTATACAGCAGCAACTTTGATTAGTGCAGGTGATAACACTATATAATATACAACCGGTACTGCAGCACATTAAACATACACAACCAATTACAGCGTAGCTCACCACGAACTATTCGACTGTGCGACAGGGTCTTTTTCTTTCGAAGTTGTTGCTGGGCGATCCCCACTTCCGACACCAGTTGTCAAGGATGGACACGGAGCGCTGGATCCTCGTTTCCCAATTCTTTATTTACACATGACAAGACAAGACCCTGTCCACAGCCTGACGTCAGTGCTAACCTCCAGCGACCATCTGGGTGACTACTTCTGCTCTCACTCGTTGGCTCAATGCCGCCCTCTAGCGAGTATCAATCTTTCAAGATAATTCATCACATCTCGACATCGTTCGTCGCAAGTCTCGAGTCCCGCGCCTTCCTCCCACGCAACTCCCACTCAACCAACTGCAGTGCCACCTATTGTGACTGCTAATTACTAGTCGTTAATCGCCAGGTGGCGTTAAGGAACTAATTAATCGTTAATTGTAATCGTTGTCATGGCCTGTCCATGACAGTAATCTAGGTTTTTGTGTGTAAAAGTACGACATTAATGCTATGTTCCATTCCCAAGGCAGTCTAGATGCCATAAACAAATGCATATCTGGACAGCTCGAAGAGATGGCAGGAGTAGTGAAGTTAGAATTATACACAGATCAGTCATATATAAAGGTGGAGGGGATTTAAGAATGTATGATCATGGTTTCATATATACAGAATTTTTTTATTAATAATACTTTAACTAAGAAATTAGATCAACCGTAACATATTACTATTCGTTTTATATTTATTCTCTAATCTCTCCTGTGAATGTTTACGTGCTATTTACACAAATATTTCCACTCCATTGGAAGAAATATTCAAATTGACTGAAATATAATTGTCAAAACATTTCATAAATGGCAAACGTTACCTTGTAGATACAAAAAAGATTATTAAACGCATACCATAGTGCCACACTGCTGTGTGATACAACCTTAGTAGCATGAAGCAACATACATATGCACTGAAAAACGATTCATGCTTACACGTTCGTGCATATGGATGGTTTCACAAGTTGTCGGCAGATTTAATTGTGGATGGGGCTATTTATAGCACACGCCAACTCGTGTGTTTCAACCTGCGGTGCGGTCCCGTTTTTTCGATGGACTTTGGAACTTATTAGCGCCACTGTTTTTGTATCAAGCATCGCAGGTTATGAGTGCTTAAAAGTGCTATTCTCGAAACAGTCACGATACTAATATTCACAAATGACTTGTTAAATGTGGTATATGTTTCAACGTGGTGTAAAACTTACTAAAGACTGAAGTTACGACTTATGGCAACTGTGACACGATGCCAATACTTCGGGCAATATTGCAAATAATTTAAATTGAATATTAGGCATACTGTGTAATTATATATTACTAAATACTATGTAACACTATGTGCATTTCCCCTTTTTCTGGAGGAAAAATGTTCCGCTTACAGCTGGGTCTGGTATGCATATGGAAGTCGGAACGAATAATTAAATCCGTTTGTTGACAAAGTTGACGACCGGCATATGGCGATGGCATGGTCATGGACGTAATCAATAAAAACGTCGAGGGCGCATTGCAAATGTGTTCTATTTATCAATGATTAATCTAGTACGTATTTATTTATTGTGTGGATGTATCAGCTATGTATTCGGTTGATTATCTTTAGAATGTGCCCTTCTATTCTATGCCATGGATAGATATTATATATAATACGAAGTGTATAATTAACCTAAAGTCGGTACAATAGTTATGGGACTATTGCACCGACAGTTTTTCGATGCATGTGCATTACAGCATGGGAATGCACAACCCGTCGTTGCTGGTGTCAGATAACGTTGTTTTGGGGTGGGCGAATCTGTTAGAACGTTTGTCGAATTGTAGAATGCGCTACATTTGTTTGAGCAACAAATGCATATAGAGTCAGTTTTATATGAGAGACACCTGAACTTAGAACGCTGCAAAGAAAACGACGCCAAACGCTGTTGAAAAAGCGTCGAAAGATTAATTTAAAGGCAAAACAAAGTTAACTGTTTCGTGGCATACACCCAATAGAGTTAATATAAAGTAACAATTTCCACATATACTCAATTTTTTTACGCCAGCGGTTTACCAGAAAAATATTTTTTAACACCCAGCCATCCAAATACTACGCGCTACTCCATCGTAGACGAAGAATGACGTCACGACGGTGATCGAGGCGCTCTCCACGTAGATTCACTGCATGGGGCTTGGCTGTTGTCATGAAATGGCTGCAACTCGGCAACGCGCGTAGCATTTCTCCTCAAAATGGACCGAGCAAAGTGAACTGTACTTGGACTTGAGGGATTCCAAACAGTACGCCCGCAAATGTGAATCAATTATAGGATACCATCTATTGATATTGGTTGTTTAGCCGCTCCCTCGACGGGTGATAAATCTCGCCAATTTTTTGCAAACTAAACAAAGTATACTCAGGTTTTCTTGACTGTTGGCAAACACTTGAGGATGTCGACAAGCGTTATCGAATGCCGATGAACGGAAGCGACAGCTGAATCGAGCATGTAACGAAAAACCTGAACCAAAATCAGCTGACCTCTATTATCGCCCGACGCTATGGCCACGCCCATGACAGCTACCGGCGACAACGTCATTGTCATCAACGAACTCTTATGCTTTTATATAAATAGAATGGACATCTTGCCGCGTTCTGTACTTCTCCGAATTGTACTTGACAATTTTACGGACACTGACATCAATAAAGCCAAAGACGTTCTGCATTCGCACATTTCCGTTACTTTAAAAAAACCGGCGTATCAAACGGCAAGGTTCAGACAGAGCGAAACACAACATCGACGACATCTCCAAAGTCCTGGACGAAATTGACCCGAATCACATACCAATCTTCGTGGCCCGTGATCTTGGTAAGCTGCCAAACATCGACTTTAATCATGTGGACGTTTCCTCTTTATCCCGTGAAATTACTATGTGCAAGAACAAACAGAACGACACCGATGACGCGTTCCAGCTACTAACCAACTCAGTGTCTACACTGTCGACGCAGATCTCTACTCTGGTGTCGTCACTTACTTCAGGAGTGCCCAAACTTGTGAATGCCACTGCGAAATCCCTGCTGCCACTGCCGCAGATCATTACTGCTGATGTTGCTACAACGACAGCCGCCAAATTCGTGCCTACACGTCTCGCCATCTCCTCTGAACGCTGTAGATCATCCCAGAGCTCAACATCTCCGCCAATCACTCCTCTACAATCTGCGGCGTCAATCTCGATTGAATCAGCGATCACTTCCCTGATGGGCTCGCCCCCTGCTCCACAACAGTCAGTCGAGACCACTACATCTTTTACGCCTACCGGTAACACATCTTCGCCACTGTGGACCGACGTTGTCTCCAAGAAACCACGCAAGCCATCAACGAAAACGTATGTGTCATCTGTTAGTGTTAAGCAACACAAAACGCATCAAATGACCACTGGAAAATCGTCCGTCAAGTGTGGACTCAAATGTGCTCCCGCTCGACTTGTATCGGCGGATTACTTTTTAACCGGTTTTCATACCGACACATCATGTGTGGACGTCTCGACGTATGTGTCTTCTAACTTGAAGATGAAGTGCACCTGTGAACGCATTCCATCAACTCACAACTACTACGCCTCTTTCAAACTGTGTGTCGACATTGGCAGACCGAACACTCTCTATGACGCCAACCTTTGGCCAGTTGGCACTAAGATTGGTCGATACTTTCCTCCAAGGAAACACAACACAGCTAATTCGACACACCTATAGACTGTCGTATACGTATTGCTTCCTTTAATGCGAGAAGCATACGGAACAGTTCACTTGATTTGATTAACATTTTAACTGCATGTGATATACTTGCTGTGCAAGAACATTGGCTTCCCAAACAGAGCCTTTCATATATTAATTCTTTGCACTCTGACTTCAGTGCTAGGGGCATTAGCTCCATCGATTATGGTGATGGCTTCAGTGGTCGTCCTCACGGTGGTCTTTGTTTTTTATGGCGAAGATCACTTGACCCATCCATCGAAATTTTGGTTTATGACGATGAGAAAAGACTTCTTGATCTAAAAATCACTACTTTTAATGCCACAATTCTTGTTCTTAATGTATATCTACCATATCAGAGCGATGATAATGTTGATGAATATCAAGCTATTTTAGGCAAGATCCAAGCCATAACTGACTCATTTGATTCAAGTAATATTTTTATTGTTGGAGACTTTAATGCTGATTTAATCAAGACTAGCTTATTTTCACCATTTCTAAATTCTTGTATTAGTGAATGCCACTTTATCCCAAGTGACATTAAGTATCTTCCCCCCGATTCGTTTACATATGTTAGTGACGCCCATGGCTCTAGGAGCTGGCTGGATCATGTGCTTTGCACCCACTCCAGTCACTCATCTGTCTCTGATATGGTAATTAATTATGACTGTGTCTCTTCGGATCATTTTCCTCTATCGTTTACCATTTCTATCAAATTACTACCCACTTCTGAATCATCCACTACGCAACAAACTTGTAAGCCCAGTCCCATGTGGGATTGTGCTTCCTCCCATGACCTTCTCAACTATTACAACAATTCTGGTTCTCTTTTATCCGGCATTGACGTACCACATGCTGCTCTAAGTTGTACCAATCCTAACTGCCATGATGTAGCCCATCAGCTGCTCTTGTGCAAATTTTATAATGATATCATACATTCTCTTACGGATGCTTCCGATGTCATTCCTACTAAAACGTATAACACATCCCGAAAATTCAATGTTCCTGGTTGGAACGACCTAGTCAGGGACTCTCATCAAGCTGCCAGAGAAACTTTTCTCATCTGGCGGTCTGCTGGGAGTCCGAGACATGGTTCTTTGTATGACTTAATGAAAATTAAACGTGCCCAGTTTAAACGCAACAAAAGACATTGCGAAAAAAATGCTGAATCTCTTAAAGCGGAGCGACTAGCTTCCAATCTGAGCAGCCATGATTTTAAAAACTTTTGGAAGGGCATCAAACAAGCAAACAATGCCAGGTTACCTAACCCCAGTAATGTTGGAGGTGCCTGTGGTGCTGAAAACGTCAGAAATATGTGGCTTCAACATTACCAATCACTGCTTAACTCTGTACCCGAGTCTACTGTTCACATTCATAAGATTGACATGTATTGTAGCAATATTCAACTTAGCGACAATATGGTTGTTAAAGTTAAAGAACTACAAGAATTAATAATTGCTATGCCTGTTGGTAAAGCCTGTGGCTATGACCATATCAGTAATGAACATTTTAAGTATGCTAACGAAAAACTACATATTCTTATGTCTTTGTTGTATAGCAGTCTGTTAATACATGGTTTTTTACCTGATACTATGATGACAACAATCATAGCTCCTATCATTAAAAATAAATCTGGTGATTTGTCAGACAATAATAACTATAGACCCATTGCCCTTGCCACAGTAGCTAGCAAACTATTTGAATCATTAATATTATCCAGGGCTATCCCATTTCTCATTACATGTGACAATCAATTTGGATTTAAAAAGCATCACTCTACTGAGATGCTCATATTTCTGTTAAAAGAACTTTTTCGAAACTATATTGCTAATGGGGCTTCTATGTATGTTACTATGTTGGATGCCTCCAAAGCCTTCGACAAAGTTAACCACAGCAAGCTATTTGGTAAATTAATTGATCGTGGCTGTCCAGCTTTTATTGTACGCATTCTATACCACTGGTACGGTACCCAACAATTTACCATCAGATGGTGTCAGGGATTTTCTAGCTTTTTTACTGTTTCCAATGGTGTTAAACAGGGTGGAATCCTTTCCCCCCATCTTTTCAATGTGTACATGGACGACTTAAGCGTTAATCTAAACAAATTATATATTGGTTGTCTTTATGCTGGCACCTTAATCAACCACTTGATGTATGCTGATGACCTCTGTATTTTTTCTCCCAGTGTTGCTGGTTTGAGAAAACTTACTGATTGTTGTGCCAAGTATGGCGAATTGTTCAATATTACTTATAATGCCAAGAAGTCCTTTTGTATGGTTATTGACAACCAATCCCAGGACAGGAAACATTTTCATTGTATCCATCTCGATAACCATCCATTACCTTATACTACAAAATGTAAATATCTTGGTCATATAATCAACAATAACCTGACTGATGATGACGACATAGCCAGACAAAAAAGATGCCTTTATGCCCAAGCCAATGTATTAGCTCGAAAATTTTGTCTTTGTAATATTTCTACCAAAATTATTTTATTTCAAGCATACTGTGCTCCTATGTATACTTCTAGTCTTTGGTGCACATTCAAAAAATATAGCCTCAAAAGCATTACTGTCGCATACAATAATAGCCTCAGAATTTTACTAAACTTACCCTCAAGATGTAGTGCAAGTTTTATGTTTGCCACCAACTATATTAAATCCTTCAATGAACGCATTCGTTCATCAATTTTCAGTCTTTTATGTCGTCTTCATCAGTCAGATAATATCCTTTTTATTAATTACCTTCATACCGACATTCATTTTAAGAGCCATTTGTACTCATACTGGAGGTCTTTATTGTACACATGTCATTAGTATTGTATTTATTTTTGAATCATTTTTTATTTTTTTTATTTTATATTTATTTTTACAACTTATTTAATTCATTTCCTCATATATTTAGACATAACTTTTTAAATTTTACACTTATATTTTTACGTTGATCTCATTGCTTTGATTGTATTATATGTATTGTACTTTTTTTTTTTAATTGTATTTTATGTATACATATATGGACGTCTTGTCTGAAATAAACCTTATTATTATTATTATCTTCAATACTACCGTTTGTTTCAATTATTATTGCAACCGTATGCCGAACAGTAAGGCATAATTACTAAAGTTTACCATAGATTTAACCACAGATTTAGATACACGTCTATAAGCAGCTGCTAGATGTCACGCCAACTGAACGAACTGTCGAAGACTCGAAGTTGTTGACCCTTAAAGGAACATGCAACCATAGTGTTGAAAATGCGTTAAAATCCTCCCAATTCCCACATACCATTCATGATAGAATATTGTAACACATACAATTTTTTGTTTAATTTTGTAAGAATGTTATACATCATAACATTAATTTTGAAACGTGCATTTTCACTGACCATGGGCGCTGCCATTGTTTCCCATTTCACGGGGAACTCGCGAAGATTAACGCGAGAGAATGCGTGAGTGTGACGTAGGCGGTCCACCACCTCAGCGATATAGGCGCAGCGTAATATGTAAACACTAGCATAGCGACATGAATCGAGTTGTTTTATGAGTCTTGTGATAATGAAATGCTTGAATATCAAGCATACGGATGTCAAAAGAAGGCAGGAGAAGAGTCCGTGAAAGGAAAGAGATTTGTCCAAATGCCAATAAATTATCTACGAAGCCCGCCGTCGAAGGGCGAGTTGGCGATCAAATGGCTCCACAATATAGGTACGAGTCATACAGTGGAAACATTCAATTTCAACCGGAAAATGGTTTGCCAGGACCATGTCACCGTTGATATGGAACACAGGTTGCGCGGATTGGGTGAAAGACGACTGTTGAACGAAGCTACTGTCCCCACTGAATTTGTGCACAGAACGAAAAGTTCGGGGCCGAAGCGAAGGGTCGGTGTTGCACGCGAAGAAGGGTCTCGCAAAAGGGTAGCCTCGGTTACCCAGAATCCGTGAGGTGGCAGCACTTTTAAGCCCCCTCAACTCCGCCTGGGACAGTATATGGGCTTAAGTTTCTACATCCGGGCAGCCTTACCCCAGATTAGGGTAGAGACGCTGATGGGCTCTCAGACCAACTATGAAATTAAAATAACGATATACTTTTACAAGATAATAATATCACATGAAAAGTATTCAACATTGAACTTATATTAACACTAAAGTAAGTAAAAATTCAAATTTACAGTTGTTTATAAAATAAGAATTACGGCAGGATTAACCAGTATCCGTGAGGTGGCAGCATTGTCTAGCCCCACACGGATAGCATATCAATTAAATAAGGATACCTTTTTATCAAATAATGGTGTATTATAAAACAATATGCAGAATTAAACTTATATTAACACAAAATAAATAGAAATACAAACTGCCATACTTATTAAGTTAGAGCTGTATTTGATAAACATTTAGGATCATATAACTATTGTATGTATAGATATTGGATCCCTGATCAAATGCTTTCAATTAGGCCCCTTTAAAATCTCTTTAAAGCTGTGTATTCTTTTAATGCTGCCTATACTCCTTAGCTTCCTAGCATCTTCATCCATCCATTGGTGACTCATGCATTGTTTTACAATTATAAGTTAGCTTAATCCATTAGTTTTTTCATGCCACTGAGCTTGATCTTCGAGGATATTGGTGCAAAAGAAGTCATTATTACTATTATTAAACAAACTCAAGAATGTGTTGATTGACAGGTAGACGTCTCACTAAAATAAAAAAATTATTAACAGAGGATATGAAATTACTTATATAAAGGAGCAGTGTAGACTAAAAATCGGAAAGTTCTAATTTTACATAGGACTAAATGAAAGGAATATATTGTCTGCCAATGGTGTGGGTGCTAGTAGCATGAATGTTTAGTTTAAAAATAGAATCAACATAAACTTCAGAAAACGAGCGTTACACTTGGATAAGTAAGCTGGACTGTTGATTAGCAAATGAGCTTCTTTGTCCACCTGCCATCTAGACAGGATTGTCTAGGTGGCAATCTTATTTTAATCTTGTTGACATTTCAGTCCCCGGATGAAGCTAAAATGTTTATATATTTTGTACTTTCATTTCAGTTTTATCAGTTGTATTAATTTAGAATTTGCTGCATACATGCAGCTGGTGCTCACACACATACATGCATGTATGCACTCACGCAAACATGCACACCCATGCACGCATAATGTCGCACATACATGATAACACCAAATTTAATTGTATCGCCCTGTAATTAGTAGATATATAGCTGATTATGTGTGTGTTGACACACGTTAAAAAAACACTTTAGTTTTAATAAAATAGCTCGCTATACAGTAGAATCCCAATAGAAAGTGCCATCTGAACAGAGTGTGACTAGTAAAATATAGAGATAAACCCTGAGATGGATAACAGCTTCTGACATCTAGGTACCACTGATTGTTTTTGAGATTCTGAGCATAGACTATGACAGCTTCGTTGTATTAGTAGTATTGCAGCCCTGGACCATTGGGTTAGATTTCTGTCAAAAGCATCGGACTTAGAGAAACTGGGTCAAATCCTGTGCTGCAGTGTTAATTATTTAATACCTGAATATAAACATTAATGGATATTTTTGTATGAACAGTTTTTCTAAATTAACTTTAGCATGACTGAAAGCTTCCTAAAAATGGATATGGTGTCCAATTGGAAGTACCGGTATCTGCCAGGAAAGTAAAATGGTTTGAGAAGTCCTGAGCCTGAGGACTGGCTACTGCACCAACTCAACCAGAGGTCCCTGGGTGAAATTTCACTCACACGTGCACCCGTATAAATGATGACTACATGCACACTTACAGTGTCAAATTCCAATTAGCTATAAAGTTATGGTTGATTGAATAGCGGACCAGTTATATCTGTTTTATCAGATTCAAGCTTACTATTAACGTGTGCTGGAATCCAAATATGACAAGACAATAACATTATTTTAAAAATTCTTGTTGTTATTGTTCTTGTTCTTTAAAAAATGCCCTTATGTCAAAGGTGATTTGGATATTATACGCTTAACATAATCATATATACAAGCCTGTAATGTGCAAAGTTTCAACGTGTGGTCTCAGTTCATTCAACTTCAGATAATGTTGTGTTGATTCCCCTGTTTTCGCACTTCACATCTGCAGTAAATATTTGTTATGAATTTGGAATGCTAATAACTTTCCTAATTTTTAAGTTATTGTATTAAATTTGCTACATAATCTAGTTTCCATATGGAGACCTGGATTCGGAATTTATTGTTCCTATTTATGTAATATTTAAGAGTCATAGACATAACTATTTGGGCATTTATTCAATCAGGAATTATATTGTTCTAGTTTTGGGTTTGATTACAACCTGATTTTCGTCACATACATATACTAAATGTTATACCTGGTATACCTGCAGGTGCTTGCTTCTTCAAAAGAAAGGTTATCATAATCAAATATAATATTTAAGTGTGGCTGGGGTCCAAATATGATAATAAAATATAAAATGTTACAAAATGCACTATTCCCAAAGGTGATTTGGCCATGTGGGCAACTACCTAGTTTCTTATCCTTTCCTAGGATTAGCAAACATGTATTACCAGTATATTTGCCAAGCTTTAACTTGTCTCAATTCGTTAAATTTTAAATAATGTTGTGTTTATAGTGCTAGAGAACAAGCTAACCAACTCTATCAATAAAAAATAAGTATTTTCCAGAAAAAGTTATTATTTTATTTGCAAATTGCTTAAATTGTGTTAATTTTAAAAAGCGCAATTTCCAATAATATCCTCAAAGCGCAGTACAAGACTAATAACTTAAACATTATACATAGCACATATATAAGCACAATAAATAGAAAACCAAAATCTTATATACTAGTTATGAAAAGAGTCAAATCATTTAAATCACTTCAATAAATAAAATGAATAAAATGTATTTAAGCACTATTTACATATATACACAATAATGGGTAGATAACACGTAGGAGTTAAAGTATAGTAAAGGCTGAAAGAAAAGAAAATGTTGCAATATTTGCTTTGAACATGTACGTCTTTAGAGTCTGTTTGAACGTTGATAGGCTCCCACTACACTTTATATGAATTGACAGTGAATTCCATAGTTGAGGTCCAATCACATTGAAGGAATGATCACCAACACTAACAAGCTTAGTATTCACATTAACGTTCACATTACATTAGACTTAGAATGATGATGCAATAGTTGCCATTATGATAAATTAGTCTTAAGCAACAATGCCACTACGTGGGCTTGACATAGATCAAAGTTGGACCTAGCAAGTAGAGTCAGATTTAAATGCATAGACATTGTAATATTTTGATAAATTTATATTGTTTTTATTTATGTCAACAGCACTTTCGTCAATAAAATAGGCTCAGATGTCAGTGTAAATGATTAACAGTAGATCATATTTCAATCACTCCCTACTACAAAACTGAATTTGCAGATATTTATTTTATCACAGAGGCTGTTTTATGTGGACATTTCCCCCAAGCAAAGCCAGACAACCAAGCCACCGAGTGTTATCGGAATCAATCACAGTGATACCTCTCATTGTTTTGTGAGAATTGTTTGAATATTTATACATTCCATGTTATGTAATAAAACTTTTGATTAAAATATAGTTATTTAGCAATTTATGAATAAAATAACTACCTTCACTGGAAAATATAGATTTGTGCTTAATTAATAGTTGCCTAACATGTTTTCGGGTGCCGAACAGGGAATATCATGAACACATCATTATTTGAAATTGAATGATTTCAGATCACAAGTTAAAACTTGGCAAATATACACGTATATTAATCATATTAAAGATCATGTTTTAGCTAATTGCCCACATGGCCAAATCACCTCTGGCATCAGGACATTTTGTTAACAATTTGTATATTCTTGTCATATTTGGATCACAGCCACACGTGAACAGTATGCTTAATCTGAAAAGCTTTCCTTTAGAGAAGGACCTATAGGTATACATTTCAAACCAGGTAATATATATATAGGTTGTGATGAGTGATCAGATTGTATCTGTACCCCGAAACATGAAAAATATAATTCTGGAGTGAACAAACGCCCACCTTTTGTGCTTGTAACTCTGAAATTATCACATAAACAAAACCAAATAAGTTCAGAATCCAGTTTCCCATACAGGAGTTACGTTACGTTGCATATTGTAGAATAGTAACTTCAAAATTAATAAAGTTATCTGCATTCCAAAATCATGACAAAGATTTATTACAAAAACTCGGAATTTGTAGAAGTTGAATGATATGAGACAAGTTAAAACTTGGCAAAGATATAAATTACCACAGTATACGTATGTTAATCATATTAAAAGCTCTTATTGCTGGATAAATGCCCACATGGCCAAACCACCTTTGGTATGAGGGCATTCTTTTAAAAACAATTATTTTCTTGTCATATTTGGACCCCAGCCACATGTGTATTCAGCCACATGTGCTTATTCTGATGAGCTTTCTTTTAGAGAGGTATATACTTCAAAACAGGTAATTTATACGGTATGTGATGAATGTTTATAGTAGTCGTAGATGATGAAAGTTGTAGCTGTACCCCAAAACATGAATAATGCTATTCTGAAGTGAACAAACACCCATTTTTGAGTGTTTGTAACTCTAAAACTATCATATAAATGCACACAAAAATCAGAATCCAGAAAATTAACATACACATTAAGAAATATATTAGCATTCCAAAATCGTAAAAACAAATATTACTGCGGTCGCGATTGCAAAGCCAAAGAAAAGGTGTAACGGACTCTGTACTCAATGAACTATAAGTTTATAACTAATTAGAATTTAACTCTAACAGTTTGCGTTTAGCGATCATTTAGATAGCTATATAATTATATTATGTATATATTATACATAGCCATGTGTGAAATTTCATTAAAACTCGAGATGGTAACCTGGGAAGATTTCTGGATATTGGTTGATTTGGCGTGGAATGAACCTATATTGTTTTAATCATAGATCTTAATAGTAACTGAAATATTTTCAACATATTGCACATGGGACAATGTTAAACTACTAACAGCTTAAACACCATTAATGTTCATTTTGGATAGTTTGTAGTGACAATTCTGGAAGAAAATACCAACTATCACCCATTGTCATTTACATTGACTATAGTCTATATTGTCATTGTCATTGATTTGCTTGCTCCAGGACCAGGATAAAATAATATTATTATTTTTAAATATCACCACCTATTATTATTATTGTGAAACACAACAGGGGGATTAACTGTAGTAATATCTCAATACTAATTCTGCTAATGAGACACTATTTATTTTATCACATACAAATTAATGATCATAATGTCTAGATTTGTCATGAAAAGAAAGGCACTGCCCATTAGCACGGGGTACTATGAACGGTAATCTTATACTTAACTCAATACTTGCCTAAATTATTACGGCCTTTTAAGTTTTAAAACCGTTTGTTCACCTTATGTTGATGTGTATATATGTAATCGCAATGCGATTCTACATCACTTATAATACAAAAAAGTTAGATTAAGCTATTTTTATTTGTGTTTTAGAACAATTTAAACACACCGAATCGAAAGAAATCGCCTCCGGCATGGCATACTATTCTCGTTGACGTCAACTTGTGAAGTCACGCGTCTGCCGCCAAGTTTGACAGCTCCTTCATATTCGACTTTTTTGTGCGTTTCCCATATGTGCGTTTCCCATATGTCTTAGTTGTTATAATTATGTGATTAACTTGATGTGTAGAACCGTATTGGAGGTAATTGCAATTGTATACAAATGTGTCGCTTGAGGCAATTTTCTAAAGAATAATTGTAGTATTATGTTCCAAAGCCTATGCTAAGCCTAAGGCTAAGGCGCCTAGCTAAACAAAACTCAAAAGGCCCATAATCGTAATCATGGCGTAAAGTCGTAAAGCCGGCAGCTTCAAAAATAAAATCATGATGATAAATATGGCCCATGTGAAATTATCTGTGTAAATATATTTGTTAAAAATTATTGAATCAAAGTGTTGCTTAGTATCATATTGATTTCACTGTTATATAGCATCATAATAACACAACTAGGAAATCTTCTGCCCGGTCAAAAATCCGTGTCATTTAAGATTATTCAAGGGCAGATAACACGCACGGTATTTTTTTAAATTTAATATATTATAGGCGTTTCGAGATGAAGAATTTGTCATTTTAATAACTTGTATTGTAGGTATTGTTTGGTTTATATATATATATATATATATATATATATATATATATATATTGAGCAAAATAAAATAATTGGGTAAAAAATTGTTAAAATATTTCAGGTATATGTGTTCTGTCCACATCTTGACAGAATGTCATCACTGGGAAAACAATTGACATTTGGGTACAAAGATAATTGAGGAATATGTAAATGATATATAATTGGACATGCCAAAATATTTTTTAGCAAAAGTAAAACTATGTAAACATTTCAGGTATGTGTGTTCTACCACATTTTGACAGAATATCACGACTGGGATAGATGGACATTTTAGTTAAGAAGATGTAAAAGGTGCGAAATTGGAAATGCCAAATGTGGAGGATAATCTTCCCGTCGACCTGCATAGGTGGCTACGCATACGTGGGTTGTCTGCCTCGATGTCTGAATCAAACGCATGTCTCGTGAAAAGGTAACTAAGGAAAATATCTTGTAAAGCATTACTATTCTCTATCTGGCAGTGTGTTTGTGGAGACATATCACCAATAATTTTGCTTATATGGGGTTTCAAATGAGAGTTTGTAGTCATTACCCTGGGGTACACTCACAACGCTTCATATTCACCTTTTTATGCAGTTAATCCTCCTATAATTTTATTCAGGGCTGTATACTAATCAATACAGTGACTCAGTGACTCTAACCTTTTCTCTTGCAGTTACTTACACTTACAATACTTTTGCATACATTATACCTATAAGTTTACAAATGCATTCTATTAATATGATGGTAGTTTTATGCATGTTTCAGAGTGAAATGTCTCATGACCAATAGCTTTTCTAAATACATCGTTGATCCGGACTTTGGCTTATGACATTGAGCAAAGTTATGTGGATGACAGAATACCTAAGGTCACTTCTCCGGCATTTTACAACTCTTTCAGATATCCCGCAGAAATTTAACTATACACTCATGTATGAATATCTGATGAAGAGAGAAGTCATTGTTTTATCAACAGATGGAGTCGTTATCGACAATGTCATATTGCCTGTGGCAGAAAAACCACTGCAGAGTGTCTTTGTGTGGCAGGGCGTGGAGGCAAATGCAACCATGTAGGAGCAAAGTTCATCTGACATGTGACATTTTACCCTGACACATGCATATAGCTACCGTCACATTAAAAGAACGCAATTGTAAATGTATATCTATACACTTGATAAGCCTGAGTAACTGTAATTCAAAAGGCAAGATTCACGTTATTAGTATCCAGCCCTGATTAAATTTGTATGAGGATTAATTGCATAACGTCATTAAATAGGTGTTTATAAAGAGCAATAAGTGTAATGTAATTGTCAAACCTACAGTTATACCTAAAACATTTTAAAATATAACCCCACTTGAAACCCCAGTTATGCACAATTGTTGGAGAAATATGTTATCAAACACAGACAGACAGATAACCGTATAACCGTATTGTTTTTTAATAGACACGTTCCTTAGGTACCTTATCAAAGGACTTGCTTTTGACTATAATTTGGAGTATACAAACATACAATGTTTGTTGGATCTGGTATAAATTTATATTATTCTTCAGAAATAGGATTTAAGGCTTAAGCTGAATATTTTATAAAATGATGTTTGCCTACAATGAGGTTCTACACGTCCAGTTAATCATAAGTAACACTAGTTACCAGCTATGACAAATAACAGTTGCGTCTCAACAAAAAACATACTTTATCGAAGGCGCTCCAGTTATAATTGGCAGCAGTCGTCTAACTTCACAAGTTGATTTCAACGAGAATAGTTATGTCAAATAATATGTCATATATGGTAATACAATAAGTTGCGTCGCTCTTTGATGACGGATTCACACACTTGGATTATATGCCGTGAAGTTGTAATCAGATTTTCTTATTGTCATTATAGCCAATTTGTGAGACAACCATGTCTTGCGAGACACCCACAAAACTCCGGCATTTTAACATGAGATAATGGCGGCACAATCAACTTTTGACGAATACAATATCCACAATGCATTGCGTCAGAAGGGCTTCCCCAGAAAATAACATAATAGTGCACAAGCTCCATAGGCGAAATCAATATCAAGTATAATTCTTTAGTTCAGACTTATCAATGGTAACACCAATGTCAAGAATACATGTGTAAAAATAATGTGTGTGCATATCTAAACTCCAACCTGTCGTTTTCATTATTCTAATGCACAGTCTGCAATAAAATACCTCGTAACCAGAACATGTTTAAAACAATACTACCAATCCACAAGAATATAATAATTTTATTTATTAACATAAAATGTATATAAAAATAAAGAAAATCCAATTTAAATGTTATAGAACATGACTCTAATTGTACGACAAACTGTTTTCTCTGTTTCAGAATACAGTGCGTAATCTCACAGACAGAAGGCGTAACATGGACGTCTGGTTATTGTTTCAGTGTGTGCAAATTGTATTATTGTATGCAAAGTCCTCGTATGCAGGTCGAGGTATGTGTATAAGGTAAAGAGGCAAATAACGAAAAGAGGTACCGGGTATTTCCTTGTCAGGTAAAATACGTATCGTTACGTGATTAAAATATACATACAGTATAACATTTATTTATATGTGTATGGATGTATAGATAAACATAAAACATCAGGTAGCTGTATCCAATCGCTGTTACCCATCTCCAGTCATTTGCCTTGAAGTATGACACTTGTGTGATAATTCGGATCACTGCCAAGTGAATCACCGCCAAATAATATATCCTCCTCACCCCCCCCCCCCCCAATACAATACTGAATTCGTTCGCCTCATCCATTGATAATGCAGAAGATAGCAACTGCTAAGAATGCCTACTTTATTATGATACAAGTAGCGCTGATCAAGCAACAAACACAATATTTCTGATACAGTAATTGTATCAGTTGTATAAGGTTATAGAACTGTATGCATCTTTTCAACGTATTTCTGAGAAACAAAGGTTGA
This sequence comes from Oasisia sp. SBJ-2009, assembly GCA_964017155.1. Taxonomy (NCBI): domain Eukaryota; kingdom Metazoa; phylum Annelida; class Polychaeta; order Sabellida; family Siboglinidae; genus Oasisia; species Oasisia sp. SBJ-2009. The sequence goes on from OZ024856.1 coordinate 46,079,982, forward strand.
AAATGTATTCACGTGTGTGTGTGTGTGTGCGTGTGTTTGTGTGTGTGTGTGTGTGTGTGTGTGTGTGTGTGTGTGTGTGTGTGTGTGTGTGTGTGCGCGCGCGTGTGTCCCCGTATCCGTATACATTTCTGCTGAGCCAAGGATTGTTGTCGTAAAACGTGATCGTGTATTGGCCTTTTTACGTCGAGTTGCAACTCGATTGAACGGTAGTAGTATAATAGGGTCTTTATAAGGGATGTTGGCGCAGTGCGGAGGGGAGGGAGGAGGTCAAAGGTCACGTGTCAATGTCAAAGGTATAAAAAAATGTCAGATTTATATTTTTTAATGGGTTTTATATCAATTTAATACCGTCGAGTCGACGTATATAAGCCGATGTCATATGGCGCGAGTAGTCAGCGCAGCCCAGACACATCGGAGCCTCAAACCTCGGTTTGGTCAAAGACGATGTCTAGCGTGTGCGGTGCGAATCCGAAAAAAAACAGATTAGCCATATTTTATTAATTTATGCTTAAAACAAACAGATCTGCATTATATAGAATATAAATTAATGATGTAGCCTTAGTTTTGGGGACAAATTCGCAAATCGCAAGATATCGCCTTTGCGGTCGTGATGCGTCTGGGGAGCGCTATGTATTGCTCACGCCCAATGACATCGGCTTATTTACGTCAACTTGACATTAAATTGATACAAAACATAATTTTAAAATAAATCCGACTTCTTTTTAGCGGGTGTGATGCAGAATGACATTCCAAACACATACACATCGAAAGAAACGTGGTAAAACCGTATTGAAAACGCCCTAACACTTTAGGCCAGTTAACTGGAAAATTTACGAAGTTTTACTTCACGTTAAAACGTTTAAACTGCGTAACGCAAAACATACAGTGTCATCAAATAATAATTATTTATTTCAACAGTTTGCACTTATATCGAAGTTTCACTGGCAACCGTTAACACCTTGAAATCAGATATGCAGGCGATTTTCGTTGAATTCGGCGTCGAGCTCCATTTCCTGTACTGCTTTTCATAATCGTCACGCTTGCCACGCGCCCCGTTCCCACCCGTTGAGCCACCTGCCGCAGTTTTCAGAACAACAAATTTACCAGCGCCACCATTTATTGCGCGCTACAATAAACGAATCGGTGGTTTAGTTCGTTCGTTTCGAATCTATTTACTTAGTCACTAACAGTAAACAATTATTCCATTATGCTGTATAGTTTTGTGACGCATACAAGGACATAATCAGACTTGCCACGTGGTACGGATTACCCGTATCAGATACTGATGTTGTCGGTTGTTTTAAGTGATACGGCCGTTCTCCATTTTGATACGGATTTTAACTAAATTTATGGAGACACTGCTTTAAACCACATTATGTATGCGTCACAAAACTACAGGACAATTGAATAATCGTTTACTGTTAGTGACTATGTAAATCGATTCGAAACGAACGAACTAAATCACCGATTAGGTTATTGTAGCGCGTAATAGATGGCGCGCTGGTAAATGTGTTGTTCTGAAAACTGCGGCAGGTGGCTCAATGGAGCTCGACGCCGCGAAATCGCCTGTTTTTCTGATTTCAAGATGTTGACGTTTGCCAGTGAAACTTCAATATACGCGCGAACTGCTGAGATAAATTGTTATTATTTGATGACACTGTCTGTTTTGCGGTACGCAGTTTAAACGTGCTGAAATGAACTAAAAGGTCGGTAATTTTCCAGTTAACTGGCCTACATTATTTAGGGCTTTTTCAACACGAATTTACCACGTTTTTTTAGATATATGCGTATTTGGAATGTCATTCTGCATCATACCCGCTAAAACGAAGTCGGATATCATTTTTTAAATTGTGTTTTATATCAGTTTAATGTCGTCAAGTCGACGTAAATAAGCCGATGTCACAACTGCCACAAGGCGCGAGCAGTTAGCGGTCGACTCGACGCCTTTAAATTGATCTAAAACACAATTAAAATAGATATATCTGACTTCTTTTTAGCGGGAGTGGTGCAGAATGACATCCCTAACACATACACATATGTTTTGAAAAGGCCTTAATAGAAGATCTGATTAGTGATACGGATGGATACGGATTCTTACATAATTATAGGGCAAAATACTGATTGCCATCCCCAAAATGGGGCATGTCTGCAAAATGTGGTTAAAAATAATGTCTCCATACATTTTGTTAAAATCCGTATCAAAATGGAGTACGGCAGTATCACTTTAAAAACCGCCAAAATCCGTATCGGATACGGGTAATCCGTATCATGTGGCATGTCTGAAACCCTGAAATTTACATTAATATAAAGGAGCTAGTCAAAGCAATGCATCATTTGGTGACGCCCAGTATTCAAAGATACTCAAGTTTGAACAATTATTTAAAATATAGCATGGCTCCCTGCCAATTAAATCACGGTCATATATCCTTTAAATGGTATGTTATTATGTTCGAACAAAGGTTGTTACTGCGTTTCAGTTGTCCTTTGAATCACGCCACAGATCACTATGTTCAACAGTCGTTAGCTCTCAACTATCTGGGCATCACTTGAAGTTATTCATTGAAGTCATATAAGCGGACCTAATATAGTCTCGTGTTCGATGTTACGGACGGTTCCAAGCGACGTTGGCTGCAGTACTGAGCGACCGAACCTTTCTATTGCTCTGTGTCTTTACCTGTGATGTTTTAGCCCTAATTTAATCGGACTCCAAAAACCACGAGTGCCACCTTCGAGTATTTTAGGCTGTTCTCGTCAGGTATATTCGTTTCGCCTACATTGGTCTGATCATACCTTGGATATGTCACAACAAAAAGGAAACCTACAGCAACAAAAACATTACATGCCACGTAGTTTATGAATTAACGAGACCGGAGTGTGAACAGAATTGTGTAAGCGAAACGAGTACCATATTTCCAATCCATTAGTGAGATCATCAGACAATAACCATCAATGATTTTATGCGATGAATAGTGTAGAATTCACTGATGCAGCACCAAATAATAAAATGAAACGACGATATATATAATATTATAAGCCTTGCCGAAATAACCTTTATAAATGTTGCATCGTGATTACATCGCGATCAGACAACATGTTCTGGGCAGGGATGTTAAATTGTCCGGTATTAAGAATTTCATATGCAGCATTATTGCAAGTCAATGATAATGTGGATATGTCATCTATTGGGGTCGAATTTTCATCGCGACAGTTTTCAGCGAGTACTTGTTACCACGCCATTCCCGCCAACTAATCCCTTTGCTCTGTGCAATGTTTGCGTCACCGAGGTATAACCCATTCAGGTTTACGTGGTGACACGCGTTGTTCCACCAGGCTCCCTTGTTCCATAGTACACAGTTCCCACTGCTCCTGTCGTTGTCCTTATCCCATGTGCTGAACGCCATGCCGTTATGATAACTGAGCGAATCCCCTGAAACATAAACAACGTCACAAACCCGTCAGAATCGTCCACCACGAGTATAATAATTGCGCAAGACCTCCGTCATACTTTCATTTTGCAACAATTGTGATATGTGCGAATTACCTCACTAGTGCGGCATGATATCTCCTAAGGCAAACATTAATGGATTGTTACATTAGCTACTTTCTATTAAGTTTTTGTCTTAAAAAGAGTAATCTGAAACCAGAATTTCAACACAATATATGCAAACAAAATACTCTTGTTCAGGCAACCATTGCTTTTTTATCGCTTAACGGAATTTTTGCTAAGCAATAGAACGTCTAAGACAAATACATTAAGATACCCAAATACGTTAGGAAACGCATACATACATGCACACAAACATACATACATATAAACAAACAAACAAACAAACAAACAAACAAACAAAGATACGTACATACATACATACATACATACATACATACATACATACATACATACATACATACATACATACACACACATACACACATACATACATACATACATACATACATACATACATACATACATACATACATACATATATACATACATACATATACAGTGTTTCCTCGCTATACGATGAGCGAGGTGGGCCACCTCGCTGTTTTTTAAGCCACGTTGTTCATAATTTGCCAGAATTGCTGCCTCTTACTTAAACATTTCTTGCTACAGACATGTGTACATGTTACTGACTTGTAGTTATGCATTTGTTTCCTCTGTGTGTGTGTGTGGTGTGTGTGTGTGTGTGTGTGTGTGTGTGTGTGTGTGTGTGTGTGTGTGTGTGTGTGTGTGTGTGTGCTGAGCGAGCACCGAATGCGTGTCATATATTATATGATATTGTATGCATTATTGCTGTTATTATATGCTCTTACTGATATTGTTATATTTCCACGTCAATTTAATTAATGACAATCTCAAATATCTGCACAATACACATCAAAAACGCTTATCGTGCGTCTCTACATAATATAGTCGCACAATATAACAAAACTGATTTGTTGGTGACATAAAAAACAAATTCTGGCAGGATTTTTATAAATCATTTCAGATTTACTAATCCAGCTGTGCTGACATTTGTAACCATTCAGTGTTAGCCAGTGCGGTCAAGAAATGTTATTTTGTTTAGTCATTAAACTATGAATTTGGTGTTTGTTTCCCTAATGTGATCGGTGATCAATCGACGTTATCATTGTGATCAATCAACGTTGTCATTTGTTGTCAATCAGCGATGTCACTGTGATCAGTCTACCTTGTCATTATGAACAGTCGAGTATGTCATGTTGAACAGTCGGGAATGTCACTACGGCCAATCGATGTTGTCAATTGTGATCAGTCGATGTTGACATTGTGAACAGTCGATGCTATCATTGTGAACAGTCGATGCTATCATTGTGAACAGTCGACGGTGTCATTGTTAACAGTCGAGGGTGTCATTGTGAACAGTCGATGCTATCATTGTGAACAGTCGATGCTGTTATTGCGAACAGTCGATGCTGTCATTGAGAACAGTCGATGCTATCATTGTGAACAGTAGATGCCGTCATTGTGAACAGTCGGTGCTATCATTGCGAACAGTCGATGCTGTCATTGCGAACAGTCGACGGTGTTATTGTGAACAGTCGATACTGTCATTGTGAACAGTCGACGGTGTCTTTGTGAATAGTCGACGTTGTGATTGCGAACAGTCGACGGTGTCATTGTGACTAGTCGATGCTAGTATTGTGAACAGTCGATGCTATAATTGTGAACAGTCGATGGTGTCATTGTGAACAGTCAATGCGATCAGTGCGAACAGTCGACGGTGTCATTATGAACAGTCGATGCTGCCATTGTGAACAGTCGGTGCTGTCATTGCGAACAGTCAATGCTATCATTGCGAACAGTCGACGGTGCCATTGTGAACAGTCGATGCTGCCATTGTGAACAGTCGATGCTGTCATTGTGAACAGTCAATGCTATCAGTGCGAACAGTCGACGGTGCCATTGTGAACAGTCGATGCTAACATTGTGAATAGTCGATACTATCATTGTGAACAGTTGATGCTGCCATTTTGAACAGTCGAAGCTGTCATTGTGAACAGTCGAAGCTGTCATTGTGAACAGTCGATGCTATCATTGTGAACAGTCGACGCTGCTATTGCGAACAGTCTACGGTGTCATTGTGAACAGTCGATGCTATCATTGTGAACAGTCGACGCTGTCATTGCGAACAGTCAACGGTGTCATTGTGAACAGTCGGTGCTATCATTGTGAACACTCAACGCTGTCATTGCGAACAGTCGGTGCTATCATTGTGAATAGTCGATGCTGTCATTGAGAACAGTCAACGGTGTCATTGTGAACAGTCGACGCTGTCATTGCGAACAGTCAACGGTGTCATTGTGAACAGTCGGTGCTATAATTGTGAACACTCAACGCTGTCATTGCGAACAGTCGGTGCTATCATTGTGAATAGTCGATGCTGTCATTGTGAACAGTCGGTGCTATCATTGTGAACAGTCGATGCTGTCATTGTGACGAGTCGCCGGTTTCATTGTTATCAGTCGTTATCAATCGGCGATGTTACTGTGATCAGTCTACCTTGACATTGTTAACAGTCAAGTCACTTTGATCAGTCGGCTATCTCACTACGAACGGTGGGCGATGTCACTTTAATCAGTCGGCTATCTCACTACGAACGGTCGGCGATATCACTTTCATCATAACTGCAATGTGTTCAGGGTAGATTAGAGAGGACTGTGACTAGTTCCCAACGTTTTACTCGTTCTAAAGTCTCAGCTTTGGCGTCCTGTCTGATATCGTTTCTTCTTTAAGATCCCTACTATCACTTGCCATGTACTTTTGTGTAAGCAACTATCTTAATTACATTAGTCGCTTATTCCAGTAAGAAAACTTATCCACCATCGATCATCAAGTTCTGATTTACTTTTTGTCCCTATAGTATATAATATCCTCACGTCTGGCATATTAGAGTCAACGAACATAGTTACATCCATATGAAATTCATATATTAAGGAACGCAAAAGTGTGTGTTGATATCATGCCCACCATCATCACACGGCCTCGTTTATCTCGTGTTTTGTTCGTCCTCTGATATTTGTAACTTTATAATACGATAAGTTGGTACAGTGTATGTTGGTGTTGCTTTCCGGGTGTCTTTTGCACGAAGGTACATACAATTAGACAAGCATATAAAAAGGGTATACACTGTACACATTATCACTGAAGCGAAAATATTGACAATAATATAGTATTATTTATGTAAGGATCTATGTACATTGCTGTTAATGTTTAGAGTATAGCTATGTTGGTTTAGCTTGATCAAAGTATGTTCCTATTTACTACAAAAGAAGCGCGCTTTTGCAGGTTAGGGCTAGTTACAGGAACAGTATAATGTAAAATATGAATAGTAATTACCCGCTGTGCCGCTGTAACATTTCACGGTCAACTTGTACTTGTTGCCCTCGTTGGCAACTGCGAAATCAGTGTACTGCGCGTATTTGACCTGACCTTCAAAATCAGCCAGGTCGACTCTTAGAGTATAGTTCTTCAGTCCAGTGATGGCGTGCAGTTTGTCGTTCCCAACAAAACAAGAGAGATTTTATAATACTGCGTAATCACAAACGTGAGGAAATATACTAAATACATATTGTCGCTGTTTTTCTTAGTTGAAACGCAAATATTAAAATGAGCCAATGTTGTTTGCGGAATGTGTAAAAGCTTTTATGCTTCGGTTAATCAACAATTGTGCTGATTATAGATAATCGTTACATATTTTAGTGTTATTGTTTCACAAGATTTGTTGTAGGCTTTTTGCAGTGTAGAGAGTAACTGATTTTTGTAATGTGTCCACGGTATAATTGCATGGATGGGGTGTTTATGATTGATATATTGTTTTATTTTGCCTGCTAATTTTAATTGTAAATTAGTCTTGAGGTTATTCTTCTTGATGTGTGGCAGTTGCCTTACGCTCATTACACAACTTTTTAATGTGACGATTGACGATTTTAATACTTTATTAATCTTAATTGTTTGTGCGCACTGTTATTTGTATTTGGTTGTTAGCTTTGTATAGTATGATTGTTCATATTTGTGTTTAGCTCCGTAGGATTGGTTAACCAATTGGCAGTCACTGCGGCGATTATTACAATCAATTTGAATTGCACAGCGGCGCTAGCAGCCACGTTTTTGGTTTCTGTACTGGCAGAATTGTTAGGTTTGTGAGAAGATGGACGAAACGTTCGACAAATGGCACTCGCCAATGAAGCGGCAACCTGGGCGGGGTTAATTCGTTGAGAACAGCACTCTTGTTTGGCTTGCACTATGTTTCATGAAGTCGGCTTTTTGATCAATCATGTGTTCTTTAACTGGTACTGGTTTATTACAGATAGATCGAGTGTTGAGGAGAACACACGTCACATCACTGGTAAGAGATCGATCAGAGCAGCTTGGCGCAGTGGTAGACCCATTACGCGATTCCGAAGAAGTCGGTATAATCAAGTTAGCATTGTTGACACCAGTTTGTTTAACAGCAGAGTTCCTCGTCATTGTCACAATGGGGGGAATTGGTTCTGGCGCTCACAGACGACACTGACCGCCAGTGGTCCCTCTGCGTGTTGATGTTGCGTAACAAATGTCCAATCGCCTCAGGTTATAGTAGAATTCCCTGGAGACGCGTATTAGCAATTTCGTGAACCGCTCGCACAGCTGGCGAAGTTGATGACTTATGTACGCAATCACCATGGCAACGATTCTAGTTCACGTATAGCGTGGCAAACATAAAATAACTAAAATCCAGACAGCCAGACACCTCCAAGTTGTAACATCATAATCCACATACTTTCAATGTCACACACAATGTAAAATGAAAGTAGTGAACCGCGTATAAACGTACGATAATATCAATAATAGGGCGAGACAATTACCCCGTGTGGCAGCTGAGGCGTGCACGATGACATCACCCAAGGAAGACAACTATATTAAATAATACTTAAATGTAGCACGTATTTTGCATTTGGAAGCAGGTCATGTCAACCCCTTTCATAACTGCTGGCACATAGCTATGAAAAAAGGGCCGAAGAGAGTTATGGAGGCTGCTACTAAGCAGAAAGTACACTACAGATCCTTCGAAGGATGTTTAAAGCCGGGAACTCACTAAGCCGGCCGACCGGCCGATTTTGCATCGGCCGGTCATCGTGGGGCATCGGCCGGGCATCGGTTATGTGAGCTCCAAAAATCGTGGCATCGGCCGGGCGTCGTGCGTCGAGCCGATGCCCGCACGACGTCGGCCGGCGGTATCAAATATGTTTGATATTGCCGGCCGGCCGACGCCTACCCGACGCCCGGCCGGCAGATCCTCTGAGACATTGCCACAAAAGCGGCACTTGCATGATGAACTTTTAGATATAGGTCACCTGGGCGAGCATATTGAATACCTTTATGGAAAAAAGTCAAACTAATTTGAATTTAAATTAATAGTGCTTAAATTATGAAATCGGTCGGCTGTGTGTGTTCGAAAAATCGTAGCATCGGGCGGGCAACGGTCGGCCGGTCGACCGGTTCTGTGAGTTCCAAAATGAACAAACCAGCCGACGGCCCGATTTCATTTTTTGTACGTCGGCCGGACGGCCGGCCGGTCGGTTCAGTGAGTTCCCGGCTTAAGCATGTCAATTTGTCTACCCCTTTGGGTGTGATCTTTTTGGGAAGCTTGTCTAGTGGCCGTTTTTACTTTTTCCGTGTAAGTCTAATATATTGACAAAACATATGGAGTCATTTAACACACAGTTACATTTGTGTCGCCAAAATGCTACTTTTTGCAGGATCACGTTACGTTAACGGAGCGTTGGTCAAAGACCATCCAGTACCAGCAGCGCACTTTGCACATGCCATAGTCACGTGTCCCAGACTCCCCCTAGTGTCCGTCCCAGGCACTAATAATTTCTTTATGTTTGTGTAACTTTCCGTGGGACGGTCCCTTGTTTACTTACACTGCAGGTGATGGCTAGTTGCCGTGACTGCTCAAGTGTTCCAGGGAAAATTTATCTCATACTTGTTGGGGATAAACCCTTCCGAGTATTTGGGCCATAGTTCCCGACGAGGGGTTTCCTTTGCACAGAGATAATAAAATCGCAGAGGAACTGAGCAGCTAATGTCTATGAGAATTATGTAAGTCCGTACTTGGGAATGTGTCAAGGCATCTAGCAGCTATTTTGGGAAGCGATGTGAAGTAGTATTAATGTTGTGTAGCACGACTAGACGTACATACATTCTAGACACTAATTACCTCTACAAGGGTTTCGGTGGGTTTTTGGAGATGTACTGTTATGTGTGGTTTTACTCATAATGTTTTACATTATTATACAACATGTATTATTGGCACCATGGAATACAAATATATGCCGATTTCACCCACTATCCTGGCTTTCATGTCGTTTTTAGTAATATATATGTTTAGTACTTTATTAATATTGATAGTTTGTACGCACTGTTGTTTGTATTTGGTTGTTAGCTTTGTATAGTATGATTGTTCATATTTGTGTTTAGCTCCACGTGGTTGGTTAACCAATCGGCAGTCACTGCGGCCATTACTGTAATCAGTTTGAATTGCGCAGCTGAGCTAGCAGCCACGCTTTTGGGTTTCTGTGCCTGCTGGAATTGTATGCTCCCACCCACCATCCCTGCTT
>OZ024856.1:46100109-46117609 GCA_964017155.1 Oasisia sp. SBJ-2009
ACGTAATTACGTCTGAGATTGTACACATTACAGTTTTAGAAGAACCACGCTCATTGGTTAAATCATACAATCTAAATGACGTAACGATCAGCGCCGACAAGGTACAAACACTAAAAGCATCTATCCAATGGAACATTGTGAAGAATCCGCTTCTGTACATTTACGCATTGACACTGCCTATTTCTGACGGCAGCTACGCAACGTGCGTAATGATGATTAACCCGCACGCCACCGATATTGGTATTTCGAAATTCAAAGCCGTCTTTTTGCTGTCCCTGGTGGGAATTAGTGGTGGAGTGTCTCGCCTCTTCACTGGTTGGTTTGCCGACTTGAACTTTGTGAAAAAGAAACATATCTATCTACCAGACAGCGACGCTCGCCAATTGCATCTTGTTCTGTCTGTTTCCACTCGCCAAGCGATACGTGGGCCTGGCCATCTTATCTGGATTGTCTGGCGTCTTTGCTGGATCAATAATAGTCCTGGCGCCCGTCCTTCTTGCTGAGGAGCTTGGACTTGTCAACATGCCCGTCACGTCCAGCGTCATATACTGGTTAGTCGTTTGTGATTATTTGAGCTCGCGATGTTTAAACCACATCATTTGGCATAATCATCATTGGGGACAGGCACTAATCGCATTGCAACAACTGCCAAACAAATATTGTGGAAAAGCAATTTCAAACAAATCTGTTTTTAATTTGTGTTTATAAAAGTGGCTATAGTTTAAGAAAGTTTAAAGTAATAGGGAGTTGATTCAAGACACTTCGCTACGGAAGCAATATTCATTTGATAGACAGACTTTAAGACATTTTTAATGCAAACAATATACTTCAGTGTTGTGATGTGATGTTCATATGCTTACAGCACCTGCGCATTTTTCACGTTGGGATTGAATGTTCTCGCAGGTAAGATACGTTTAAACAAACCACGTCATTATCCCTGTACACCAGCAGAAGGCCGCCACGTTTTATTTGTCTTAATCTTAAAATCCTGGATAAACGTGAATTGTGGTTTCAAACTATTCCCGTAACGACAGCAAGTGACTGCCAAAAAACCTTCTTTTTGCAATCCAAGAATACAATACATCCAAGTACACCACATATTTTCAAATTATCCTGAGTTCTGTCATTGATCGAACTTCCTCCCGATCTTTCGCGGTCAAACAAAATACCTGTAATTTTCGGGTTTTACTTAGTCTATGTGCGAATATAGTTGTTATTGGATAAGTCATTAAAACATCGTTCCACTGTAACCCCGAGAATCTCTGCACGTCCAAATGGTTTTGTTTGTTGACTGGGTGTAGAAATCTATCAGTGCTCGAGAGTAAATCTCTCGAAATTCATTCGGTTAATGGCGTCGATCGCTAAAAGTAATCACACAAAAACATGATAGATGATATAGTCCATCAAGACTCCTTTCCTCAAAAGGTATCGAACATGAGCGTGCATTCTACGCTACTCCAGTCTCCGGTCAGTCACGTGCGCGAGAAATAAAAGCAAATGCGTAGTTTTTATTATTTGCTTGTCACATGATAAATTGGCCGAATTACCAGCGGTGCTCGAGGGAATAGGCATTCATTCACGCTAAATATTTTATGATGACAATTGTGATCCTGAGTTATCGTTCCCATTGCCCTGGGTAAATCTTACTGCCGATTTTCTCGGCTTATTGCACTAGTGAAGAAAAATAAATTGTTCAGACAAAACCACGTTTAAGCTGATGATATATATATATATATATATATATATATATATATATATATATATATATAGAGAGAGAGAGAGAGAGAGAGAGAGACCGAGACCGAGACCGAGACCGAGACCGAGACCGAGACCGAGACCGAGACCGAGACCGAGACCGAGACCGAGACCGAGACCGAGACCGAGACCGAGACCGAGACCGAGACCGAGACCGAGACCGAGACCGAGACCGAGGCCGAGGCCGAGGCCGAGGCCGAGGCCGAGGCCGAGGCCGAGGCCGAGACCGAGACCGAGACCGAGAGAGAATCAGAGAGACAGAGAGAAAGACAGAGAGAAAGACAGAGAGAAAGACAGAGAGAAAGACAGAGAGAAAGACAGAGAGAAAGACAGAGAGAAAGACATAGAGAGAGAGAGGGGGGCTTCTATAATGTAAACATTTTCATACATTTATATGTAGATGGTATAAAAAGAATTCTTTACGATTATGCAGAAACATATGAACTCCATCTACAGCGTCTTTAAATATTGAACTCTGAAAATACCACAACTCATCGGAGTAATTTTCGAAACGTCCAAATCTACGACCCATCTCAATGGGCCCGCTAGATCACATTCAAAGATTCAGTTGGATTCATGCAAAGCTGACGTAAAGGAAAACAGTGCTTGTAATACAGATGGCATTACGTGCAAGAATGACACATTAGTTAGTGCAAACACATTCTTGTTGTCATTTAGTAAATTACTTGATTTCAGGATTCCTGCGAGATGTCACAGGAGACTGGAACGAGTCGTTCTTGGCGATTGGATCCCCAGCGATGGTCGCAGCGATCATCAACCTCGCGGAACCGTTGGCTGCCAGATACGGCGGCAGACAGTGTTCACTAACTGGGCTCTATAATAGCATTACATTTGACAAGTTGTGTTATCTCACTTTTCTTAAACCCAATTTTAAAGTGAAATATGGATATTATTATATAGGGTAGATGTGACATAGCTCTTTTTAATTTTTTGTTAAATTAAATTACAATGCAGACAATGCAGGATTATCTTTCAGATTATATAATAGACTGTCACAGACAAACTGTGTATGCATATATGCTCAAGTTGTCAGTTGCAGTGTTGTCAGCTCCATAAGAGATATTTGATGGAGTATTGGGTCATATGTATGTTACTTGTTAGTGGGTACAAATACTAGATTAAGGGATGACATTGATTTTGTGGCTTTCTGCATGATATAAATATATGTAGTTTTCAACAGAACGTTTTTTAATTCTAAATATTTCTATTGGGGTCAAAGCACAGATTTCCTGGTCTGACCCGTACGAATGTAGTATCAAATGAATTGTATTATTTAAAATTTTGAAAAATAATGTATATATGAAATTTGCAGCAGGTATTCTAGTAGATTCAGTGTTATGATGTATCTGCAGTGTAATGACGCGAGTTAGGTGGAGTGTAGTTAGCGTAATGATGTGTTGCTATTTTTGTTTACATGACCTGCGGATGAAGAAAAACGTGCTAAATGTGGTCAGTATTAAAAGAGCCAGACATATGTGATTTTGACGAAATTTCATTGAGCATGTCAGAGACATGATTGCAGTGACTGTGTAGAAATAAAAAAAACCGTCACAAACACCAACAGCAATGACATCTGTGAGAAGGAGAAGTCGACGTCCAACCCCCCAGCAATCACAATGAACACACATATTCGCTAAGGTTAAGACAATCAGCTGACCACACCTATGTAAGCAGACAGTAGGCAGACACAGCCACCACACAGTTACATCGATAGAAATGAGCAATCTAACAATCTGACATTGTATATTTCCATAACGCCTACTTGAGCTGCAACTTGGACTGTCTATGCAAATACAATGAGAGAAGAGCTATGTACACCGTTGACCACCTGCCTGCTGACATCCATGCGACCACAATGAACACACTAGCACCACGCCACCATCATCATGCTGTCGGTCGCGAAGCGAAAAAGACTGCTTCCATCACTTGACTGTTGCGCGCCATTTATCTCTCTGCTGTGAGAGTGATGTCCATGAGTCGAACTTTATGTCTCGCAGCTTCAGGTTTCTCTTAATGGTATCCTTGAACCGGAGACGAGGCCGCCCTGTCTTTCTGTGACCAGAAGACAGTTGAGACTAGAGAACCTGCTTTGGTAGCCTGTCTGGTGACATCCTTATGAGGTGTCCAGTCCACCGGAGATTCTTTCTGATCAGAAGATTTTCCACAGATGGCAGCCCTATCCGCTCGAGTACTTCCTTGTTTGTCACTTTGTCCATCCAGGTTATCCTCATGATCGAACGCTGATGTCGCATCATGAAGACATGCAGCTTTTTCACCTGTCGTCTGTACACTGTCCATACCTCGGTTCCGAATCGGAGGGTGGACAGCACGATTGCACGGCATATCTTGCCTTTAACCCGCATGGACACATGGTGGTTGTTCCAGAGTCTCTGGCGTAGTCGGCCGAAAGATGCACTAGCCTTGGCCATCCTCCTCTGTATTTCATCGTCAATGCATCCATTACTTGATATAGTACTTCCGAGGTAGGTGAATTCCAGAACAGAGTTCAGCTTGTTTCCATCAACCATGATATCCTCCTCTCAGTTTCTTGTAGAGTTGGGTTGGTACAGCATCTCGGTCTTCTTGATGTCAATCTTCAGGCCGAACTTCTTTGACGCATTGGAGAAAGCTTCCACTATATTATGCATCTCTTCAGCAGAGTGTGCAACCAGTGCACTGTCATTTGCGAATAGCAGCTCTCTCTTCAGTATCCGAGTACCATCATGCTCTACCAAAACGATGCAATCGTCACAATTGTTGCACGGCATGGCCGTAGCTCTTGTGACAGTGTCCAGTGACCAATGACGAGTTACCAGTCAATATGACAACAGTTCGGAACAGTTCATTCTGCACATGCACTCCCCAAAAACCGTGAGTTCTTACCATGTTTCAGTCCTAGCCGTAGGTGAAACAGGCATGCAGGATACACGACGATCGCCTGTTTTCTTGCACGAAATTCTTTGCTTTTTGACCGGATGCGGTTCCAGGCTGTGTGGTCTTCATACAAAGACTATTGTTATACAGATGAGGTGAATCTAGTTTTGCTCTCATGAATGTTCGCTTTCGATATGACATGTAGCACAACCTATGTACCTTGATATTTCGTCTGTTCCCACATCTAAATTTTATCTTAACTACGCCATATTTGACATTTTCACTCTTTGTACCCCCAAGTCCACAACACACATTCATTATTGCTTGCACATTGTCATTAAGCTTACTTGAATATTTTTCTTAAAATGCATCTTCCATAATGCCTCCCCAACAAAAGTGTCACCGTTGCTAGGGACTAGCACACAGATAATATTCCCATTGGCTATCATGTTAACCTTTTGTAGGATTACAAGAAAACAAGACACAGGAAAAGTACAAACTGTATTGCTTGTTGTTACCATCATATATCACTGACATGCTGGTCGAGTTTAGTCAAAATCTAATATTTCGTTATCTCGTAAAATGCCGCTATATATGACACCTATCAATATTTACAAATGAACGCAGGCACTAATATAGCAGAGGTGTCAACAAGCCAAATCACTCCCATGTGCCTATCCACCTAATAAAAATCAGTTAAAAGTGCATGCAACATTTCACTGTCAACAGCTTCCACAATCGCTCCTGGAAATCTTTCTGCTCAAATGCACTTATGTCACAGCAGGTGAATGTTGAAAAATTCATTTATAAAAATACACTGTTATATGTTTCGTGTCTGATGTCATGACCCCTGTTATAGCTATATTATAAGATATGTTCGAGATGCATCCCTTCTCCTGACTTGCCAAGTAACACGGAGTCAAAACTATTTGCTTTTTTAGCATGATCATGTTTAACTTTAGAGTTGCTGTGTTGATCCATGTGTTTTGTGCCGCACCGTTAACAACAGCAGTTCTTTTGTTATTGGTCAGTACTGTCATTACGAAAATTAATACTCTGATCAATTATGCAAAGTAGCAAACAATACATGATTATATGGATAGGCGCACACGAAGCCTACGCATAAACGGAAATGAAGGTTTGCCAGGGAGTCAATTATACTTTACAACCTGGCAGACCTGTCCAGCCGAACACATCTCGACTGGAATTTTCCCAGCCACGCTGCAATTACTACGCGAAGACAATTCGTATACAAATATCCACCATTGTGTATATCCAGGTGCCCGTTCATTAAGCTTAGTGAACTGGAGCAATGTAGAGCGAGAGAGAGAGAGAGAGAGAGAGAGAGAGAGAGAGAGAGAAATGTTCCCAATATTCGACACGGCAGCACAGTTTTAGTCTGGTGTCCGAAGCTCTAGCTACTGCGCCACTGCAAATATTATATAGGACACGCAGAAGTGGAGACACATCATGAACAACTGTTATGGAATCCACCTTCCGGATGTCTACGCGGGATCACACTAGTGTTGAGAGTTAACCATCCTAGGCATCACGGTATACACAGTACAGTATGTACGTGATCCACGGCGGATCTTCCGCTCCACCGACCGACAAGCGCCGAGAAGGTGCTACGCCTCACGCGTCTGTCTGCGGCCGTATCTGGCAGCCAACGGTTCCGTGAGGTTGATGATCGCTGCGACCATCACTGAGGATCCAATCGCCAAGAACGACTCGTTCCAGTCTCCTGTGACATCTCGCAGGAATCCTGAAATCAAATAATTTACTAAATGACAACAAGAATATGTTTCCACTAACAAATGTGTCATTCGTGCATGTAATTCCATCTGTTTTCCTTTACGTCAGCTTTGCATGAATCTAGAAGAAACTTTGTAAATGATCTAGCGGGCCCATTGAGATGGGTCGTAGATTTGGATGTTTCGAAAACTACTCCGATGAGTTGTGGTATTTTGAGAGTTCAATATTTAAAGACGCTGTAGATGGAGTTCATATGTTTCTACATCATCGTAAAGATATTTTTATACCATCTACATCTATATGTATGAACAATTGTATATTATGGAAGCCGCCCACTCTCTCTCTCTCTGCCTTTCTCTCTGTCTTTATCTCTGTCTCTGTCTCTGTCTCTGTCTCTGTCTCTGTCTCTGTCTCTGTCTCTGTCTCTGTCTCTGTCTCTGTCTCTGTCTCTGTCTCTGTCTCTGTCTCTGTCTCTGTCTCTGTCTCTGTCTCTGTCTCTGTCTCTGTCTCTGTCTCTGTCTCTGTCTCTGTCTCTGTCTCTGTCTCTGTCTCTGTCTCTGTCTCTGTCTCTGTCTCTGTCTCTGTCTCTGTCTCTGTCTCTGTCTCTGTCTCTGTCTCTGTCTCTGTCTCTGTCTCTGTCTCTGTCTCTGTCTCTGTCTCTGTCTCTGTCTCTGTCTCTGTCTCTGTCTCTGTCTCTGTCTCTGTCTCTGTCTCTGTCTCTGTCTCTGTCTCTGTCTCTGTCTCTGTCTCTGTCTCTGTCTCTGTCTCTGTCTCTGTCTCTGTCTCTGTCTCTGTCTCTGTCTCTGTCTCTGTCTCTGTCTCTGTCTCTGTCTCTGTCTCTGTCTCTGTCTCTGTCTCTGTCTCTGTCTCTGTCTCTGTCTCTGTCTCTGTCTCTGTCTCTGTCTCTCTCTCTCTCTCTCTCTCTCTCTCTCTCTCTGTCCCTGACTCTTTGTCTCTTTTCCTGTCTCTGTCTCTATGATTCTCTGTCTCTGTCTCTCCCTCTCTCCCTCTCTCTCTCTCTCTCTCTCTGTCTGTCTGTCTGTCTGTCTGTCTGTCTGTCTGTCTGTCTCTCTCTCTCTCTCTCTCTCTCTCTCTCTATATATATATATATATATATATATATATATATCCCTCTCTCTCATATTTAATTTATAGATGTCATTAGCTTAAACGTGGTTTTGTCTGGACAATTTATTTTTCGCTAGTGCAATAAGCCGAGCAAATTGGCAATAAGAGTTATCCATGGCAATGGGAACGATACCTCAGGATCACAAATTAAACAAAATATATATTTAGCGTGAGTCGATGAATGCCTTTTCCCCCGAGCACCGCTGGTAACTCGGCCAATTTACCACGTGACAAGCATATAATACAAATTACGCATTTGCGTGTATTACACGCGCACGTGACTGTCCGAAGACTGGAGTAGCGTAGAGTGCACGCTCAGGTTGGATATCTTTTGAGGAAAGGAGTTTTGTCAGACTACATGTCTATGATATTTATGTGTGATTACTTTTAGCGACGCCATCAACCGAATGAATTTCGACAGATTTACTCTAGAGAAATGCTAAATGTCTACACCGAGTCAACGCGCTAACAAGCAAAACCATTTGGACGTGCAGATTCTCCGGGTTACCGTGGAATGATGTTTTAATGACATTTTATTCATACACAGACTAAGCAAAATCTGGAAATTACAGGTATTTTGCTTTTACTGCGAGAGATCGGGAGGAAGTTCGAAGAATGAATGTCTTCGGTTTAGCTGGATGTTTTATATATTTGCGTCACTTGCTGTCGCTAGGGGAATAGTTTGAAAACATAATTCACGTTTATCCAGGATTTTAAGATTAAGACAAATAAAACAGTGATGACGACGTGGTTTGTTTGCACGTATCTTACCTGCGAGAACATTCAGTCCAAACATTACAAATGCGCAGGTGCTGCAAGCATACAAACATCACATCACAACATTGAAGTATTGTTTGTATTAGCAAATATTTTACTTCTGAAACTATAGCCACTTTTATAAACACAAACTAAAAACAGATTTGTTTGAAATTACCCTTCCACTATACATTTCTGGCGATTGTTGCAATGACGATTGTTGCCTGTCTTCAGTAAAGATGATGCCAAATGATGTGGTTTAAATATCGCGAGCATAAATAATTACAAACGACTAACCAGTACATGACGCTGGACGTGACGGGCATGTTGACAAGTCCAAGCTCCTCAGCAAGAAGGACGGGCGCCAGAACAACAATCGATCCAGCAAAGACGCCAGACAATCCAGATAAGATGGCCAGGCCCACGTATCGCTTGGCGAGTGGAAACAGACAGAACAAGATGCCATTGGCGAGCGTCGCTGTCTGGTAGATATGTTTCTTTTTCACAACGTTCAGGTCCGCAAACCAACCCGTGAAGAGACGTGATACTCCACCGCAAACTCCCATCAGGGACAGCAGAAAGACGGCTTTGAATTTCGAAATACCAATATCGGTGGAGTGCGGGTGAATCATCATTACGCACGTTGCGTAGCTTCCATCGGAAATAGGCAGTGTCAATGCGTAAATGTACAGAAGAGGATTCTTTAGAATGTTCCATTGCATAGATGTCGTTTGTGTCTGTACCTTGTCGGCGGTGATCGCCTCGTCGTTTAGATTGTGTAATTTAGCCACTGAGCGTGGTTCTTCTTCTCCATTCACATGTGACGTTGTCTGTAAAACTGTAATGTCTACAGTCTCAGACGAAGTTACATCAGTTTCTTCGGTGGTAGCATTTTCGGAACCAAATGCAGTCGTTGAAGTGTTGACTCTCACGTCGCCGCTTATCTCCCTGACGCTGGAAGCACTTGTACTGGCAATGTCAGGAACACAGCTCGTTGTGTTGCTCCTATCTGGTGTGCAGTTATGAATTTTCGAAGATCTTGCGACGTTATCTTCAGATTGTATTTGTTTGTGTCGGTGAATCGATTGACTCAACAAATATCTGCTTAAAAAGAATGTTGGCTGTCGAAAGAGCATTCCAGCAGCGCTAATGTGAAACGTTATTCCTGCCATGATGATAAATGTGCCCTGTAATCCGTAATAATCTAGTAAGTACTGAGCCAATGGCGGGAAACAGAAAGCCCCGATTGAAGAGGTGGCGAAAGCTATGCCGTTAGCAAGAGCTCTTCGCTTCTCGAAATATGTGGAGATAACAATGATGCTTGGTCCGTAGCAACAGCCACCCCCGGCACCTGCAAAATATAAAGTGTAACAACAACAACAATATATATATATATATATATATATATATATATATATGTATATATATGTATATGTATATATATATATATATATATATATATATATATATATATATTTATATATATATATATATATATATATATATATATATATATATATATATATATATATATATATATATATATATATATATATATATATATGATAAGGGGTTCGATTTGGCCTTGATATCGCTAAATAACCCTATGGACATGAATTGACTCAACAACTTCCGGCTTGCCAACAAGTCTGTGGCCATCGTACGCGAAAGATAATACGGCCGTTTATGTAGAAAATTAATCAGAATTTGTTTTAATACGCCATAGTTGATAAATATAATTTTACGAAATTATTACCTATAATATGTTATCAGTCACTCAAAAACGTACCAATCAGAAATCCGTAAGTGAAATACGCCACCCAGATTGTCCGGGCAAAGGCGGTCAAGAAGTAGCCAATGCTCATGAGCAGACCACCGAAGACGACGACGGGTCTCGGCCCAACCCGACTGCTCAGGAGGTTGGCCGGCGGTACTGGAAGGAAGGGAAGAGTTACATTAGCACACCACACTAATGCAAGCATATTGATACGAAAGACAGTCAATGTATAATAAATAGTATTGATGCAGCTAAACTGGTGGACATTGGAATAACATGTAGTAAGACACGAGTACACTTCAAGTTCGATGATCGTCAACTCATTGTGCTATTACAGATCCTTGTGTACTGTTTACTGGCACATAACTATATATCATAATCAATCTCACAATCTGTTATTGTATTATTAGAGACAACAATAGACTAATAAACAACCAAGGTAATTCGAAGCTGCTATACCTTTCGAACAAGTTTTCCAAGAAAATAACTACTTTTCTATTCTACACATTGAGACGTACTTGCACACGACGCCACAGTAATTTAAATGTCACACCAGAATAGGGTAAAAACGGCGAGTGGCTCTCAGGCCAAATTTTACTTAGGAATTTAAATAAGGACACCCGTTTTGTCATATACAGAGTAATACTATATTCTTGTCAATTCAAAATTAAACTTATATTCACACAAACATAAACAAAACGCAAATTTGCAGTTGTTTATGAAGCAGGAATTATGGCAGGATTATCCAGAATTCATGAGGTGGCAGCATTGTTTAGCCCCACACAGATATCATTCAAACGCCGACAAAGCCTGTCTTCTCGACGCAGCTGAGCGAGAGTCGGCTAAACGAGACCACCCGGAAATCTAGTGTATGATTGAAGAGGTGGCTACTTGCTAACCACTCTCGTACAAATGTATGTAAAACGCCTATAGTCAATCTTGTCAATAGTACATTCAACCTAACCTAAATCCTAAACCTAACCCTAATCCTATACCTTATTCCACATATGAACAACCAAAAATGGGCATTTGTACGTGAGTGATTAACAAGTAGCCATTGCCATGTTAGTAACGATCGGGTAAGCTTAATATTAGTAATTTCTAAGTAGGAAATCCTAGCTAAATATTCTTCGTGAAACCGGCCTCAATCATCACAATTTCAATGATGATGATGATTAAAATAATGATTATTATTGTTATTACTATTATTGATCGGAATGAATGTGTTTGATCAGTTGCTCGGTTTACCAGTCATATACGCCACAAATGTCAATATTGCCGGAATCCACGCAACGTCAGAAGCCGTGCAGTCGAAGGTCTCTTGAATTGTCTTGAAGAAAACGCCAAATGAACTGACACATCCGCCGATGACGAGGAAATGGATTATTGCCGCGCCTGCGGTAAAACGGACAGGTTTAATAATGTTATGACATTTTCAGTAGTCACGATAAAATAACTATTGTATGCATATTTTTAATTACATGATGTATTTTATTAATCACTTATAACCATGACAACATATCGAAACAATTACTTCGCGTACGCGGACTTTCATATTTGGGCTCCGCTATGCTATCCGTATAAGGGACGTTCATGAATATTCGGCTTAGTTTGCCACACTTCGGTTTTATCCGACATTAAACTTCGTGTTTAAGGTCAACGGTCACTGCGTGGTTCACTGCGCGTGCATGAATGTTCAGTATAATCGGACTGAAATCATCCACGTGGCAGCAGTTAACACATTAAAATAGCAAATCTCAAAACGATAACAATCACATTTCTTCGGTAAGATATTTGTGAAATAGACGCTTTTTGTATTTATATTTAAATGCATTTGTTTGTCTGTGCGTGTGTGCGTGTGTGCGTGTGTGCGTGTGTGCGTGTGTGCGTGTGTCCGTGTGTGCGTGTGTGCGTGTGTGTGCGTGTGTGCGTGTGCGTGTGCGTGTGTGTGTGTGTTGGTGACACAGTTTCTCTCACCGCTGGGAACATACTTACAGTGTGAACGACAGTGCCTGTGTATAGTTTATGAAACATCGTGAATCTATAAACAATCTTGTTGTCTTACCGAGTAGACACATCCACGCCCAACCTTTGTCCTTGGGAACGGCGATCACAGGGTCG
Source organism: Oasisia sp. SBJ-2009 (assembly GCA_964017155.1). Taxonomy (NCBI): domain Eukaryota; kingdom Metazoa; phylum Annelida; class Polychaeta; order Sabellida; family Siboglinidae; genus Oasisia; species Oasisia sp. SBJ-2009. The sequence goes on from OZ024856.1 coordinate 46,112,297, forward strand.
ATTGTGTCGGCCATATTGCGATGTTGCTACCCTCACGCATGTTATGGACGACTCTACAGATATGTTTCTACTGCAGCTTAAAAGAAAACACCAGTCAGTCTGTCTGTAAACATACTACTGGTAAGACCGAAATAACGTAATGCACTTGCACTAGCACTTCATGGGTCAGCACTTGTTGTTCGATAAACATCCATAGCTCTTCGGTCCGTGTGTATACCGTCTTTTCCTTTTTCGTCTTCAAATTTGCGAAAGAAAAACGGATAACGATTTCATTTTTCGTTTTCAAAAATGAAGTAAGAAAAACTAAAACCGAATTCGTTTTTCGTATTTCGTTTTTGCATGCAGCAAGCTTCGGCCACACTTACACTTCGGGTAGCCGGTAAAAGTTGGTAGTTTCGGCGGGATACTTCGGTCGCACTGGCAGCATTTTGAAAACAAACTTTCAGAAATTGCGTCGGCGAAGTGGTAACCCTAAGTACTTATAAGTGAATATTGGTCGTTTCGGCGCTGCTTTTTATGTTTCGACAATTTAATAAACTATACTCAACCTTTTGTGATAAACTACTGTAACGGATCTGTCTATATATATATATATATATATATATATATATATATATATATATATATATATATATATATATATATATATATATATATATATATATATATATATATATATATATATATATATATATATATATATATATATATATATATATATATAGACAGATCCGTTACAGTAGTTTATCACAAAAGGTTGAGTATAGTTTATTAAAATGTATATAAATATATATATAATATATATATATATAATATATGTATATATATATATAATATATATGTATATTTATATATATATATATATATATATATATATATATAAATCGATAGATCGATAGATCGATCAATCGAGAGTTTATATATTTGTTTTCTAACTGCAATTATGTGACGCAATAGATAGTTAAATTTAATTTTGTAAAATATTTGGCTTAGGATATTATGTTTAATAAATTGTCGTAGGGGCCACTTTGGGTTTTACATTTAGCTATCTGTTATATATTTATTGAATTCCTTTGTCGGACCATTACGGATAGCCCATTTGCATTTAGGAGCATGTACATTCCTGAGTACTTGAAACGTAAAAAGCAGCGCCGAAAACGACCAATATTCACCTATAGGTACTTAGATATCCCACTTCGCCGACGAAATGTCTGCGAGTTTGTTTTCAAAACGCTGGCAGTGCGACCGAAGTATCCCGCCGAAACTACCAATGACATTTGTGAGCAGGAGACCTCGACGTTCACCCCAGTCAGCAATCACGCTGAACACATATATTCGCTAAGGTCACGGAAATCAGCTGACCACCGCTATACAATCAGACAGCAAAAAGATACACCCACCACACAGTTACACAGATAGAAATGAGCACTCACGGTAATATAACAATATGACATTGTATATTTCCATAACGCCTGCATGAGCTGCAACTTTGACTGTCTATGCAAACACAATGAGAGAAACTGCGCAACTGCAAATATCATGTATGACTGTGCACAAGCTAGGTCTTGTCTAACCAATCTCTTATGTTTTTTAGAAGATATTGCTAAGTGGGTAGATGATGGTTTACCGGTGAATGTAGTATACTTAGATTTTCAGAAAGCATTCGATAAAGTGCCACATCAAAGACTGTTAATTAAATTGAAAGCCTATGGTATAGGGGAAAGTATGATAAATTGGATACAAGCATGGTTGACAGATAGAAGAAAGAGAGTAATAGTAGAGGGAGAGATATCAAACTGGAAACCAGTTTTATGTGGAGTTCCACAGGGGTCGGTGTTGGGACCAATACTGTTTTTCATATTTATAAATGATTGGGATGATGACTTATCAAGTAAAGTACTTAAATTTGCAGACGACACAAAAGTATTCAGAACTGTAAAAACTGATACAGATAAATAAACTTTACAAGATGATCTAACCAAGTTAGTAAAATGGTTTGAAAAATGGCAGATGTTATTTAATTTTGGTAAATGTAAATGCATCCACATTGGACATGGTAATGAGAGCAAAGAATACTTTATGAGCAATACTATATTAGGCACAAGTGTAAAAGAAAATGACTTGGGAGTTACAGTTAGTGCCGACATGACAGTTTCAGAGCAATGTGGACTTGCTGCTGCAAAAGGAAATAAAATGTTAGGATTAATTAGAAGAAACCTCACATATATGGATAAGACTTTAATAATACCATTATACAAGGCAATAGTTAGGCCACACTTAGAATATTGCATTCAGGCATGGAGACCATATCGAAAGAAAGACATTGATAAACTTGACAGAATTCAAAGGAGGGCAACTAAACTAATTCCAGAACTTAAACATTTATCCTATGAAAGACGCCTGTTAGAATGTAGATTGACAACATTAGAAAATAGAAGATTAAGAGGAGACCTAATATAATGTTTAAGATATTGAATGGATATGAAGATATTGATAGCAAAAATGTTCAAACTAAAAGAAGATAGTGTGACAAGGGGGCATAAGGCAGCGTTAGTCAAGCCATACTCTAGAATAGATAAAAGAAAATTCTCCGTCTCCCAGAGAACAATAACTGATTGGAATAATTTAAGTCATGATTGTGTAAATGCCAGCAGTGTAAAGCCCCGATTGAAGAGGTGGCGAAAGCAATGCCGTTAGCAAGAGCTCTTCGCTTCTCGAAATATGTGGATATAACAATGATGCTTGGTCCGTAGCTACAGCCAAGCCCTGCACCTGCAAAATATAAAGTGTAACAATATATATATATATATATATATATATATATATATATATATATATATATATGTATGTGTGTGTGTGTGTGTGTGTGTGTGTGTGTGTGTGTGTGTGTGTGTGTGTGTGTGTGTGTGTGTGTGTGTTTCGGGATTCGATTCGGCTTCGCTATCGACACATGAATTGACTTGCCAACAAGTCTGTGGCCACCGTAAGCGAAAGATAATCCAGCCTTTTATGTACACAATTAATCAGGATTTGTTGTTTTTTAAATCCGACATAGTTACTCAAATTATTTTTAATATTGCCTATGATAAGTAAGCAGTCAGTCCAAAACGTACCAATCAGAAATCCGTAAGTGAAATACACCACCCAAATTGTCGGGGCAAAGGCGGTCAAGAAGTAGCCAATGTTCATGAGCAGACCACCGAAGACGACGACGGGTCTCGGCCCAACCCGACTGCTCAGGAGGTTGGCCGGCGGTACTGGAAGGAAGGGAAGAGCTACATTATCCGACCACTCTAATACAAGCATATTGATACGAAAGACAGTCAGTGTGTTAATTGTCACTTTGATTGCATACATCCTGGTAATAGTATTGATGCAGTTCAACTGGTGGACATTGGAATAACAGTTCGCGGATCGTCAACTCGTTGTGCTATTAACGATCCTTGTGCAGTGTATACTCAGATTACTGGCACATAATTGCATATCATAATCAATCTTACAGTCTGTTATTGTGCCGATTATTAGAGACAAGAATAGACTGGTAAACAACCAAGGTAATTCGAAGCTGCTAAACGTTTCGAACATGTTTTCCAAGAAAATAACTACTTTACTATTCTACAGATTTGAGACGTACTTGCACACTATATGCCACATCAATTTAAATGTCAGACTTACCCCCAGAATAGGGTAGAGACGCAGACTGGCTCTCAGGCCGAATTTGACATTGCAAATTAAATAACGATACCCTTTTTATCATATACAGTGTAATACTATAATATAAATTCAAAATTAAACTTATATTCACACAAACATCAATAAACACACAAATTTCCATTTGTTTATGAAGCAGGAATTATGGCAGGATTAAGCAGGATCCGTGAGGTGGCAGCATCGTTTAGCCCCACACGGGTAACATTCAAACGCCGACAAAGCCACCAGACTGTCTTCTCGCCGAAGTCACGCAGCCGAGCGAGAGTCGGTTAAACGAGACCACCGGGAAATCTACTGTATGATTGAAGAGGTGGCTACTTGTTAACCACTCTCGTACAAATGTATGTAAAACACCTATAGTCAATCTTGTCAATAATACATTCAACCTAACCTAAATCGTAAACTTAACCCTAATCCTGTACCTTATTCCACATACGAACAACCAAAAATGGGCATTTGTATGTGAGTGGTTAACAAGTAGCCATTGCCATGTTTGTAACGATCGGGTCAGGTTAATATTAGTAATTTATAAGTAGGAAATCGTAGCTAAATATTCTTCGTGAAACCGGCCTCAATCATCACAATTTCAATGATGATGATGATTATAATAATGATTATTATTGTTATTACTATTATTGAACGGAATGAATGTGTTTGATCAGTTGCTCGGTTTACCAGTCATATACGCCACAAATGTCAATATTGCCGGAATCCACGCAACGTCAGAAGCCGTGCAGTCGAAGGTCTCTTGAATTGTCTTGAAGAAAACGCCAAATGAACTGACACATCCGCCGATGACGAGGAAATGGATTATTGCCGCGCCTGCGGTAAAACGGACAGGTTTAATAATGTTATGACATTTTCAGTAGTCACGATAAAATAACTATTGTATGCATATTTTTAATTACATGATGTATTTTATTAATCACTTATAACCATGACAACATATCGAAACAATTACTTCGCGTACGCGGACTTTCATATTTGGGCTCCGCTATGCTATCCGTATAAGGGACGTTCATGAATATTCGGCTTAGTTTGCCACACTTCGGTTTTATCCGACATTAAACTTCGTGTTTAAGGTCAACGGTCACTGCGTGGTTCACTGCGCGTGCATGAATGTTCAGTATAATCGGACTGAAATCATCCACGTGGCAGCAGTTAACACATTAAAATAGCAAATCTCAATATAATGGTAGTAATTCCTAGGTAGGAAATCCTAGGTAAATATTCTTCGTGAAACCGGCCACAATTACTACAATTACAATGATGATGATGAGAATAATAATAATAATTATTATTATTGTTATTGATCGCAATGAAAGTGTTTGATCAGTTGCTCGGTTTACCAGTCATATACGCCACACATATCAATATTGCCGGAATCCACGCAACGTCAGAAACCGTGCAGTCGAAGGTCTCTTGAATTGTCTTGAAGAAAACGCCAAATGAACTGACACATCCGCCGATGACGAGGAAATGGATCATTGCTGCGCCTGCGGTAAAACGGACAGGTTTAGTAATAAGTAACGCCATTAAACTGGTTCCTTGATAATGTTTTGCAATTTTCATTAGTAACGTTAGCATAGCTATTGTATGCCT
>OZ024856.1:46122609-46397609 GCA_964017155.1 Oasisia sp. SBJ-2009
GACAGCGGCAATAAGTAGGCCTACACGCACGAGTAACCACTACTAGTGAATGCGCCGAAGGCATTCGTGTCTGTCGTGACAGTTCTTAGATCACCTAGCCTTCGTAATTCGCAACATGAGTGATGTATAATCTCAATATCCTTGACGTCACGTCACCAATGCATGCACTAGACACCGATCACCAATGTGTCGCGCGAAGTTCTGCGTACACTCCGGCATACAACTTGTGCCGCCATCTAGAGATCAGCATCTCAAGTCTCTGACAACAGCAGCAGATGTCGCCACTAGCTGACCACACATGTCACACGAGGTAGAGTTATTGGTGCCGTGATGCTGGTAGCCTCGGTTACCCAGACTCCGTGAGGTGGCAGCACTTTTAGGCCCCCTCAACTACGCCTGGGACAGTATATATTCTTAAGTTTCTACATCCGGGCAGCCTTACCCCAGAATAGGGTAGAGACGCTGATTGGCTCTCAGGCCAACTATGAAATAAAAATTTAAATAACGATATAGTTTTACAAGATAATAATATCATTTGAAAAGTATTCACCATTGAACTTATAGTAACACAACAGTAAGTAAAAATTCAAATTTACCGTTGTTTATAAAATAAGAATTACGGCAGGATTAACCAGTATCCGTGAGGTGGCAGCATTGTCTAGCCCGACACGGATAGCATACAAATTAAATAAGGAAACCTTTTGATTAAATAATGCTGTATTATAAAAACTATTAAAAATTAAACTTATATTAACCCAAAATAAATAGAAATACAAATTTTCAGTTGTTTATAAAAAAAATATTACGGCAGTGTCCGTGAGGTGGCAGCATTTTATAGATCACGCGGATACCAAACAAAAGCCGGCAAATGTCACCAGACTGTCTTCTCGGCGTAGTTCCGCAGCCGACCGACAGTCGGTTAAGCGAGACTATGATGCTGGAGGTTCTCATGACAGTGGCTTGTGATTCAGTTACGTTCAGGATTAGCCTATTGTCGCAGAACCAAAAGTTCACGTTTTGAAATAGTATCGCTTAACCGACTGTCGGTCGGCTGCGTAACTTCGCCGAGAAGATGGGGACACTATGCCTTGTCTGTATTGTTCGGAATTGTATTCCAACAGCAGACAAGGCGAAAGGTGGCGGCATTGCGAGCGGGGAGTGTGACCTGTGTGCCGTACTTGAAATTAAATAAACAAAATTTGTCAGTCAGGCTGAAATAATAATGTTGGAGGTCACTATAGTAATTCATCAGGTCAACACTGAGCATACCAGATAAGATAATATCCACTAATAGGCTGTCAGTTGTCAACTCTGACCAAGTTGGGCCCTGCTGTATACATACTAGTGGGGAAAAAATACTAGATTCAGGGATGACATAAATGTGTTGGCCTTCTGTATGATATATGTAGCTTTCAAAAGAGCCTAAATTCTTTTTTTTTTAAATAATTCAAAATATTTCTATTAGGGGTCAGAGCACATGTTGACTTCCTGGTCTGGCTCATACGAATTTAATACCAAACAAATTGCGTTATATAAAATTTAGAAAGAATATGTTTATGTGAAAACGGTAAAATACACCAGGCATACTAGTAAAATCAGTGTTGTGGTGTATTTGCAGTGCAATGACGCGTGTTAGGCAGAGTGTAGTTAGCGTAGTGACGTTTAGCCATTTTGTTTCACATGACCCTGCCGATGCAGAAACCATGCTAAATTTGATTAATATTGACAGGCAACGCACATCCTTGCATTTTAAAAGAGGCAGATCACAAAATGTGATGAGCATGTCAGAGACATGAGTGCAGTGACTGTATAGAAATAAAACAAATCTCAGGTACAATTTCCTTATAATATGTCAAAACGTTAACATGGGAAAAATCAACTGTGCTCTGTGCCCATCGGCTTGTTGACAAATCAGCCAGTCACACGACAACGGCAGAGACACCAAAAGCAGTTACATCTGTGAGAAGGAGACGTCGACGTCCACCCCAATTAGTAACCACACTGATGTGATCCACAACAATCAGCTGACCACTCATATGCAAGGAGACAGTAGCGGACACAGCCACCACACATTTACATAGATATAACTGAGTACACACGGTAATCTAACAATATGACTTTGTCTATTTCCATAGCGCCTGCTTGAGCTGCAACGTTGACTGTCTATGCAAACACAAAGAGCTACGTACACCATTGACTACCTGCCTGCTGACATCCATGCGACCACCTTGAGAACACTAGCACCACGTCACCACGCTCTATCGACACGATGCAATCGTCACAATTGTTGACCGGCATGGCCGTAGCACGTGTGACAGTGTCCAGTGACCAGTTACCAGCCAAGATGACAACAGTTCGGAACAGTTTAGTCTGCACGTGCACTCCCGAGAAAACAAACGTAACATCTTACCATGTTTCAATCCTAGCCGTAGGTGAAACAGGCGTGCAGGATACATGCCACGACCACGACAATTGCTTGTTTTCTTGCACAAATTTGTTTGATTATTTACCGAATACGGTTCCAGGCTGATGTGTGTGGCCTTCATACAAAGACTATTATTACTCAAACGAGATGCAACTACTTTTGCTCTCGTGAATCTACCTTTGCTCTCATGAATCTACCTTTGCTCTCATGAATCTACGTTTCCTCTCATGAATCTAGTTTTGATCTCAGGAATCAACTTCTGCTCTCATGAAAGTTCGCATTCGATATGACACGTAGCACAACCTGTGTGTAGTGATATTTCGTCTGTTCAAACATCTAAGCTTTACCTTAACTACGCCATATTTCACATTTTCACTTTTTGAATTCCCCACTCCACAACACACATTCATTATTACTTGACACATTGTCATTAAGCTGATTTGAGTATATTTCATAAATATTGAAAAAAGAATATTCTAAAAAATAAAGTGTACCATGTCTCAGGAAGCCTAACCGTGGCATGTCCTTTCTACAGCAAAACTAAAAACATGTTCGAGATGCATCCCTTCTCCCTACTTGCCAAGAAACACGGTGTCTAATTTACTTGCTCTTTTTCATGATCACCTTTAACTTTAGAATTGTTGTGTTGTTTCATGTGTATTGTGCCACACATCGTTAAAAACAGCAGCTCTTTTGTTATTGGTCAGTACTGTCATTACGAAAATTAATATACTGATCAATTATGCAAAGTACCAAAAAAGCCCATGAATATGGATAGCCACACACTAGGTCTACGCACAGACGGAAATGAAGGTTTGCCAGGGAGTAAATTACACGTTACTCTCTGGCACACATGTCCAGCTGAACACATCTCGACTTCTCTGGGAATGTTCCAGCCACGCTCTAATTAATGCATAAAAGGCGTACAGAAATGTCCACCGCTGTGTATACCCAGGTATCCTTTCGTACAGCTGAGTAAACTGGAGCAATGTAGAAGGAGACCAATGTTCAATGTTCCCAATATTCGACCCGGCAGCACAGGATTCGTCCTCGGTTTTAGTCGTGTGTTCGAAGCTCTAGCCACTACGCCACTGCAAATGTCATGTAAGACTTGCACAACTGAAGACACACCAAGATCAACTGTTATATAAACCGTCTTCCGGATGTCTACGCGGGATCACACTAGTGTTGACAGTTAACCATCCTAGGCATCACGTTATACACACACACACACACACACACACACACACACACACACACACACACACACACTATATATATATATATATATATATATATATACATATATATATATATATATATATATACATATATATATATATATATATATATATATATACATATATATATATATATATATATATATATATGAATATATATATATATATATATATATATCTATATATATATATAAATAGATATATATATATATATATACATATATATATATATATATATATATATATATATATATATACATATATATATATACATATATATATATATATCTATATATATATATATATATATATAGATATATATATATATATTCAACAGAGCTGACACCAGAAGGAAACATATTTCAAAGAGTAGACGCACCTATAGAAAAACGCTCTAATCCCAACATTGGTATTGATATTAGGGGCAACAAATAAACTAGATAATTGAAGTTGGACAGGTTTTTTTACGCTATTTGTTTACAGGAAAGTGGCTGGTAAATAACAGGACAAATCCAAAAGATGATACGATATTGGACAGAAAGCCAAAGCAGAGACTTTGGAATCGGTATAGAACGAGTAAAACATGGAGACTTAGTCACAATTCTTGCTTAGCAATTTTGAACACGTTGTAATTTTGTAATATACTTACAGGCAATATTTTGAAGAAAAAAACAAATTACAGGAGTTATCTTGTATACTAGTAACTAGAGCAGTTGCAATATTTTTTGAAACAGGAAGAGCAAATGCCGAAGAACACGCCGTAAATCATGAATACGATAATAACACGTTCGACAAATGCGATATTTTAGTCAGGCTGCAGGGCAGCCATACCCTGCATCGACCGATAAGTTTATTTCTCATTGGAATCTAAAATAATATGACCTGTATAGCGAATATCAGGTGGATCGGAAGCACTGGAGTAGCCACAGAGGACAATGGACCCCAATTCCTGAAAGTTAAGAGGGTAGGGAACTGAGGACCAATAACTGGCTGCCTGATTCACTGAGTGATATAGTACAGAGGGTGTAGGTATGCCTGTGAACGACTTCCCATCCCAGTGCTACCCTTGGCAAAACAATTGGTCATCATTCAAATAGTTACCCAAAGTGGAGAGATCCTCTACTTCTGTCACAGGCGATAAGCGGCCAGCAGGCTGCAGCCACAGAGGTGACAGGGCAACGAAAATGGCAGCATGTAAACGTGCATAAGGGTTAATGGCTATTAATATATCAACACAAAGATACAACATAATAGTTGCCCGGTTACTAGAATAAGGTCAAATTGCACACTGTACCAAAGCAATTAATCTAGTCCATTGATTAGAACTGGAACTTACTCTCGTTAATTTATCACTTTTTACAAACAGTAACGTTACATTGTTGAATGCCAACGCCTCATGATTCATGAGTTAAGCCTACGAATGTTTCAGTACTGTTTCATCAGAGAAAGAAGTGGCTAAGTGTTCATCAGTACAACACTTCTACGGCAATGTATGCCGGGCGGGGACATCGTTCAGAAGGCTGGATGTAGGAGGGGTGTGTATTCATTCAACGCACCCATTTGTTTTATTTTTTAAACATTAAATCATTAAAACAATAAAACATGAAAAGAGTCCAACATTAAATCATTTAAACATTTAAACAGTTAAACATATTCAAACATTTCACCATTTAAACATTTAACAATTTCAACATTACAATGGTGCGACTTTCCGATTATTCATGTATGACTCGGTCTTACTGAGTGGCGCGACGTCGCTTGAAGACGAGTAACTGCCGCTTAGACATCCCTTGGGGCGCCCGCTACCAGTGCCTGACGCCCCGGTGCCCGACGAAGAGTTCCGACGGCTTCTGGGAACTTCCGATCCTGCGCCTCATCAACCCCGAGAACGGCCGGATGTGCACCTTCCTCGACGACTGCGTCGTGTCACTGCGCACGCCCAACGACGTCTATCGCCTGCTCTACCTCAACTTCCGGCATCACTACGACACGAACCGTGCGCCGATGATGATCAACCTGGCAACGAAGACGCTCAAGAACAAGGTGGCGGTCGCCGGTCTCAAGATGTTCCTGCAGACGATCGTGTCGGACGGCCACGAGGACACGTTCCTCGTCACCTTCCAAGACGTCATTGGCTGGATGGAGTCCCCGCAGCCCATCTCCAAGGTGGGAAATATCTCTGAACGTCATCTATGCCTCTGTGTGTGTGTGTGTGTGTGTGTGTGTGTGTGTGTGTGTGTGCGTGCGTGCGTGCGTGCGTGCGTGCGTCAATCCGTCTGTCCGGCTGTCCCTCTCTCCGTCTGTCCGTTTGTCTGTCTCTGTCTCCGCCTCCGCCTCCGCCTCCGCCTCCGCCTCCGCCTCCGCCTCCGCCTCCGCCTCCGCCTCCGCCTCCGCCTCCGCCTCCGCCTCCGCCTCCGCCTCCGCCTCCGCCTCCGCCTCCGCCTCCGCCTCCGCCTCCGCCTCCGCCTCCGCCTCCGCCTCCGCCTCCGCCTCCGCCTCCGCCTCCGCCTCCGCCTCCGCCTCCGCCTCCGCCTCCGCCTCCGCCTCCGCCTCCGCCTCCGCCTCCGCCTCCGCCTCCGCCTCCGCCTCCGCCTCCGCCTCCGCCTCCGCCTCCGCCTCCGCCTCCGCCTCCGCCTCCGCCTCCGCCTCCGCCTCCGTCTCCGACTCTGTTTCTGACTCTGTCACTGTCTCTGACTCTATATATGTATCTCTGTCTCTCTGTCGTTGTCTCTTTCTCTGTTGGTCGCGTCAGCATGTCGACTAAAGTGTTTTTCTCGACATGTAGTGAAGAAGAAACGTTCACCGATCCAATGCTTATTTGGTAAATTTGTTTTGACAGATGTTGCCTACTTTCGCGATCGTTTGAACATATATACCAAAGTGCCTTTTGTCGCGTGTCCAGGTTGGCGATCTGTGGATTTGTCCGCCGCGAAAGTTCCACCGATGCGATACGGAGGACGACATCGCCGCCCGCAGTCGGGGCGTGAAGCCCGTCAGCGCGTGGCAAACAGGTTGTGGGGCATGTTTTGATAGCAAGCGCAAATCAGATTACTACAGTGTGCCATAATCCGTGACAGTGGTTTAGACAAACATAATATTTTAATGCAGACATGCCACATGATACGGATTACCCGTATCCGATACTGATTTTGGCGGGTTTTTTAAGTGATACGGCCGTACTCCGGATTTTAATTAAATTTATGGAGAAATTATTTTTAACCACATTATGCCTTGTATGTGTATTTATTGAGATGATGGCTTGCTGGTAAGTTTTAGTTCTGAAAACTGCGGTTGGTGGCTCAAAGGGTGGTAACTGGGCGCGTGGCAGGCGCGTGATGATTATAAAAAGCAGTTCCGGAAATGGAGCTCGATTTTCAATGAAATCGCCTGCATTGCTGATTACAAAATGTTGACGCTTGCCAGTGAAACTTCGATATACGCGCGAACTGCTAAAATAAAACGTCATTATTTGATGACATTGTCTATTTTGCGGTACGCAGTTTAAAAACGTGCTGAACTGAAGAAAAACCTCGGTAATCTTCCAGTCAAATGGCCCCAAAAATCGAAAAAACGTACAAAAACCTATTTGAATAGGCTTTAATAACTTAGGCTAGTAAACTGGAAGATCTGATTACTGATACGGATTAATACGGATTCATACACAATTTTAGGTCTCAAATACGGATTGCCATCCCAAAAATGTGGCAAGTTTGTATGTATTGAACGAAATTTCAAACAATTCTTCACAATAATCAGCACAGCTGAGTTAACGAACAGCCTGTCGTATTTTAATGCTTTGCGTTTGCAGCATATTGATGACGCGAAATGAACAGAAACGTCATGCGTGCGGCGCATGCGCGGAACACCCATTTGTCTAATATGGGATGTAGGTCAGCGGGAATACCCACATAGAATGTACGTTAAAGAGAACACCCATTTGTCTAATACAGAATGTAGGTAAGAGAGAACACCCACTTGTCTAATATAAAGTGTAGGTCTAAGAGAACACCCATTTGTCTAATTGTAGAATATAGGTAAGACAGAATACCCACTTATGTAATTACAGAATGTAGGTCAGGGAGAACACCCACTTGTCTAATAAAGAATGTAGGTCAGATAGAACACCCACTTGTCTAATTATAGAATGTATGCCAGAGAAAACACCCACTTTTCTAATAAGGAATGTAGGTCAGATAGAACACCCACTTGTCTAGTATGGAATGAAGGTCAGAGAGAACACCCACTTGTCTAATATGGAATGTAGGTAAGAGAGAACAGCCACTTATCTAATTATAGAATGTAGGTCAGAGAGAACACCTACTTGTCTAATATGGAATTACGTCGGTCAGAGAGAACACCCACTTATCTAGTATGGAGTGTGGGTCAGAGAGAACACCTACTTGTCTACTATGGAATTACGTCGGTCAGAGAGAACACCCACTTATCTAATTATAGAATGTAGGTCAGGGAGAACACTCATTTGTCTAATATGGAATGTAGATCAAAGAAAACACCTACTTGGCTAATAAGCAATGTATGTCAGAGAGAACACCGCTCACATCGTCGAATCGGCTTGTGTTCGCAGTAGTGTGTAAAGACGAGAACGCTTGGCGCTTTATAGGGTCCGTAAGTGGGTCACGATACATGGCGAGACTCCCCGCGACTGGAGCTGATTTGGGGACTGGACACAAGACTAATATTCGATGGATGACAGTTGTAACTTCCGACTGATGAATATTAGGAAAATCAGGACATAAATATCTTGTGTTATACCTTTCTTATCTAAAATGTTCGATTTAATATTGAGTTTACCACACTATCATAGACATAGCGATTTATGTAGTGCAGATAATAGACACTTCCCACAATGTTAGGTTGTATGTGTCTTTTACGGGATTTGCATTTTATATAGCTGTACGTTGTGGTTTCGATAAGCACTTATATCTGACAAGTTGTCTAAATGCACATAATCATAACACATGTATACGTTTGACCCAAACAGGTTGTACTGCGCGAAAATGGCACTTTTCATTATTAGTCAATATCGCCAAACACAAGTATAAGCCGACGATGCCACGGCAACCACCATAACAATCGATTAAAAGTCATGATTTCCGTGAGCATTGTCACCGGCAAAGTGTTCCACTGCTTCTGCTGGTAATAATCCTTCGGACAGTATAACTGAAATAGTGAGCGAACTAATCGGTCATCAACGTAGAAAGAGGAAGTAGAGCTGGACAAGTCGCATGGTCAAGAAACACCATACCCCACACAGGCGCAGACGTGGAACCTGCACGGTAAAGCGAAAAGAGAAGTCCGTATGTTTGGATTTGCAAAAAGCTTTTGATACAATGGATCAAGCCGCTCTTTTGAAGAAACGTAACTTCGGGTGTAAACTCTCTAAATCTTGGCTTACATCGTATTTGTCGGGTAGAGTACAGGTTACCGATGTCGATGGAACAATATATGTGGCAATCAGTCTCTTTCTGGTGATGTTATAGCCTCTAGCTGATATCCTTTCTAAAAGATACTATGGAGAGGACCCTTGCCGCTAGTAACATCGATCGCCGTCAGTGGACAACGTGACATAAACTGGCGACTCACAGTCTACCAAGCCACCACTTCCTTTGGGAACCACACGAAGGGCCAACATGGAAGACAAGAGGAGAAGGCGGAAAGGGACTCTTCTGAAACCAACATAGAACAGACCGTGACGTGCAGCCGCTGTGGAAAGACTTGCCTATCTAGGATACGTTTCTTCAGCCATCAGCGTGCCTTCACCAGACAAGGACGCCTCCTTCTTGAATCTTCGTTCGCGACGAGGAGCCATAACGATGACTAACCCTAATGTTTCACTGTAGTATTAATAACAATAACTGTACATGTTTTGGCGTATTGTCATTATGTATCATCACAACACAAACTTATATAATTACTCAATTCTCCATTGTATTTAATAAAATCTGCTTCCGGAAACAATTAAAGAATTTGTCTCCATACATTCATTGCAACCTCTTAAGTAGTAGTGGGCACAAGAAGGATGTCCAAAATCCGATAAAATGTACCAAGTTGCTGCAAGTGAATTTCAACAAATATGATGATGCTGCCATTTTATTGGTCCTGCGTAACTTCCGCCTAATTACAAAACCTCATTTCATCATGTCAGGTCAAAAATGTGGAGGGGACTCACCTTCAATGAAAATGTAACAAACCGTTTGATTCATCTGACTGACATCTTAATCGATATTACCAAGTGCATTATCCAAGCGTTAAAGGACGCTGTTAGAAACTGCAGCCGTTGCGTTGCGTTGCGTTGCGTTGCGTTGCGTTGCGTTGCGTTGCGTTGCGTTGCGTTGCGTTGCGTTGCGTTGCGTTGCGTTGCGTTGCGTTGCGTTGCGTTGCGTTGCGTTGCATTATATTGTAATGTACTGCAACGTCTGGTGTGGTGTAATCTCTCACCAACGAGCAAAGCACATGGCCGAAACCCTACACTGATGTCGTCGTGTAACGCGATGGAAAGCAGAGAGAGAGAGAGGAGAGGGAGAGAGAGGAGAGTGTCTGTGAGACAGAGAGAGAGAGAGAGAGAGAGAGAGAGAGGAGAGACAGAGGGGGAGAGAGGAGAGTGTGTGTGTGTGTGTGTGTGAGAGAGAGAGAGAGAGAGGGGAGAGAGGGAGGGAGGGAGCAGTGAACAACCAGTTTGTAAATATAGAAAGGGTGTAATGCGATCATTATGCTTTATAGCATTTGCTGAATGTTCATGACATTTAAATTGGAATATGTAGTGGCATTCTGGGATCGCTCATCTTTTATATACAAATGTCCAGTGAATGTCTCAAAACACACCTCAACTCAAACCTGTATTCATTATATTAGTCTATATGCAACATTAATATAACTCGTTCAAAAACACAACACATTTCACCCACATGTCATACGATTTTTATTCCATGGAGATTGCTTATTTTTCGAAAAGTATCATTCTAAAGCAAGATATGGGTTACATTCAAATATTGTACACGTTGTACATGCACTTAAGGATATATATACACAGTAATTAACTCAGTAGAACTAACATGGATTTATAGTTAAAAAAAACAATGATCACTCTTCAATGCAAACAGCTAAACGTTATTAAACGAGAGATAAGGCGTATTTGAGACATTCCAATATTATACACATTTGCTATGCAACAGCACAATTGTGCAATCAGATAAATAACTGTAACATATATACAGTATTATGTTTGTTACGGATCTTCTTACGACATAGCATACATAATACAGATATTATTAATCCTGACTGTGGACTTCCATCAATTATTATTGTATTATTTGTATTAATAGGACACACTGTATTGTTTGTATTGACAGGATAAATAACTGGCAACGATGACAGCCACTTCCGACATGAGATCGAGAGCTTTGTTGAGTGGTGTGACCAGAACTACCTGGAATTGAACGTTCGTAAGACAAACGAAACGCTGGTTTGATTTTAGAAAACCATAATTGTGCCTGATTTTGTTGTTATCAAAGGAGTTGAGGTCGAGCGAGTGGAGACATACGACTATCTAGGGGTCATCTTTGATAACGATTTAAGCTGTAAAGAAAATACCAACACCATTGTCAAGAAAGCACACACTCGATTAAACTGTTTAAAGAAATTAAGATCGTTTCATATCAGTCCTAAGATTTTATAAATGTTCTTTTCTTGTTCCATTTCAAGCGTGCTTACTTTTACCTGTGTCTCCTGGGGTGGAAATATCTCAAAGCAGGATATAGACAGACTGGATAAGATCATCATAGGCAAGAGACAATACAGGTTTGACACACACACACACTACCAGAGACGATTGACAAACTGACAGACGTACTTCATGACGACACATTTCCACCGAAGACGGACTTTGACAATAAAATCATTCAATGCAGCAGACGTTTTAGAGTGCCAAGGATTAGAACAAGATATGCTGGTTCATTTATGTCTTCGGCAATAAAAGGGTTTAACACGAAGATAGATAGAAGTAGAAATGACATTTAATGAATGGATGAGGATTATTCTAATTATTTATATTTATACCGTTGTGTGATTTTAATGTTTCAATACTTTCATAATGTTTATGTATGTGTCTTAGTGTGATTTTATTTCGTTTGTGTGTGTGTGTGTGGTATTTACCCTTGCCTGTTTATAAAAGCACACGAACCGCAGTTTCCCTGCTGGGATTAATACTAATAATAACACTTTTTTTCTATAGCACTAATTCCCGCATGGCGGATCGATGCGCTGTACAAGACATATAATAAATGTATTACTAAATATAAATGTAAATTATATAAATTAATATAAATCAAATCAAATTTTGGTTTAATATTTACACTAGTAAACCTTTGTATGTAAATTATATAAATCATATAAATCAATTAAAAATAAATTAAACACTGTTTTTTATATAAATTATATAAATTAATATAAAATTAAAACATTTACTAAATCTTTATATGTAAATTATCTATAAATTAATCTAAACCATAAACACTGATTCTAAAGCAGTGTCCGTCATTTCATAACAATTTAAATTAATTAAAATGTATAATACAAATATATGTCTTTAAACACTTTCTAAATACATATAATGTTCCAGATGCCCGAATGTGTACAGGTAAGTTATTCCATAGTCGTGGTGATGCTGCAATGCCAAATCGCCAATACACTTCTTCGTTATGCCTTGGGGCAATGTTGGCGCATAGTTCTGGCGTAGGCGTCCGTCACGCGTTCGTGGGTGAACAAGTTCAACAAGATAAGAAGGCGCCAAACCATTCATGCATTTAAAAGTCATTACCAACATGTTGAAGGCGATTCGGCTCTCAACTGGCAACCAATGTAGCTCCTTCAACACTGGTGTGATGTGGTCGTGTTTACTGGTGCGTGTTATTAGCCTGGCTGCTTTGTTCTGGACACGCTGTAACCGAGCTGTCTGTGATAACGGTATGTTATGTAACAGTGAGTTGCAGTAGTCCAGGCGAGAGGTGATGAGAGCATTAACTGCACTTTTCGCGGCTTCGGTTGTTAGGTAGTGCCGTATTGATGACAGTCTGTACAGTTGGTAGTTATATGCGGCACACACAGCAGTCACATGATCTGTCATGTGACTGCTAGTACATATTTTACACAATATCTTCACGCATTTATTATCAATATACCCTTTATTTTAATAATAATCTTTAGCTAACTTATTTATTACTATTATTTTGTTTTACATATTTTATGTATTGTCATTTACTTTATATTAACAAATTGAATATTATTAAACTAACGTAACTTATTATGTTCTGTATAAATTATTATTATTGTGTGTGTGTGTGTGTGTGTGTGTGAGTGTGTGTGTGTGTGTGTGTGTGTGTGTGTGTGCACGAGCCTTTATCAAAATGTTAATTGTAAATATTAATAAATGACACTTTAAGTACGTAACTTAATTTCGTGTTAGGAGAAATATATATATATATATATATATATATATATATATATATTTATATATATATATATATATATATATATATATATATATATTTATATATATATATATGTACATATGTATATATATATATATATATATATATATATATATATATATATGTACATATGTATATATTCATTTCATGTACTCGTAGCGCTTCCGAATGGATTTTATATAGATTTATGGCACCATAGTTTATATATATATATATATATATATATATATATATATATATATATATATATATATATATACAATAGTAACATATACCTCCTACCTCTCACTACTGACAAATCACATTTGCGCTACACATACTTGTTAATCAGATTATACAACACAGATGATACAAAGTATGCATACTTCTCGCATTTGTCATCCGTCGCGCTCTGACAACCGCCTAAACGACGATTACTTTGGCGAGGAACAGTAGAACCCAGAGAACGCCTCCGTGGACGGCCGCGTTAAGAGAGAAGCTGGCAGATGCGGTATTCGTGGTCGCTGAAAACAATGAAATCAATGCGACAGAGGACAAAGAAAGTTGGAAAGCGCTGATTGTGCAATTGTCTGACATGGCACTCCGACCACCTCGGGCTACTGGATTAGTGAGTTATTGCATGCAAAAAAAAGAAACCCTTACTTTCTTTGTTAGTCTCGGCCGGGTCGGTGGTGTCCCCACCGGAAGCAGGTGCTGCTCCTTCGGATGTGGTGGCTGAAAGGAATGAAATCAATGCGATCTATTACACCCACATGCCAGACGATTATTAGTCCGTGGAGATTGCTTATTTTGCAAAAATAATGTTTCGAAAATTAGCATGGTAAAGCGAGATATGGGTTACTATGTAGCCACACTGTATTTTTAATATTCCACTATTATACATATTTGGTAATTTATTTGCATATTTATGCAACAGCATAATTGTGCAATCAAATAAATAACTGTAACAGCTTTATCTTTGTTAAGGATCTTCTAGCATAAATAATACAGGTATTATTACTGCTATTATTATTAAAGTGATTTGCTTTTCTTTGTGATGTCAAGAATAACTATTATAAGAAAACAATGAGCTTTTTCTCTATTCTTTCAGAATAAACAATAAATAAATGATAATAAATGAATGTTTGCATTGTCTGAAATATGCATTATAATGTTAGTAAGCAACGTGTAATTCAGCACGTTAATGGTTATGTGTATCGAAGATGATCGCAGCATATAATGCAATACTGGTATTGTCTGAACATGTGGCAGGCAGTAGGAGGCTATCACCAGACACGCTGTACTGCCGTACAAAAAGATTTCCGCAATGCCACCCCTGGTGTTCAGATGCAGCGAACTAATCCGACGGGGTAAGACACACAAAGGTGGAAAGCGCTGATTGTGCAATCGTCTGCCATGGCACCGTGATGACGTCTGGTCACAGTGGAGTGGTGGGTGGGTGGGTGAGTGAGTGAGTGAGTGAGTGAGTGAGTGAGTGAGTGAGTGAATGAGTGAGTGAGTAAGTGAGTAAGTGGGTGATGACGTCTGGTCACGGGATGAGTGGTGGGTGAGTGAGTGAGTGAGTGAGTGAGTGAGTGAGTGAGTGAGTGAGTGATGACGTCTGGTGAACGGATTAGTGGTGGGCGAGTGAGTGAGTGAGTGAGTGAATGAGTGAGTGGAGGATGACGTCTGGCCACAGGAGGATGAGTGGAGAATGAGTGAGTGGGTGATGACGTCTGGTCACGATATGAGTGAGTGAGTGAGTGTGTGTGTGAGTGAGTGAGTGAGTGAGTGAGTGAGTGAGTGAGTGAGTGAGTGAGTGAGTGAGTGAGTGAGTGAGTGAGTGCGTGAGTGAGGAACCGGTTTCTATCCATACAAATGCACATAGAAAAGCACATTTCTAAAAGTACTATATATATATATATATATATATATATATATATATATATATATATATATATATATATATATATACAAGGCAAACATATTGTACAGGAAATACTCATTCTAAGATATATATATATATATTATATATATATATTATATATATATTATATATATATATATATATATTATATATATATATATATATATATATATATACACAAGGCAAACATACTGTACAGGAAATACTCATTCTAAGTGAGTTCTCAATAGTAATATAACATCACAGGTAATAAGGTCAAAGTATTCAGATAATATGTTTCTTATAATATAGATTCGTTTCACAATGGTGATGCGCCTAGAACTGGATAGTAAAGAAGAAGCGATGGAGTGACAACGAAAGTTTGAGGCCCCATCGTTTACAACAATTTCGGGTAAGTATGCATGCATGCATACATACATACCTACATACATACATACATACATACATGCATGCATGGATGCATGCATGCATGCATGCATGCATGCATGCATCCATATGTGTGTGTGTGTGTGTGTGTGTGTGTGTGTGTGTGTGTGTGTGTGTGTGTGTGTGTGTGTGTGTGTGTGTGTGTGTGTGTGTGTGTGTCGTTTGGATGGTTTGGTCATAAAGTAAAAAAAACAGTATGTACAGTACATTCCGACTAAGTCGACACCGCTACTTCATGCTGTTTCTAAAATGACGCAATCCATAGACTTTCGATGGCTATGTGTTTTATTTTTATTCTGGTAAACCGTTGACATTAAAAATATGATTGTTGTTGGAAGTTGTTACTTTTTATTAACTCTATATTAGGCCTAGATCATCAAAGCGTTGACTTTTGTTTCCCTTTTTAATTTCCTATTCTATTTATAGATGGGTTTCCTTAAGTGCAATTTATGTAAGTGATATGGTTCCTTGGTGAGGCCACAAAGCCTCTATCGATGTGCCTGCTGTTCAGGTGCAGTATATAAAAGTGGCACTACCAATAATGAATGCAAACCAAACGGAGTACCGACATGCTGCAAGACACCGGAAGCTTCGCAGTGGTACAAAGAATGTATTGCAATTTATCAGGGCTAGTGGATTTAAAATTACATCTTTAATCGACTGCAAATCACCACTGATGCATTTTTGTGTGTAGTCATCTAGCATTATTAAAACGTGTTGAAACAAATAATCACAAATATTACTGCAATTATTTCCACCACCAGTCACCGCAATGATAAATGTATTTATATAATTAGTCAATATTGTGTAGTCTACGATGCTCTAGTTCGCTGGGATGCCATTCATCACTAACGTCCGGATCGAGCATCCGCCTAGGTTGCGTGTCCTAAGTATCTGTAGAGTAAACATCGGTGTCATCTTGGTAATGTGTTGCTGTTGTCTTTTAATATATTCTTGAACATAATATGTTTCAATTTGTAGTAAGAATTCCGTATTAGCGCTACACATAAAAAACCCGAAAGAATACCGCTTTGTCCCAGGATTTCGCGATGCGTAAACTATATTATTATTACTTGGTACATGCGAGTCTTGTATATCTTTTTTATTTTAGTGTATGTAATTATAATTTGTCATGACACTACGCCTATGCCTCTATCTGTATTAACATTGTGAGAAAATAAATAAATATTATTGTTGGGCATTCAGATAATTACCCTGCTAGTTAAAGACTTCAGTCCGGTCGGAACAAATAGCTACAGCGACCAACCGACACTGGCTCTACGGCTTTGCCATGTCTAGGTTTACGCTAGGCTTCATCACGCGTTAGCAATGTTAGCTAGAGTTCGTAAAACATCACAACTAGTGGAATATTGAGATGCCCATTGATCCCAACGCCATTTGAGCTACGTAGCTCCTCGATACCGACTAGTTATCGATGAACCACGTAGTCCCCTGACCCTACTTTGCATTATTAATTATATACACTATTATCACATTTGCTGTGATTTTTATATTTGTATTGTTCTAAGTTGTTTGATATGCATGTGTGTATTTTGTTACAAATACTGGTCGGATTACTACTAATAATTACTATTTATAAAGCGCAATCCAATATGTTAAAACGCAATAAAATATAAATCATGCTATTCAATGTGTATTATGAACAAATACAAATAACGTTCAGATAAAAGTGTAGAACACGTTGAATTAGTCATATTAAAACTGTTAATTAAACACTATAAACAAACCAAATTATATAAATTTAAATCTAAAACTAATTATTACTCTATTTGCATACTTACAACATACTACACATGCACATAAATAACATCGATATGTCAAAGCAATACACATGTAGAGTTTTTTCAAATGTCCTCTAATGTGATGGAATATTTTAAATGCCAGTGGTAATGTGCTTTGAATATGTTTAGTGCCTTTATGGACGCCGACAAATTTCCGTAGCACTTGGTAGTAATGTGCAGTGGATTCCACACCCGAGGTTCAACCACACGAAATGACGGGTCACCGAAACTGGCTAGATTCGTTCGTGTAACGCAAAGCAAATTATATTCAGACGAACGTGTACATATAGGGCGCTGTTTCTTTAATAGGTTTACCAGATACAGG
The DNA here is from genome assembly GCA_964017155.1 of Oasisia sp. SBJ-2009. Taxonomy (NCBI): domain Eukaryota; kingdom Metazoa; phylum Annelida; class Polychaeta; order Sabellida; family Siboglinidae; genus Oasisia; species Oasisia sp. SBJ-2009. The sequence goes on from OZ024856.1 coordinate 46,140,241, forward strand.
GGTGCCGTCCCGTTTAGACATTTGGTACACATGAACAATAGTTTTGTACTCGATTTGGCATTTGTCTGGCAGCTATAGTGTAAGTCTGTCAGAAATGCCAGGTTACGACGAGGGGCGAACGTGATGGCTCTGGCTGCCATGTTTGGAATTCGCTGGAGTTTGTGAATCTGGTCACATGGTAGTCCAGTCAGTAGCGCGTTTCCGTAGTCAAATCTAAAAGAATGCCCGTTACTAAGCCCGGAATTTACACAGCAGTAATTTGTAACAGGAAGTCTACTGTCTAGAATGAAGGAAAGGGAAACATCAAAGAGGTATGTGGGTAACCCTGTTCGCCTTGGCATATTTGCCACTCAATTGTCTTTTGAAACTGGACGTTTTGTTTACCATTTGAACGTGTTGTGGCGGAATCTTTCAAATTGCGAACTTTTTCTGAGTTTAATAACTGAACTAAACACAATTTGGCAGGCAGTGAACCTTCAGCGAGTATATAATAGTCAGAAAAACGTAAAAAATTAAACAAAGGAGCAGACACACTCGTTTTTAAATAAGTAATAAGATACATGCTTATATAATAAATAAGGTACATTATACTTCCTACATAACCAATACTTACAATAGACAGTAAGTTGAGGCGACGAGTACACAATAAGTACATTGTCGGTTGTAGGTATGTTGGTTGCTGCTTTGGATTCGCTTCTAAGGCGTCGCTGTGCTTCGTCGAAGTAAGTACGGCAAGTGAACACCTCCTTATTGTCTGCTGGGGTCAACTTAGTGATGTATGTATACTTCACCGCGTTATCTTTAGATTCATTCTTAGCTTGTACAACTCCACCTTTATTTTTCCATTCCATTACGGGAGCCCATCTTCCTTGGTACTTCACTTCACAACTGTACGCGACGTAATCCCCTTCAGTTGCGCTGTTGTTTGTAACGTTGGTGGTACATGTTGGGTCGGATTCTGAAAATGCATGTAGAATGGAAATAGGAACCAGAACAAGAATTATTCGCTTAATAGTGATTCACCCATCCTTACATACTAAGACAATCTAGGACAATTTACATTATGCCAGAAATTGGCTGCTGGCTTTCTTAAGCAAAGGGGGCACATGTTTATTTTGGGAACTACGATGACTCTGCGCAGCATTCTGTCGCTCAGAACTCGTGACTTGATAACCAACGCAAACTGGCCACCGTCTGTTTTCAAGCTGAACCTATCTTTCAAATCGGCCACGATTTCATCTCCAAAAGTAATTGTTAGTTCTCTGTTGATCGAATCTAAGGCGACCACACCCCACTGCTTGATAGTCACCAGCACAGGGAAGCGTGACCCTATTTCGAATCTTCGTAGCCACATTTTGGGGAACCTGTGTCAATTCAGTACCGGTAGCAAGAGTGAGCTTTTTGTAATCAGTGTAATGGCAGTGGTATTTTAGCTTCATTTTTGTCTTTTCCAGTAGTTCTGTATAGTAGCGTATCCATTTCATTTGGCTTATGGCACAAAAGTGATTGATGAAAAGTGTTATTGTTTGGTAAACCCAATTAAATACATTCGTATGGTCATATATACGGCCAACGCCAACCTGAACGGGGGTGGCTTTGTTAAATCATTACCTCATAACTATTGGCCAAAATCACCCCATATAAGGATGACTTTGGCCACTAAGAAAATCGGCTTTGTATCACTCAATGTAAAACCTTTCCAAAGTTTTCAATAGTTTTGTGTAAACGTGTCGCTTTCCCCTTAAATTGACACCATCAACAGCGTTTAAATAATAATTTTCAAGAAGTTATATCACTAAGTTAGTTGAAATTGGACCAAAGGCAACCCATCTTACGGTACCACAAACAGGTGACATGTTTCCGACTACTGGAGGCTTCCGATCATTACACATGTGGTCAATATGATTACTGTATTTGAACAATATAACTGAATGCAACAGTCACTCTGGATGAATTTAGCCAGACCATTGATGCCACCTACTATATATATATATATATATATATATATATATATATATATATATATATATATATATATATATATATATATATATATATATATATACATACATACATACATACATACTGTGTTATCACCAGGTAGTCTAATCAGTAATGACTCTCACATTAAACAATAATACCATAAATTAAGGTTGTAATCTATCACAAATTTGTCAACACAATGTTTGTTACATGCAACTACATGTCTGTTCCAGAGTACAAATACTTGAAATGTGTTATGTTCATTTCATGCTTTCCTCACTATTAACCAATAATATTTTGTTGTTTTATTCACCAACTGTTGGATGCAACTCAATCCTGATGCTGCCACCTCTTAACGTATGCAAAGGATGGCCACTGATATGGCCATCTGCCTAGAGGCGGAAAGATTGATAATACAATAAGTGTGTGTTTAATTGATGAAAACTGCACACGTTTTCATATAAATGGCTACATATATATAAGTAAAGCAGCTAGTAAAATGTATTTTTGTAATATGCCGTACTGCTCTATAAATAACAAGTGGGCGCAGGAGGCTTAATTTTACAGAGAATATTCTCGACCTTATACACCCATAATTTGAACCAAGCTTTTCAAAGCATGGCACTGCCATATAAATAAATGGAATCTGAATGAAACACAAGAATGCCATTGTAAACAAAATATTTGTTAGCAAACATTTAGGTTACAATGAAGATAATTTACGTTATACAATCTTTTATATACTGTATTAAGCATGATTTTATGAGAAAACAAAAAATCAGAATATTTACCTCTTAAGAAAGTTAGAGACTGGTCTGTAAAAAATATGAAAATACAGGTGTATGTCTTACCAAATACAATGACTTCTGCAACGCCATGTTGTTCCTGTGCATTAATAACTTCTTTGCATCTATACGTAGTGCCATCGCTTAGAACTGGTGATTTGATAACCAACGAAAACTGGCCACCGTCTGTGTTCAAGCTGAACCTATCTTTCAAATCGTCCACGATTTCCTTTCCATAAGTAATTGTTAGGATACTATTGATCGAATCTAAGGCGACCACATCCCATTGCTTGTTAGAGTCACCAGCACAGGGAAGCGTGACCTTATTTCGAACCTTCGTAGCCACATTTTGGGGAACCTGCGACAATTCACCTCTCACTGCAATAAAACAGTACTTATGATTACAATGCAGATATACAATATTGACTGTTTTTTGCATCAAATGTAATGCCAATTTATGTCATCATTTAATTTATTAGACAGCAGGACTAGTACATGACAACAGCCTACTAGTCCGACAACAGGTTTACAAGTTCGGCAAATATATAAACAAACCCAATTTACGTGATTACAATTTTATTTAAAACTACTAAACAGTGTGTTTTCCAACCCCAGTTAAATAATCGTGCAATGTTCATAATCATTACCAAAGTTGTAGTAGTTGTAGTGGGAGTAATATTTTCCCTATTCTAATTACACAATTTTCAACATATAAACAAGTAACCATGAGTGTGGGTGGAAAGGGGTGAAAAGTGCAATATTTATGTGGTTTACCTCCAAAGAGTATATATGACACGCACGCACGCACGCACGCACGCACGCACGCACGCACGCACGCACGCACAAAGCATACCTTGCAAGGGTAGACGATGAAAGTGTGTGTAATAATTATTTGTGTAATAAGCTCGAGTGACCATACACGAAACAACTGGAACCCGGGTGAACCCTAGTCATAACAGGAGAAAAAAACAAGCATTACGGTTGGTACATTTATTCTAGTAAAACACAATAGGGCTTGTAAGTGGTTCACGATACATGGCGAGACTCCGCGCGACTGGAGCTGATTGGGGACAGGTCATATATATCTTGTGTTATACCCACAGAGTTAGACAATTAATCTTTCCCCTATAGACTGGTTTCTACTGGTGTGTTCTATTTACAGCTATGGCTATACCTTTCTTATCTTAAATGTCCGAATTAATATTGAGTTTACTACACTATCATAGACATATAGCGATTTACGTAGTGCTGATAATAGACACAGTTTTAGGCCGTATGTGCCTTTTACGGGCTTTGCATTTTACATTGCTCTACGTTGTGGTTTCGATAAGCACTTATATCTGACAAGTTGTCTAAATGCACATAATCATAATACGTTTGCCCCAAACAGGTTGTACTGCGCGAAAAATGACTCTCTTCATTATTAGTCAAGATCGCCAAACACAAGTACAAGCCGGCGATGCCATGGCAACAACCAAAATAATCGATTAAAATTCATGATTTCCGTGAGCATTGTCACCAGCAAAGTGTTCCACTGCTTCTGCTCGTAATAATCCTTCGGACAGTATAACTGAAATAGTTATACTGGAACATTTTATCTTATAGTTACTTTTAACTAATTTTACCGAAACATATTATAGCGGCTGTTCGAATGAGCTCAATAATATAGGTGAGGAGTGTTGGTCGCGCGTAGAGTCTACAGCGCCGGCCTATCAATCGAGGGGACGGTGGTTCGATCACATCTGCCGCCATTTCGAAACTTAACTTAGGCAATTTCGTTCAACTCACATTTCCTGTGTCTTCCGGAAGTGAGACACTAACAGCAGATGGTCCCTTCTATCTGGTGTCAATGCCATGGGAAGTAAAAAAAAATGTGTAACTTGTAGTGGACACACAAATTCTAGAGACCGACAATTGTAAAATCTTCGTTTATAAGTTATAATAGTCTAGCCACAAACACGTAGTTAACATAGCTATCGCCTACAAGGTACATCAACATTTTCAAAATTGTCAATATAATCATTAACTTCTCTGTGATAGTGTATGCTATGTAGTTTACAACACCTTTTTATTTTTTCAATACCTTTATTATTAACAGGTATTCGACTTTGAAGAGTCAGAAAAACAAGCCATTCATATCCTTTTTCGGACACCTGAAATGTGTGCTGCCACCAAGTGGTGTAAATGAAACCAAAGGTTACGTAATATGTTCTAAAAAAGGTAATGTAAGATCAATTCTTCGATATCGATCAATATATTGCTGGTTCGATACCAGAATTCTTAGATATCAATCGTTACCAGATTTGTATTCGAAACTCGAAATTTACGTTGTAAATATAATTCAGTACAGTAGAGATCTCAGAAGAAACACACTATCCTACCTTTAATTTTTCACGTATAGGGAAATACTGGGATACTTTTATAGTCATGCAAACAATGATTAATCTGCAATTTTAATTAATAAACAAACAACACACTTGTAACTGTTTCAATTTAATTGATTACTGCTGTAAAACTAAAAAGTCATTGTAATATAATATTAAAACAATAAAGACAACTGCAATAAAATACCTAGTAACAAATAAATTCATTAATTGCACTGAATTATTTTAAATTAATAACAGTACTTCCCCCCAGCTGTTTGCAAATACATTATATAGCAGCTTAATTTCAAGTCGACGTGTCTCCTACAGTTCCCACCAACAAGTACAGCTGAAACATAACATACAAATAACTATCACTTATAATAGTGCCAGCACAGCTGAACACTCACTGTTATAACTGTTGTATTTATTTATTGTATTGTAAAGATAATTGTGATTTAACATCAAAACTGTAAAGACGATTACAATAAAATAGCACTAATTAATAATATAAATAATATTAATTAAAATTACAATTGTACTTCCCAGTTCACACCAATATTTGTTAATATAAAACGTATATTACCACGTTATCATGTACACATAAGAAGCCCCATAATGTTTTTGCAACTGTTTTCAAGAAAAGCTCGGTTTCCTCTGCCAGTGGTGAAACTGTTTGGCCAGTGCCAATAACAATAGATGCAGTAATTTAAGCGTATCGTCATCGTCATTCACATCGTCTATGTCACTTCTTGACGCTGTGGCCACAGTAGTAGATTCGGCAACCGACTGCGTGTTCATTGTGGAATGTTTCTATAGACCAAGTTCTTGAGTCATTGCGACGGTGTCCACGATGACGTCGACGTGTCCTTCGATGAAAGTTGATCATCACGTTTTGATAGTTTCTTAAATGATAGACAGTGACATGTTTCGGCAAATTCGATGTATTTCCCCCTATCTTTGGGGCGCTTCTGGCATAGATCACTCTTTGTTGAAAAACTGCCAAATTGGCGATGACCGTTGTAACATGTTGTCGGTCGTCTTGGTTGAGAGAGAGTCTTATAGGCAAACGGTGGCGCCACCAAACAGCAAAACAGCGCCAGCAAACGGAACACGGACCACCAAAGCTTACGCATCGCGCCCAAATAATTATTTATATTAATAATATTATTATTAAACTACTTTCATAACTACTAGTGCGTGCAATAAACACTCTATAGAAATACTATAGGATGTATGTTTTTGTACGCGTAGCCATAGGTAAAGTAGGGAGACAGATGTCATGGTAGTGCCACCAAACGAGAGTAACGAACCTTGGTTTGAATTACCGAGGCTAAGCGAAGTCTGACCTGGGATAAGATCGCACTCAGAAAACAGTTATTATACAGACTAACTCTACAATAAAGTTTTAGAAAACAATTCACATTTGATGTTACATTACTTTTCAAACAACCACGCCTAAGTCAAGTTATGCAGCGAAGCGCTGTAGTGGTAGCTCCCGTAAACAACGACGTCATCGACAACGATGTTGCGCCTTCGCATCGACGTCGTCGAACGGACTTGATGTCGAAGTATCGAAGGTATCGAACATATCGAATGTATCGAAATATCGAAGGTATTGAAGGTATTGAAGGTATCGTCGGTATCGTAGGTATCGAACAGTGGGCGTTCATTACAAAAAATGTCGAATTATCGCGACACCACTAAATATTGGTATCAAACTTTCGCAAGTATCACGATACTTCGATATATCGAGTATCGAACCAACACTATTGCCAGTCAATCAAAGTTAACTGATCACGTAGAATATTTTCTAGCATGTGCATGTAATTCAGTATGCAGGCAGTTTTCACCACGCACACAAATCTCGTGGATGTACTGTTATTCTTCAACTTTTTATAGCAGAATCCTTCAACATGAAATATAGGAAACTTATTAATGTATGCATCTGTTATAAATTAATCTATTAATCTACGAAAAAGCATGCACTTTTGTAACGAAAATATATTTTACAACCTATATGACGTGTGTTTGCTATTACATTTGATAAAATTATGTTTTCGCGTTTTTCATTACAATACCTATATTTTATTGAAATGTAAAAAGCTCCCAAGACAACAGAAAAAGGCGATACCACAATAATAAATGCTACATTAAATGTACATATAACACATTTGTGCACATAATTATAAAAGTGTTGATGGTAATTGATTTAATAATAAATTATACTTTTTATTATCAGTAAAGTAAAACCCAAGGCCAGCCGAAACATTCCAAGGTCATACAGCTTTTAAACTGTGAAACTAATATTTTTTATGAAGGCGTAATTTAAGCGCAAACAGTTTTGAATTTGTGGATTTTGAATCGTAGGAAACGGCGTGACCTACAAAAACAAAAGGCTACATTCAACTACTACGTCTACGTCTACGATCGCAGTACTACATACGAACTGTGCAGTGAACATAATAATATGGAATATTGGACAGTTTCGATATACATTCGCATTCCAAGACCTAATGCAACAGCTGTAAATCAATGTTAAAATATAATTTATATTTTACAATTACTTAAATATTTAAACTTCAGTCCGATATTTCGTGTAAAAGTATTATAATTTGCACAGCGCGCCGGCCTAAGGCTAAGGCTAAGGTCTTATCTTATGCAGCGTGGAGTATTATAATTATAGAACTTGGAGTAGGACACAAATAATACGAACGTTGTTCACTTACCGATCAAACCAAAGCAGGAAACAACTGCAAAGGTTAACAAAATACGCATGATAACGTGTAGAACTCAATATGCTGTACAATAACAAGAAATTCATAAAATTACAATGAAAAAATCAGCAGCAGTTTCGCAACAATGCTTAGCCTATTAGTTCGTCAGACTTCTGTACGGCACGCCCAGCCTTTTAACAGTATTCAACCGCACATATCCGTCCGCCAACTAACATGTTTGGCTGTAATAATACAAAATATACATATTGCATCTAGTGTACATATGTTATGATGTATCAAAACTTGGTAACTTAAAGCTTGCATGGGAAGTTGTTGGTTAAAAAAAAATCGCCTGTCTGGTGGTCTATTTGCTCGCGCGCCTTAGTTGATTCACTGACGCCATGTTTCGAACTAAAGGGCGTCTTCAAGAAAAATGGACGTCCTTGCCACCTTGGACGGTGGTCGCCTGCGTAAACGTTGGAACCAATCAAAATAAGTTTTAGAAATAATTCAGTGCGCTACGCAGGCCCGCATTTCCGTTTATATGCTGCGATTTAATATTGAGCTTACCACACTGTCACAGACATAATTATGGCGATTTACGTAGCGCAGATAGTATACACGATTTTAGGCCGTGCCTGTGTCTTTTACGAAATTTGCATTGTACAATTGTACAGGGTGTCCCAAAGCAAATGTAACCCATGAAAATGCTTGTCATTTTGTCAATTTTAATGCTATTGTTTTTATTTTTTAGATATAGACAGCTGAGAAGTTAAGAAGAAAGAAACAACAATCGAAATGACATTTACTCAACTTCTCAAGCACAAACAAATTCTGCGTGAAGAAATGTTTCGAGAAAACGTCATATAAATACTCTATTACAAAATTCAGAGAAACGTATGACCACAACAACTTTCCCTCTAAAACTGACATTTATAGGTGGAAGAAGAAATTTGAGACTATGGGAACAATAATCAACACGAGGATGAAGTCTACACAGAGCAAAACTGGTAGAAATTTGTCAGAAAGGTCACCAGATAACGTGAGCGCCGTCAGGGATTCTGTAAGCAGAAGTCCGAAGAAATCCATCCGTAGAAGAATTCAGGATCTGGGTCTATCCAGGATGGCTGTACAGCGTATCTTGACCAAAGATCTCCATCTCTACTCGTACAGAATACAAATAAAACATAAACTGACCCCTGCTGATAAGGTGAAGAGGGTTATCATGTGTAACTGGTTTGCAGACAAGATCGAAGAAGAACCTGAGTTTCTTCTCGATAATGTGTGGTTCAGTGACGAAGCACATTTCCTTCTGTCAGGCCATGTTAATACTAAGAACAGTGTGTTTTGGGGCACAGAATCACCAGCTGAAGTCCTACAGAGGCCACTGCACTCATTGAAATGCACAGCATGGGTGGCCATATCAAAACATGGTATCATAGGGCCATTCTGGTTCGAGAACGCAAACCAGGAGCCGGTGACCGTCAGGAAGGAGCGCTACATTGAAGTCTTGAACAAGCTCTGCCTCTGGGGAGCTCTAGGGCTGCTGAGTCGAGGTAGAGGAAGGTACAGGATGCAGAAAGACACTCAGTGGTTTCAGTAGGATGGGGTACCTCCCCACACAGCTAATATTACTCTTGACTGGCTGGATCACAAGTTTCCGAACCGGCTCATCAGCCGAAAACGGAATCCGGAGTGGTCTCCCCATTTCCCGGATCTTAAAGTTGCATTCTGACTTCCGCCATGTTTAAAATACAATTTCCCAGTAAACCAGCATTCCCCATACACTATATATTGTTTTCCTCAACTACCTATCAACTTATTTTTACATAATATGCCATTTTAAGATAAAAAGCAGCAAAAGACGAAACAAAATTCCGGTGAGCCTCACCAGTTAGAATTATCTGATTGGCTTAGACCTCGATGAAGGGAATTCCAGTGAAAAGCGCTGTCAGGAAACCACACTAGGGCCACACTAAAAGGCGGATCACAATTGGCAGACCGCACGGAAACGACATACCACATTCACAAAGATGCCACCGCTCGATACGCTCCATATTTACGGCATGTCCAGTTGCCCACATACAAACTATCGCTGGCTACGCGCCTGTACGGTCAATTGCTAATTGAGGATGATTTAAATAACTATGGTATTGTTGCCTAGTGGCGCCTCTAGCGACTAACGTGGATATGTGGAACCGCCTTTTAGTTAGTCTCGCTTAACCGACTGTCGGTCGGCTGCGGAACTACGCCGAGAAGACAGTTTGGTTACATTAACGGCTTTTGTTTGGGTAGCAGCCGTGATCTATAAAATGCTGCCACCTCACGGACACTGCCGTAATATATATTTTTATAAACAACTGCAAATTTGTATTTATATTTATTTTGTGTTAATATAAGTTTAATTTTGAATAGTTTTTATAATACAGCATTATTTGATCAAAAGGTTTCCTTATTTAATGTGTATGCTATCCGTGTCGGGCTAGACAATGCTGCCACCTCACGGATACTGGTTAATCCTGCCGTAATTCTTATTTTATAAACAACGGTAAATTTGAATTTTTGCTTACTTTTGTGTTAATATAAGTTCAATGGTGAATACTTTTCATATGATATTATTATCTTGTAAAACTATATCGTTATTTAAATTTTTATTTCATAGTTGGCCTGAGAGCCAATCAGCGTCTCTACCCTAATCTGGGGTAAGGCTGCCCGGATGTAGAAACTTAAGCCCATATACTGTCCCAGGCGGAGTTGAGGGGGCTTAAAAGTGCTGCCACCTCACGGAGTCTGGGTAACCGAGGCTACCTTTTAGTTTGCCCCATCGTTTACTTACGTTGACCGGAGAGTTCCGATGGTAAAAATAGATCGACTTTTGGGAAACTCCAGAGCCGTTGTTTGTTGCAAACTTATATTTGATCAAATAACGCATGAAACCACAAAGTGAGACATGTGGTAGGAAGTATACTAATAAGCAAATATCGGTCATGGTGTACATTGACTTTTCTAAAATGCGTTAAAAAGGGGAAATTATGTCAGAATGCAACTTTAACCCCTCCCCAGATTTCTACCTGTGGGGGTTCCTGAAGGATAATGTGTACAGGAACAATCCTCAGACCATCTCTGAGCTCAAGAAAGCAATAACGCAGAAGATCAACGCTATACCAAAGGAGGAGTGCATCACAGTTATCAATAACTTTGATGCACTACCAAAACTATATGACGTATATATATATATATATATATGAGGGGACAACAATCTAGGCACGTAAGTATTATCATGTTTATTTCCATGTGGTATGAACTTCATTAATGAAGCATTACAATAGTTAAGCATTATTTTTAATTTATATCTTAACAAACATCACATGATATATTCGTTATGTTCAAGTAGCATGAATACACTTAATTTTGTGTCTAGAGTTCCAATTCAAGTCACCAATAATTATTAAAACAATTCCATAGTCGTGCTGACATACTTAATATGTAAATATGACAACATTCTACTGGTTAATTCATTTCAATTATGACAAGACAATCAGTCTCGCAGTATTGTCATGGCAGACTCCAGCTACGGGTATTTTGCGTCAATGAAAAGACAAACTAGCAAGTATTAATGTATTTCTTTGAACAAAATATATTTGTTGGAGACATTCCCACCCATGTTTCCCTTTATATATTTCCCCGCGAAGAAACGTCTGTCTGCGTGACCAATTACGCACAGCGACTGCACGAGCATCTTTTTATTTACGTTGCTGCGCGTGCGCATTTATTAACAGTATTCGCCGAAAGAGGTCCGTATGTCGTAGGGGGATATGTTATGTAACGATTGGTGGGTATTGTTTGTTTACTTTAGAAACAGGGTTTTGTTGTTAGAACCAGTAGTCCGATCGGGGCGAAACCAACGCTGATGTGGAGACTATCTCTCCGCTGTGAACATATGACAAAATCAGTCCGGTACAGTTAATAGTATTCTACCAATATAATTGTTACTTTGTTAAATTTTCAGATGTTTTGACTTTCAACACAATGCAAGGAATATATTCCACTCCAAGCATTTTAACGTTTAATTTTCTAATTGTTACCATGTACCGTTTGTGTTATATTATATGTTACTTTGAGCATAACGCTCTCAACGCTGTTGTCCGATCGACTTGATGGCTCCACTGCTGGAAATGTCCCATTTGTCTTGGTTCGGCAGGCCGTCTTAGCGCTTACATTTTTTCGGCGTTATAAACGTTCCGATTGACGTTTCTATGCATGGCGCGTAAAAATTAAAATCATCAATGTGCAGCGAAATGACAAAGCATTTGTGGCATAAATACCACGGGTTGTTCGTTAGGGTGTATATAACCTCTCAGCGAAGTAATTTGTCGTAAATTAACACGAGGCAAACAAGTTTTGAGGCATATTTTGATAGCAAGCATATATCACGTGACTGTAGTGCGCCATAATCCGTGACAGTGATTTATTAAAAAAAACACGTAATAATTTATTGCATTGAACGCCATTTTAAGAAACTCTTCACAGTAATAATCACAGGAGAGTTAACGAACAGCCCGTGACATTTATACCGAAAATCCTTTGCCGTTTCGCTGGACATTGATGATTTTACAATTATTGCGCATGCATAGAAACATCAATCGGAACGTTTTTAACGAGCGGGAAAATGTAAGCGCGACAGCGGTCCAGAACGTCGAGCGGTCCAGAACGTTGTTCTAGATGTCAAAGGTTAGCGGTTCATGTCAAAGGTTAGCGTGACGTTCCGGCCCGCAGCTAGCCATCCAGGATGTCGTTCCACCTCGTTTTGAGTGTTGTTTATGAACTTCTTACATGCATGACAAAGGTTAACTTCTACTGTGACCAGCGTAAACATGGTGACTGCCGAATTAACCTATGAGTGAACCATGCATATTATAATTTATGTTAATCATTTATTGATGCGCTTTTTGTCTTGCAATTATTATTAATAAATACAACAAAACCTCACAATCAGCGTTACTTGTGATTATTTATAAACACTCAGTGTTTTCTTAATGTCCTTGTCTCAGCTCCTGCGAGATACTAGTTTCAAAACAGCAGCAGATATCAGGATATGTATGGAGGACCGTAATGTTTGGTGTGTCATCGTTGAGGAGACTCGAGCAGATGATGATGTCTCAGACCGTTGTGCATGTTATGACTTCGTTACAGCCATGGTTTTCAGTGCAGTCTATAGTACATGCAGCATTAAATACAAATCCCCGCGTCTTCGTGACATATAGATAGATCTGGCAATTTAGGATGTATCTAACTGTCTGCTAGCTGAATATACTGGATGTAACGTGCCCAAATTGGCATAATTTGTAGGCAGGTCATATTTTGAATACAAATTAAAATGAAGCTGTATTTGTAGGTACATACGGTTTAAATTGTGCATGTGATGTAGAGAGGCCACAGGGGTAGTGTGTAATATAAATTGGTCAGGGAGTGGGTGTGGATTACACTTTTATAATAGCATATATTTTCGTCTATTTTGTATGTATGGAACACACTGTTATAGTGGTTCTATTGGAATATTTTGTAGCATTATATATTTATTATTCGAAAAGGCTCTTTCGTCCACCAGTTTGGCAAAAATGGGCTTAACATTGCAGTATATAAATCCCACTGAGGTGCTTCAAGATCAGTACAAAGGGTGGCAATCTAGATGTTACCATATCCAAACAGTTGTTTTTACTAACACAACTGAGCAATGATTTAATAATATATTTTGGGAAATGAGTCATGCATTCAAGACTTACATAATTTTATTATTATGTCAGCTGGTATACGTATATGTCACATAACAATTTAATAGTAGTGATAAATAAAATGCAAGCAGTATCATTCACAACAAAAGAAGCTCTTTGTATAATACCTTTGCATTTAATAACCATATGATTACTTTCACTGATTTATGAAGTCATACAGCAACGCCTGACGAAAACAAACAACGTCAGCCTATTGTATTTGAGTTTGAGTATGATTACTTTAGAATGTAATCATGATTACTTTCATTACTCCATCGAATTCCCTGGTATCATTCTGCCTCGTGCATCCCTGTTCGCTGTTAAAGTTGTTGCAGAGTTTCCTCTTCCCTACACTAACTCCGGGTCTTCCCTGTATGTCAGTGGCTGGGGGATGGCTGTATCTACCCATTAAGGGACCTTGAAACACAGGTTTCCCCAACCGGTGTAGCATTTGTATTAGCCAGCATGGGGCAGAAACCACTGAGGTGGGCCACACTATCGCACAACGAACACACTTTAGCAGTCTGTCCCACGAATAACGTGCAAAATAGCACTTTGTCTCGGACCCCCAGTCTAACTTAATATTGTGCTGCAGGATAAGGGCCGTGGATCCTCTCCCAGGTCGAAGCGTGGGATCAACAGTGAAGCCAAGTTAACGTCTTTATCGTCAAGGGTGGCTGCCTTCAGTGTAGCGGTGACCGTCTTGACTTCGGGCAGGCCCTCGGAAGCGACACCTTCGTCGAACAGCGCCGCCATCGATAGGCCTCGGCCGTAGCGACGCGCAACGAACCCCCGGTTGAACGTTCGAGTTTTTCCATCGGTGACGTCAGGTTGTATACGGACGGTCGCGCATGCGCAGGGAAGGTTGTCGACATCGGTGGAGGCGGAAACGTCGTAGAAAGGCCAGTTGTCTGCGGAGTGGGCGGAAAACCCGTCATCGTCGGAAGGCCAGTTGTCTGCGGAGTGACTGACGAGCCCACGGGCGTTGACGTTCCATCTGCGATGCGCCGATGCTGGATTACTTGACCAAGTTGTTCGGTCATCTCCATCATCGAGCCCTGGAGGTTGCGAACAACATCAGGCAGCGGCTCCCTATCGCTGGTCACGTGGCTGTCGCGATCCCGTATCAGCATCTCGTCATCGGTCGATACGTGCACGCAGGCCCTGGAGGTCGAGATTTAGGCGGCGGATGTCGTCACGGCTGGTGTCGGCTGGCCACGCTGGCTCGCGCGGGAAGCCAAGCTGTTTAGTTCGGCGGCGATTCCCCGTCGTGCCGTCGGCGAGTTGACAGGGGCGAAGCGTTAGTATCGACGCTAAATCCGGTAGCTAGTGTCGCCTGTAGCAGTTGTCCATATATATATATAAGTAGGACCTGGGCTTTCTTCATTGCCGGAGGTAACTTGATGCCGCGATCTGCGATGCTGCTAACTAACTTGGCCACGGGCATATTGGCGGGTCGCCCCGTGTCCCACCGGCTTGGGTAACCGACCAATGTAAAGATATCGCCATACTGAGATTCTTTAATGTTGGTCATGCCTACTCCGTGGCGGTGGTTATATATTAAGGATGGCTTTCCAGTTATACCGTTTTAATCAGGTCGTCCGGTACACTAATGCCGTCTTTAAACATGTCTGTGTGGCGCAATTTATAAAATTGAAATTGTTTCTGGATGGCTTCCAAAAACAGAACGACGTCGCATTCGAGGGCAATCTTACAATTGATGCATTGCCGTCAGATTGTACTCGTGTTCTTCATTTCTAGAGTATCTTGTACTTCGTGACATTTCGCATGGCCGTGTAGTCGGTTTGGTGAGGAATCCTGTAAACAAACATTCAATTGCCAGTGTTACAATCACGACATGGATGGAATAGGCTGAGTATAGTCTTTACATGTTACTCATATCTCAGATATTACGTCTATAATATGAAATTGACTTCTCTGAATACAACTTTCTCTTTTTCATTATGCGCGCGCGCAATAGATTATTTAAATAAATATAATTCGTATCAATACATTAAGTTACAATGCTATACAATACATGGATTCGTACGGGAGATAGACTTATTACCAATTACAATGACTTATTACTAAATACCGTGTCTGTCACCCGCATTGGCCAACATCGCCCTCTATTGATATGATGCAAAACAACTTTTGCACTTAATCTGTTTCGCATAACGCAACAAAATGACAATGTGTATCGGGCAACCTTAAGGGCTGATTTTCAAATGCCAATGATTGCATAATGTGTCTGATAGATTGTTACTTAGTCGGGGAGCTGACATTTGCAATTTAGAGCCCCACGTTGGTATATTATATAAAATGTGTAAAGAGTCTACTCCTGACACCGCTACCATTAATGTTTTTAATGGTTTTAAACTGTCCGATTTACACGGCGTTGAAAACATATTTCACATACATATTTATATTTACGAACTCCTCAATGATCCAGATAATACTTTGTCATGTCATTTAATTTGTCGGTATGTTTGTAAATATCGCGACACTTTAAATTTGAATTTATTTAAACGCATTTTTCATTTATAAACAATCTTAACGTGTACAGTCGTTCCTTTAAATCTAAGACATGTGATAAGCTTGTAAAACGTATTTATTCAGCTGGAGTCTTTCATGTGCAGCAAATTGTCTTTCAAAAATTGGAAGAATTCAGAACTCATGTCCCGTCGGAATCATGTTATGGGTTTCGGGCAACTTTTGACTTTGAATGTTATTTCTATAATGCCGACTTACTGGCGAATAGTGCAAAGGTCGAGTGGTTGGCTCGTCACGAAATTCTTAGTGTCAGCATATGTTCAAACGTCCCTTGGTTTTCGGAACCATGCTGTTTATAAATGAGGGTGACCCGAGCCAACTACTCGACCCATATATAACATAATATAATCATGTAGTATAAAAACATTACTTTTTATAAAAGCATGCAAATAAGAACACTTCCTGACACACCGCTTTTGAAATTTTGCCTTTGGGTGTTTCCGTGAGTGTGACGTAATATGTACCATAGACGCTAACAGCAAGTTGGGGGGTTAGAATGCTATTCTTTTTGTACAGTGTCTTGCGGTGTTCTTCTTCATCCAAAAAAAGATGGCATTCTGCGTGGCTTTAGGATGCAGCAAGGCGAATAATTCCGGAAAGAGTTTCTTTTGTTTTCTTTCGATAGAGAAAGAGCTAAGTCGACGGAGGCAATGAATTAAACAAGTCGGTCGAGTCAACTGGACACCGACACGGTGTTCTCGCTTATGCCAAGACCATTTTGACAGTTTGTGTTTCGTCACAGATCCAGCTGTATACCATTATGTGTGTTTTAAGCCAGGTCGACAACGTTTGAAGAAATCAACACTGACATGTCCAATAACCCCAAGAATGTTAAGCGTACCCGACAGATAGAAACGAAGGAAAGGCGAAGTTTGGCTTTCCAGAAACGGCGGAACTTGGAGGTAAGTCGTTCCGATTCTAACACAAGTGGTGGCAAGAATAGCTGTCGTTCAGTTAGCGTTTTCTCGTTGATGTTTTCTGTATTAATCAATTCCTTAATATTTGGTTAATCACTATAATTATATATCTATCTACGTATGGTTAGTGATAATGTCCAACTGAAGAATCAGTTTATCTTTAATTTTAGTGAGCGCATATTTGTCAATGATCAGACTCAGGTCAAGGACCATTTCATGTTCATGTCGTTCGATTCAACCACTCGTGAAGAGTTTATTGTAATATTAATATTCGATATCTACAAGCGCAGTATATATTATTAGGGCATGGTAATCACTTTGATTATTTATATTTATTATTAAGTTCACTTCTATACCGGTGTTCGACGACATCCAGGCATAATCAAAGTCCAAACACATTCACTGACAGACATCGTCAAAATTGCATTGACGCTTTTAGTGATTGACATATTTCATCTAAACTCCAACCATAAAAGCGTTTTCTGCGTAGTTAGTTTCGTCTGGCTGACATAGACGTGAAACACAACAGTAATAGAATAATCAACCACAGGATTATTATTACTAAGTGGAAGAAATAAAGTCGGAAACGTCTCTGTTTGAGCCATTCCTTGCCAAGTTCAATGCTTTGTTCACCATTTCGTACCAGATGCCTGGTGTTATGATTCTGTTCCAATATGTACATAGTGATTTAAAATCCATATTTGGATAATGTTTCTACTCATGCAGAGATGGCAAAGCTACGCACGCACTCATGGACACCACAGACACACACACACAACAATTGTACTTAAATAATGAATGTTGTTATTTAATATTATTCCTTCAAGTACACAAACATATTTGTGTGCATGTACGAAATCAACCCAGACATCTTCTAGAGTTATCAACGTGTCTGTTACAACACAGACATATACTGTCAAGATGGTAGATGCATCATGTGAAACAGATCAGCAAATCATGGGACCTAGTATATCGAGCAGTGAAGAGATGATGGAAGAAGATGCAAGCATTATAACTGACCAAGGGCAAGACGACGATTCAGATTGGCAAATGGATGAGGGATATATCAGTGAACATGAAGATTCTGATAAAGAGTTAGTCCCACTTTTCTGTTATAACAAAGCGCATGCTCTATGAAGTGTACGTGATCTACATGAAGAACGTGAAGAAAGTGACCCAAGTGGCCTACGTGCAGAACGTGATGATGATGATAATTGACCTTAACGTTTACCTTTGTTTTTTGACCTTCTACCCCTCCCCCGCAACAGACAATCAAAACCCTTCTTTCTCCCCAACAGCCAATCAAAACGCTCGCCAGGAATGCCTCTTGACTATTTTTAAAAGTAATTTAAAAATAAGACATATTTTTGGGGTATTAGCTGAAGACATATCCGTCAGATGCCTCAAATTGTTCTTTGACCTAGTTTGTAGTTCACCACCTACATGACCCCTGACCCCATTTTTTAAAATAAGACATTTGGACAGTACAAGTTCGTGACATGTCCGCTAGGGTCGCCACCAGTTCATCAAATATCCGCTAGGGGCGCCATTTGACCTTGATACGTGACCTTTGACCTTCCTCCGGATGAATTCCACCGCTCCAACCGTCCCTTGAGAATCACATAATATACTACTGGCGCAGCCAAGAACTAGTGCAATGCCTTAAGGTAACCTTGATTTAGCTGCTGGACTATTTCCGAGTGGCAGCGCTATCACTAAAGCCCTTAACTGTCTGAAGAACATTGGTGTTGCTTGCATCTCACAGAAGACATACGTATCTGAAAATTCAGGTATTGACCAGAGTTTTTATTATTTGGTGAATAAATAACTGACACATCTTTATATGCCTTGAAAAACCTTGAATTACACCTATCCCATTGTATGATCTTGATATCTTTGAATTCTGTTTATCAGCCTTGATCATGCTTTGCCTTCCTGCTGATCTCAACTCAGGTTGCGTTATTTGTTTATTTTACCTAACTCATGGCTACATTTGCCCATTAACGTGGTAGTTTTTGCTCAGCATTATAAGTTACTGGATGACATGTACATTTAATTGACAAATTATATGTGACATTACGTTTTCATTTTGTTTCCAGGACTCTCGTGATGTCTACCTGACTTTTCAGTTGAATAAAGCTTAATATCGAAGGTTACAACAGTACCTAAATGAAGAGAGTTATAAACTCGCAGAAAAGAAACATCTACAAGTAGGAGTTCAACTTTAGCAGGTCAGAAGTGCAACACAGCACCATCAACGTCAACTCGCATTTCTACTAGGAATCTCACACAAATATTTGACGCGAATTGTACCTTTGATATATGCAACAAAAGATGGATGAAAGGTCAGGAACCAATCTGCAAGGTTTTCACAGAAAGTAGTCAGCAGACGATCATAGTTATGGCTACAACATTGAACAGGGAAGACATTTTGCTGAGATTAATAGGCCAAGGCAACCTTGTCACGGCTTTACCAGACATAATCCTGATACCGTCGTCTGTTGCATGTTGTTGTTTGGCGTCTACATCGATATAACCGACTCGAATTTAACTGTTTTGTTTCTTTCTGCATAAAAGGAATAATGTTTAAATCCCCATTCTGACCAACTGTGAACGTCACATGACTACTACCGTCGAATTGTGAAATCGACTGATGCTATTCTTGAATTACTAAAACGTGTTGTAATCTACAGTCTCCTATTTATTACTTTTACACATTTCAGCGGCATAAGTTGTGTTCTTGACTCGAAAGAGTTTACTTGAAATGTAGGATTGCTTAAATGTGTGTCCCACTTGTTGGACAATCAAGGCATACAGCACGTCTTTGCAATGGACACTCTGGATTGGAAAAGGAAGACATGTCCTGACAAGTAGTCCCTATAAAGATGGACTAGAACAGAAAAGGAAGAAAAACAATAAAACCAGTGACAAAACTGGGAAGGCAAAATCTCAGATTGATAGGCCAAGGCAACCTTGTCACGGCTTTACCAGACATTATCCTGATAGCGTCGTCTGTTGCATGTTGTTGTTTGGCGACTACATCGATATAACCGACTCGAATTTAACTGTTTTGTTTCTTTCTGCATAAAAGGAATAATGTTTAAATCCCCATTCTGACCAACTGTGAACGTCACATGACTACTACCGTCGAACTGTGAAATCGACTGATGCTATTCTTGAATTACTAAAACTTGTTGTAATCTACAGTCTCCTATTTATTACCTTTACACATCTCAGCGGCATAAGTTGTGTTCTTGACTCGAAAGAGTTTACTTGAAATGTAGGATTGCTTAAATGTGTGTCCCACTTGTTGGACAATCAAGGCATACAACACGTCTTTGCAATGGACACTCTGGATTGGAAAAGGAAGACATGTCCTGACAAGTAGTCCATATAAAGATGGACTAGAACAGAAAAGGAAGAAAAACAATAAAACCAGTGACAAAACTGGGAAGGCAAAATCTCAGCCACAAGAGCTGTAAGATTCGCAAGCCTACCGCCAGCTGCCGAGGGAAAAATTAAGAAATCTCAGAGAAATGACTCTAGCAGTAGCGAAGATGATGATTGTTGTGAACGGTTTACAACCAGCAAAAGCAGGGGAGAGTGGATTGCTTGTGTTGTTTGTCAGCAATGGGCACACGAAAAGTACACACCAAGTGATGGTTTCACTCACTTTACAATTGTTTTTTTCTGGTGAAATGGATTTGACGTAAAACCCAGGGGGCCAAGTGGGTTGAACGAACATGGAATGCTGTAACAAATTTACCTCCAAAAATCATATATACATATATTTATGATCACAACTTAAGTGGACAACCTGAAAAATAAGTAACTGGATGACATGAACATTTAATTTATCAAATTATGTGTGACATTTTTTTCATTTTGTTTCCAGGACTCTCGTGATGTCTACCTGACTTTTAAGTTGAATAAAGCTTAATATCGAAGGTTACAAAAGTACCTAAATGAAGAGTTATAAACTCGCAGAAAAGAAACATCTACAAGTAGGAGTTCAACTTTAGCAGGTCAGAAGTGCAACACAGCACCATCAACGTCACCTCGCATTTCTACTAGGAATCGCACCCAAATATTTGACGCGAATTGTGCAACAAAAGATGGATGAAAGGTAAGGAACCAATCTGCAAGGTTTTCACAGAAAGCAGTCAGCAGACGATCATAGTTATGTCTAAAACATTGAATAGGGAAGACATTTTGCTGAGATTAATAGGCCAAGGCAACCTTGTCACGGCTTTACCAGACATAATCCTGATAGCGTCGTCTGTTGCATGTTGTTGTGTGGCGACTACATCGATATAACCGACTCGAATGTAATTGTTTTGTTTCTTTCTGCATAAAAGGAACAATGTTTAAATCCCCGTTCTGACCAACTGTGAACGTCACATGACTACTACCGTCGAACTGTGAAATCGACTGATGCTATTCGTGAATTACTAAAACGTGTTGTAATCTACAGTCTCCTATTTATTACTTTTACACATTTCAGCGGCATAAGCTGTGTTCTTGACTCGAAAGAGTTTACTTGAAATGTAGGATTGCTTAAATGTGGGTCCCACTTGTTGGACAATCAAGGCATACAGCACGTCTTTGCAATGGACACTCTGGATTGGAAAAGGAAGACATGTCCTGACAAGTAGTCCATATAAAGATGGACTAGAACAGAAAAGGAAGAAAAACAATAAAACCAGTGACAGAACTGGGAAGGCAAAATCATTTATTAATATCTTAGAATATGCGTATCTACTAACATTTGGTAACAGTCAAATGAACGATAATTAAGCGGCAGACGACATACAGCTATTTTACTAGCGCTCATGCCGGGGGGCTAGACGCCGTTTTGAATGGGGTAAGACTCCTACCATGCAATCTGTGACGACTGAATTTATCCCATTGTCACCGGACGATACCTTCCTCCCGCTAGGAGCAGATGCCCCCGTCCCAGATACCTACATCACCAGTGTCACAGAAGTAAGTGATTCTCTATCACGGATTAAAACAAACAAAGCTGCCGGCCCGGACGAAATACCCAACTGTATTCTAGTGATTACGCCACCACACTCGCTCCTCCCGTGTGTGCAGTCTTCAACAGCAGCCTAGGGGAAGGGATTGTACCACAGCTATGGATTTGCGCCGACATAAGACCTCTACCCAAAGTGCAACAGCCAAAGCTCATTCACAAAGACTTGCGGCCAATATCACTCACGCCGGTATTGTCAAAGTGCTTGGACACAAGAAGACACCTAGTATATCAGCAGTGAAGAAGAGATGGTGTAAGAGGATGGAAGCATTAAACGTGACCAAGGGCAAGACGACGATTCAGACTGGCAGATGGATGAGGCAGATATCAGCGAAGATGAAGATTCTGATGAAGAGTTAGTCTTAATGTTTTACTAAAATTGATGTTGTATTTATGACATCACAAGTAAACTTAGTTAAATGCAATGAAAAAAAAAAATCATTCACACCAGTTATCACATATCCAGCATTTCCTAGTAGATATACCCTCATCGCTTTTTATAATTTGTATTGATTATGGAACAACGGCCGCGGAGGACGTGACGTCGGCAATTGTTTTTTTTCTGGTGAAATGTATTTGACGTAAAACCCAGGGGGCCAAGTGGGTTGAATGAACATGGAATGCTGTAACAGGTTTGCCTCCAAAATCATATATACATATATTTATGATCACAACTTAAGTGGACAACCTTAAAAATAAGTTACTGGATGACATTAACATTTAATTTACAAATTATGTGTGACATTACTTTTTCATTTTGTTTCCAGGACTCTCGTGATGTCTACCTAACCTTTAAGTTGAATAAAGCCTAATATCGAAGGTTACAACAGTACCTAAATGAAGAAATATTTGACGCGAATTGTGCCTTTGATATATGCAACAGAAGATGGATGAAAGGTAAGGAACCAATCTGCAAGGTTTTCACAGAAAGTCAGCAGACGATCATAGTTATGGCTAAAACATTGAACAGGGAAGACATTTTGCTGAGATTGATAGGCCAAGGCAACCTTGTCACGGCTTTACCAGACATAATCCTGATAGCGTCGTCTGTTGCATGTTGTTGTGTGACGACTACATCGATACAACCGACTCGAATTTAACTGTTTTGTTTCTTTCTGTACTTTTAGTCACATTACGCGCTGTGGATTTGTCGCAACGACTACACTCCATTCCTATTCGATGATCACGTTCATTATCTGCGTTGATCAACACATTGGTAGTGCTGGTTGAGCTTAAATGTGACAATATTTCAAAGGTGAGGCGAGAGGTGAGGGTGCGTACTGCCACGGTCCGCTTCACATCAGGTGTTGTTTGCCGGCGAACTGTCACCTGTACGAGACTGTGCCGGAAATACGGTGAGAGGGCATCGACAACGAAAGAGAGGGCGACGAGGAGGCGTCCATCAAATGGTGAACTACACGCCTACGTCAAATTTCTTACCGAATACCGTGACGCATATTGTCTGCGCTTCTCAGAAACATGGCTGGACGATACGATCGATAGTCGGCACCTGCATGTGGACGGGTTTGGTGCTCCCGTAAGGGCTGATATAACTGAAGCCTCTGGGAAGCAGAAGGGAGGCGGGCTGTGCTTCTTCATAAACGAGCGTTGGTGCAACAACTACACGGTTAAACTGGTAGTGTTGAAGACGCCACCTTGTCAATGTTAAATGTCATTTTTGAGCACCTTGAACGTCGAGGCTCGTATGCCAGAATACTACTCGTTGACTTTTTGTCAGCATTTAACACAATTCAGCCGCATTTAATGATCAGAAAACTTATTGATCTTAGTGTTGGTAAACAATTGTCATGCTTGTGCACAGTTTCCTTACCAACGGCTCACAGTATGTGAATGTGGCGTGTGTTCGTCACATGTGTCTATCTCCACCGGAGCTCCTCAGGGGTGTGTACTGTCGCCGTGTTTGTATACCATGTACATTAATTTATGCAGAAGTGCATATTCAAACAATCTCTACTTCAAGTATGCAGACGACACTGCTCTTGTCGATCTGCTGTCTGACGACGAACCTGATTACAGAAGTGATATAGATCACGTTGTGGCACGGTGTTCAAGCAACACGCAGTATCACGCAGAGTTGTCATGACCAACTCTGACTGTCATGGCTGTTCATGTGTGAGCACACATGAAGAGGCAGACACTCTCGTTATTCTACTTGCCGTTGAAGTGGCAGAAACATGATTCATCGTCCACCTGTTCTCCCCGGACACTGATGTCTTGCCCCTGGCTCTTCGCCGGGTGCCACAACTGGGCACTAACCCGGCAGTGATCATGGGCACCGGGGAGCGCCGTCACAGAGTCATGCTGAGACCAATGTATGACCAACGTGGAGCAGATAAAGCAACTCAGCAAGCAACTTAATCAACTGGCATGCACTGACCGAAAGCGACATTACTGGACACATACAAGGAAAGGGGGAAATGGG
The DNA here is from genome assembly GCA_964017155.1 of Oasisia sp. SBJ-2009. Classification (NCBI taxonomy): domain Eukaryota; kingdom Metazoa; phylum Annelida; class Polychaeta; order Sabellida; family Siboglinidae; genus Oasisia; species Oasisia sp. SBJ-2009. Next base: position 46,164,808 of record OZ024856.1, read on the forward strand.
ATGCTTAGCAGCATTCTTTGCTTCAAACTCTACTGTACTTGTCGCACTGGCTGGACTTGGAAAGGGGTAGAACCGTCTGCTGAAGGGATCGAAGGTTGTGAAGAATTCTTGTGCGCACTGTTCTGTCCAAGACGACACCACGTCACCCAGGCAAAGGACCTCAGGTGGCATCTCTTCAAACAACTGAAACCTGATCAAGGAGTGGACAAACTCCCAACTACCCATGGTGGTTCAACACAAAGTGGAAGGTCTGGTATTATGAGCCACCTCTCAAACTCAGACATGGTACAACAAGCGTTGCCATCTAGCGTTTATTTGTAGAGTGAAGGAAGTTAGCGGAGCAGCCCGCCTACATTTTTAACAAAACCGAGAGCAAAATACTTCTAAGTTATTATAAATTTCCATGATATTTTCTTGTAGGAATATACTAAAAAAATGTATAATGACATTCTTTAGGAACGGTGAATGACGAATACGCTACGCCTTCAAAGACACAGGTGACAGACACTGGAGATGCGATTTCTATCGTGGGTAGCTCACAAGATCAACTGAGCCAGCTCCCTGCAATGTCTTTGTATGGTCACCCAATGGAGGTAAATCATCACATACACATATGCACGCACGCACGCACGCACGCACGCACGCACGCACGCACGCACGCACGCACGCACGCACGCACGCATCCCAATACACAAGCCCTAGAAACGAGAAATGTTTCAACTGTATTGTTTAACATTAATCTATTTCATAAACATTATATGTTAGGTATTCATTACATGATGATATTCTTCATAAACAAAGATTGTCGAAAATGCTCCGCTGTCCAGGGAACAGATGTCGGCCACGGAAGATTCCGTTTCAGTCGTGAGTGACTTGCAAGGCGGACTGAACCAGCCCACGGCAATGTCTTTTGCATGGTCACCCAATCAAGGTAAATATTCACGTACATGCACGCACACATGTACGGATAACCAAACAGACCTATTTCAGCTAGCGCCCTGGTCCAACTGCAACGTTCAAAATGAATCAGTACTTAGAGAATACACTCCATCTAAACGTTGCAAGAAGGTATTCGTGACAGCGAAATACTTCTCCATTGTGAATGTATTTGAAGTACCTTTCGTGCCGGTGTCGCGGTCCAGAACGTTGATGCAGTCCAGAACGTCGAAGGTTAGCAGTTCATGTCAAAAGGTTAGCGGTTCATGTCAAAGGTTAGCGGTTCATGACGAAGGTTAGCGCGACGGTATGCAACGTCGAGCATTCCAGAACGTCGTTCCACGTATGCACATGCGCGCCGAACTGGCGTAACCTCAGGTGACCTCAGGTGGCCGATCAACTTTGACCCCGTGCCTGAATGTCCGAGTTCATGACGCCTGCGGCGTCAGTGTTACATAATAAATCATTTCTGCGCTGCAGCGACGATCTACTTTTCGACCTCGTACGTTAAGTTTCCTGCGCGCACGTGTTCTTCACAACGATCAGGATGACGAGACGTGTCGGTAAGACATACAAAGAGTACATTGAGTGCATTAAGCATTATCTAGTCCAAAAGACGCACTTGGCAAATGACACCCGCTTCCGAAATGCTGTCGTTAGAGCGGTTAAAACGGGAAATTATGAAGTAGACGGTGAGTAAACAAAACACTGTGTATTGCAGTTTATATGGCTACACCTCGAAAAACCATGAGTGACAACTGATCTGTCAAGTAAAATGTCACATCGTGAATTTATTACACGTATGCTGCAAAAAATTACCCTGTGATCAAACATTTAAATTACTGTCATTTATCTAAACAAAAGAATAAATACGTTTGCTTTTTAAAGAGGTGTACATTTGATAAATGTGAACAAAATTTATGTTCTTCTTCCAGGAAGTACACAAACGTGCGGTGCAAAATATTAGGCATGCCAATACCTAAGTGGACACCGAAAGACATCACATGTGGCCAGCAGCAGGACAACCACAGTTGCGGCGTCTTCACTTTGATGGTGAGCATTATTTGAGAACCAGTTACGTCTTACCATTACTTAGATTTTGAAATTCTAATGTAATTATTTAGACAATACCAATTATAAAAAGCTGACTCAGCTGAATTATATGCGCTCTGTTCAAAGCTTAAAATACACATCTTTTGTCATTTATATTATTTTACTACTGTGTGAAGTGTTGTTATAATTAACTGAACAACCACAGAAACGATGTGACTAACAATATTACTAGGGGACCATAAAGACGTATTCAGATGAATGCGTTGTTAACACGGGGAAATATTAACAATAATGTGTATCTATATTTCAGTACGCAAAGGCCATCTGCAACGGAATGGAAACAAACGAAGTAGGGCAGGTTGACGTTGTTGCCTTTCGGCACGCGTTGTTACATGAGTTAATAAATCTGTGAAAGTTGTCTTATTTATTTGTTATTAAATGCAACGGTTTATTGAAAGAGCTTCTTTTGTTGTTAATGATATTGTTTGCATTTCATTTAACACTACTATTCAACTGTCAAGTGACACATACTTCCACCAGTCGACATGTTAATAAAGTTTTGTAAGTCTTGAATGCATGGCTCATTTCCCAAAATATATTATTAAATCATTGCCGAGTTGTTTTGGTAAAACCAACTATTTGGATATGGTAACGTCTAGATTTCCACCCTTTGTATTGATCTTGAAGCACCTCAATGGGATTTATATACTGCAATGCTAAGCCCATATTTGCAAGTGGTGGAGGAAAGAGCCTTATTGAATAAAAAAATATAATTCTACAAAACATTCCAATAGGACCACTATCAAAGTGTGTTCCACCTCGTTTTGAGTGTTGTTTATGTTCTGCTTCTGCAGATCTCATTACAACGAATGCTTTATATAACTTATTTTTCTTTGTACAAGCACGTTTTAAACCTTTGGTGAACCAGTTTTTTTTTTCAAAGCTTTTTTTTGGGATCTTTTGTTACTGGACAGTGTTTGTTAAATATATCCATAAATATTTATAGAAAAGAGTCATATGCTTGATTAACATCATAAATGTTTAGCACACTTTCCAGGTTTATTGACTTAGTTCGATGCCATTTTATCCTCATTCATATTTCTGATAAATTAAAATTATTTTACATTATACCTGATTATATTGATGCGCTTCATTTCTTGCAATTATTATTAATAAACATAACAAAACCTCACAATCATCGTTACTTGTAATTATTTATAAACAGTGTTTTCTTAATGTCCTTGTCTCGGAGCGTTGTGCATGTTATGGCTTCGTTACAGCCATGGTTTTCAATGCAGTCTATAGTACGTGCAGCATTGAATACAAATCCCCGCGTCTTCGTGACATATAACTCTGGCAGTTTAGGATATATGTAACTGTCTACTAGCTGAATGTATTGGATGTAACGTGCCTGTAGTGTGCAACGTAGGGGGTCGAAAAGTTGTTCGTCGCTGCAGCGCGCAGAAATGATTTATTATGTAACACTGTCGCCGCGGGGGTCATGAACTCAAGTCTCGACATTCTGGCACGACGTTCTGGACCGCTCGACGTTGCATACCGTCGCGCTAACCTTCGCCATGAACCGCTAACCTTTGACATGAACCGCTAACCTTTTGACATGAACTGCTAACCTTCGACGTTCTGGACTGTATCAACGTTCTGGACCGCGACACCGGAATGTAATTATATAGACACATGTATACTGACATTCTTTAGGAAGGTAGAGTATCGAATATTCTCCGTCGTCCAAGAAACATATGTCGCTTAAGGAAGATGCCGTGCCTACCGTAAGTGACTCCCCAAAAGGACTGAGCCAACCGCCTGCAAACCCTTTGACATGGTCACCCGATGAAGGTAAGTGTACACGGTCGCACACACACACACACACACACGCGCGCGCGCGCACGCTCTCACGCACGCACACGCCCACGTTCATAATTTGACTCTACCACCAGGTGAACGAACAATAGGTAGAAGCAATAACACCAGCTTAGCTGTAACCAATTTCACCGGTTCCGCCTGAACAACCATGGACAACGACTCTAGCCGGGTGGCTACCAGTCCATGTGATAACTGTTGCGGATCACCTGAACTAACGGTACATCTGCTGCCAGTAGACGTCACTTGTCACCCAGTGAGTGACAAGTCAAGAAAAGCGCGCCGGAAAGCTGCGAAAGATAAGCACGCAGACAACTGGAAATACTGCATGACGAACTGCATACACAACGGCAAGGACAACCATCAAATGGTTCAATGCCATCTGTGCCAGGCGTGGGTGCATGCACCCGGAGTGTGTGGGTGAAGACGATAAGTACATTATAGGCATTTGGTCCTGTACCTCCTGTCGTATGCTACCGACACTCGTGGAGCGTCTACTCGAGAAGACGTCCCTGCTCGAATCGCTGGTCGTCAAACTCGAACGACCGAACCAGCAGCTTGTCTCCTTGATGGGTGAGCAGAGCCACGAAATCCGAGGTCTTCGAGAAGACATAGCGACAAGCAAGCGCCCAGACGGCGACGCCGACGCCAACGATGGGGAACCACAGGCAGTGACACTGGTTGTGGGGAACAGCCTGGTACGTGATGTACGCGTTGATAAAACGTTCAATGGCAAACCAATCAAGATTCGAAGGAAATCAGGCGCCGCTCTCGCCGATATCGACCAAATGATCGATGACGCAGCTAAAACGGAAGCCATCGACAAAACATTCATCGTAGGTGGTACTCATGAAACAATGAGTGACGTAAGTGTAGCAAACATAAAAGAAAACATCGCGCGACTACTGCGGAAGTTGAAAACCGTGACACCAATCATCACGGTGAGCAGCGTACTGCCGTCGAAGCGTCGAGCCAATCCAAACAGACGGGCGAACGTCAACATAAAAGTGAAGGAAGCGTGCAACGAAGTCGACGTCAAATTCGCCGACAACGACACAAATTTCACATTCCGGAACGGGGCTGCTGACGACGCAGTTTTCCAGAGAGACGGGCTGCTATGGCTCTAAGAAAGAGAATCCTCAAGAAACAAGAGCCAATTATTGGTTCCTTCTCTCCCGATTGCCTCAGTTCGCCTGTAGAAGAAACAGTTTTGAGTTTCGGGAATGTGGTTCTTCAGGGTCCTAAGTCCACTATAGATTATTCTGGTAGAGTTCAATCTGGTAGTGATGCTGCACTGGGTACTAGGGCAAAGATCGCATGCACTCTTTCCCAACTATTGATATTCAACACAGTGAAGCACGCATCTTCCTCAGACAACACCGTAATCCGCCACAACAAGGATCGTGTCAAGCCAAAACCAAAGCTATCTGATAGAGACATTATTGTTCCTCCTGTTGTAATAAAGAATGATGATGTCTTTGTTCCCAGAAGTTGCGATGGACATGTCCAACCAACAAGCAATCTAGTCCACAGTGCTAAAGTCAAAGATGAAGCTTGGATATCACATGTTGCAGAAGTGATGCATAAGGGTGAGCTGATGAAGGGCGATGTGATCACGTGGGCAGGGTTCAACTCACAGATCAGATCTGATGAATGCATCAAGCCCGGTCAAGCAGAGATTGGTATCCTGCCTTTATTTCCAGAGAAGGCTGCCTCTCCATATATTATGATGAAACATAAGAACTATGCGACAACATTGCACCAAGGCATAACAAAGAAGTATGTTGGCGATTCGGCATTTGGAACAGCAGCACCACGACTATGAATGAATTACCTCTGAACATTCGTGCATCTGGAACATTATCTATGTTTAGAAGGTGTTTAAAGACAACTTTTTATTCGACATTTTTAGTAATTCAAATTGTTGTGAAATGACGGGCACTGCTTTAGAATTTCGTTTTAATCACTGGGAGCACCTTACCTGGTGCACCAATGTTTCTGAGGTGTCACACAAGCAAACGTTCCACTGCCCATGCTGTGCATCTCTTGTAGACAAGTAAGCAGTTACAATAAATGTCCAGTAATTGTATGTTCCGTGTGAACAGGTGTGAGAGATGTAGAATCGACTCCAGTGACATTGTTATTTTTTACCTATTTTGTATTAAACAAGTTGTCTTTGCGCTGTTGGATGCACAAATCGTGGCAACAATGCCAAAGGCATATCTTTTCACCGGTGAGTAGAATATGTACATGTAAATATTCGCCTCGTCCCACACTATGTACAGTGCACTACAGCGAGCCTGCTAGCCTACAGGCCATGGGCATGGTGGCTGTCTGATACTGTGATTCAGAGGCAGATCCAGGAATTTTTAGGGGGGGGGGGTCCAAATATTGATGTCTAAAAAGACACCATTTCCCCCAAAGACAAACGTCTGTGTTAATCAGTATGGCAGATATGACCATCAAGAAAGTGTCTTCAGGTAAACGTAAAATTTGTGTAATAGCTTTTATATGTAACATAGATAGTCTTCTGAAACTCTCAAAGGAATTGTTACTAGGACCCGCACCTGTACAATGTTACTTACTTTACATACAAACTATCTCAGGATCACTTGGAGTTGTTTTTCTCAGCTGTTCGCCAACGTGGAGGATGGAATAACAATCCATCAGCTGTGCAGTTCTCCAATGTATTCAGGTCATTGTTAAGTCATGCAGGTGTATCAATCACAGGTTCTGCTAAAGCAAATTATGTGCCTCAGGATACAACTTCATTACTAAATGTTTTTGACACTGAGCCGGATGATGACATTGTGCCATTTGTCAACTTTGAATCCGCTCTCTCTGATCACCCATACAGTTGTACTAGAATTGGTCTAAGTGTCTTTGTAGAGGGTATCATTGTGTACATAGCAGGATGGGTAGTGCGATCAGTGACCAGGCAGGTATCTTGTAAGGAATGTTCGCTGGCACTAATAAGCCCTGCTTCAGAATGTACGTATGCCTTGCTCAAACTGAAAAACAATGGTGGGCTTGTTGTCCCATCACCTAGTGTTGTTCAAATTGTTAGGCATTGTGAAATTGTGTTGCGCTCTTGCATAAACATCAAACGAGTTGCACCTGGACAGTGGGAGAAAATGTTGGTGTCCAGAATGTTGGTAGAAATGCCTAGTGATTTGTTTGTGGAACTAAATGACCATTTCATGGAGACTTCCAAGGGTGGACAGGTCGGACCAATCCCCTTCCCCCCCATTCTTAAAATACCGGAAATATCCAGCTATATTCTTAGTTGTGTATTGCAAATCCATTCTTATGATAAAGAAATGACATACAATTTATTTATTTAGACAGTTTGCATTCATTTATAGCCACGCTTACTGATGTACACATAACGCATGAGTGCATAGTACATAGCATGTTGAATGTGCGCTTTTGCCCTGACCGGAAGTCGCCGCTCATTGGATGCCTGGCTCTGACTTCCTCAACTCTGATTGCTGGTCTAGTTTTGTTTACGTCAATGCTTGACGGTAATACAAGACTGAGGTAATGAAGGCACGGTTGACTAGGGTAAAACTTGACGCACGCGTTGTTTATGATACATGGTACCAGGAATTGGCGTTTAAAATAAAAGAACCGAAAAGATGGACAAACTGAAGCCATCACGTGAGCTGAAAATAGCAGGTGGTAACCTGGCTGATCGGTGGGAAAGGTTCCTGGAGCGTTTTCGATGGTATTTGGCAGCTGTCGGAGAGGACGGATCGGAAGACAAGAAGAAGGTTGCCATCTTGTTGACAGTTGCTGGAGCCGAGGCACAAGAACTGTTTCGCACATTCACGTACGAACCTGCCAAACTGGCGGTAGGTGATCAACCTGCCAAACTGGCGGTAGGTGATCAACCTGCCAAACTGGCGGTAGGTGATCAACCTGCCAAACTGGCGGTAGGTGATCAACCTGCCAAACTGGCGGTAGGTGATCAACCTGCCAAACTGGCGGTAGGTGATCAACCTGCCAAACTGGCGGTAGGTGATCAACCTGCCAAACTGGCGGTAGGTGATCAACCTGCCAAGCTGGCGGTAGGTGATCAACCTGCCAAACTGGCGGTAGGTGATCAACCTGCCAAGCTGGCGGTAGGTGGTCAACCTGCCAAGCTGGCGGTAGGTGATCAACCTGCCGTCCCGACGGAAAAGCAGAACAACTTTACACAGTCGTGAGAAAGGTCACCGAGTTCTGCGTGCCGCGAAAAAACCGTCATTTACGAGCGATACGTGTTTCACACCCGAGTACAAGGTGAAGGTGAGACGATGGATAGTTTTACCACGGACTTAAGGCTGAAGTCACAGTCATGTGAATTTGGGTCGCTGCAAGATAGCCTGATACGTGACCGAGTTGTAGCGGGCATCAGACTCCAGAATAAAGGAAAGGTTACTCAGAGACTCAGAGCTAACGTTAGAGCGGGCAATAGTCATTTGCAAAGGCCAAAGCAAACGAAGCCGCGCAAGCGCAAATGACAGTGTTAAATGGCACACAAATGACAGTGTTAAATGGCACACAAATGACAGTGTTAAATGGCACACAAATGACAGTGTTAAATGGCACACAAATGACAGTGTTAAATGGCACACAAATGACAGTGTTAAATGGCACACAAATGACAGTGTTAAATGGCACACAAATGACAGTGTTAAATGGCACACAAAACTGCAAGTGTGAACATGATTTGAAAACTGAAAAAATGAACCTCAGAAAGAAACAAGTCCCTGTGGCGGAACAAGCAACAAGAAACGCACAGACACCTAAAAAGAAACAATGTAAGCGTTGCGGGACAGCCCACAAGTTGCGAGAGTGTCCGGAATGGAGACAAATGTGGCGGCAGAAATCACTATGCCTCAAAGTGTCTGACGCGAAGAGTGCGTGTTGTGGGTGTAGACAATGACAGCACTGGCGACGAAGGAGGTTTCTTTGTGTCAGCTATACACAGCAACACACAACAGTGTCAATGGATCGCCTTGTTGACAGTATGTGACAGCCTTGTGCCGTTGAAAATAGATAGCGGTGCCCAGGTGAATGAGGGATTGACATAACTTTTCATTGGGTTCCAGAAGCATCTAAAAACCAAGGGAAATCAGGACCAGCCGTTTGAAATTCAGATGACCTTGGATGTTTTTTCGCAACATCATTGGTCATTGTACGCAGCAGCCTAGTACAATTCGCGGGTACGATGCCTACTCCAACCGGGAGGCATCACACACCGCACTCATCCAGTTAATGGCGGCAGGGTACAGGACCTGACAACGCTCTCTGGCAACCACCACCTGACAATGTGGATCTGTACAACTGTGTTTGAAGGATTCTACTTGTATATTGTGACTCATATAAATTTGTAAAATGTAATTATTTATTTATATATATTTAAAATATAAAATTACTTTCTAGACTAATTGGGCTTTCTTCCCTCTATTTATTTGTCAGGGCCAATAGGAATACAGCATTATGCTATATTGGTCGTGCAATTTTTGCCTGAATATTGTGTGCATTGTGGCAATGGGGAATGTTTGGCAACCAGGTGATAAATATGCAGAGATAGAACGACTAAACGATCTAGTTTTGTATGAAAATTGCTACTAAATTATCTGTTTGTCTATCATATAAATGGTTCCTGTTTTGTATCTTTTTAGAGTTCTCGAGGTATCAAGGTCCGATGTCGTTGTAGTCGACCCAACTCCTGACCTGCTCTACACAAAGAGGAAGTCGGAATCATCCTCCAAACACACGGCTGATTGTGAACAAAGCAAGAATGGTGAAACTGCACACGCAGAAAGTATCAATCAACCTACGTCTGGATGGCACAAGGTTATTCCACCAGGGATATCCTTCAATGACATTTACATCAATGATTATGTGCTCAATTCTGGAAAACGTGCATTCAAGATGGATTCTGACCTACGGAAGAAGACATGTATCCGGCCCGAAACCAAAGGATACCATGTTTTCACTGAGAAGTATCTCCATGATATTTGGTGTGTGGTTGACAATGAACACATATATTTCAAATCCATGTGCTTCCACAGCCAGAGAAAGTATGATCAGCCCCACAAGATCTGGTGTGCCATAAAGATGACCAACTTTAATGTGGATATCGGCCAGTGCACTTGCGTTGCAGGTAAATCATCAGGGTATTGCAACCATCTTATGGTTCTCCTGTACCAAATCAGCCACTTTTCAAAGTCAGCCACGACAATCATTTCAGATTATCTCTCCAGAAGGTCGATGCCCATGACTTGGCATAAACCTCGAATAGAGCAGAACCCATCATGGAGGTAGCTGTTCACACTAAATATACAAACCGAGAATTTACGTCCACATTGTATGAGGCTAGGACACCAGCAGCGGTTAACAATGATTCTGACTTGTTGACCAGCATTCAGGAGACATTGGCTATGGAAAATGCAAGGCGTGGAATTTTGATGGCAAGGAACCACGTCAAGGACACCGTCAACTGCCGTACACAACTAGGAACATGGGTTCCACTGGGCTCTCCTCTGAGTTACCAGTTGGTTCTGACAGAAGGTGAGTTTAATGTGTACTGTAATGTTGTACATGTCCGCAGCGGTTTCTGGCACATTTGCTTAGATGACGAGTCTTCACAACTGACAACTTTCAACACGCCTTTCGGACGGTATCGTTGGAAGATGATAGATGAGAGTTGTGAGGCATATGTAGAAAGACTGGAGTTGTATTTTTAAGTAAATGACAATGCCGACGATAAACGGTTGCCGGCTTTCCTGTCGATTATTGGAAGCCAAACCTACGGCATACTGAAATCGCTGGTGTCGCCAACGCCGTCTAGTGGAAAGACATTTCAACAGTGTATTGAAAGCCCACTACTGTCCGAAGCCCCTGGTCATTGTCGAACGATTCAGATTAATGAAGAGATAACAATTTGAGGGGAGTACTACGTGTGACTTTGGCGAAACTCTGAGCGAACGGCTACGAGATCAACTGGTTGTAGGCATCAGAAGTAAGGCGTCACGTCGGCTGCTGGTTGAGTCAGCGCTCACCTACGCCAAGGCAATCGAGCATGCTACATCAATGGAACTAGCAGAAAAAGACAGCAAGGAACTGATAGGTTCTGCAAAATCGGCTGTCAACTATGCAGCCAGAAGAGGTGTCAAACCAAGTACCAGCGGTTCAGAAGGCAACCGGAAGATGGTAACAAGTCCTTGTTACCACTTTGGAGGGAACAACCACAGGCCAGAACAATGTCGGTATGCAAATGCGGTGTGCCATCAGTGCAACAAAAGGGGTCATCTCCAGCAAGTGTGTCGCAGTAAGAGACAATACAGTGGTGGTAGGATGCCATTCAAGAATAAAGCCGTATCATAGACAAGACCAAAGGATCCATCATCGGTCCATCATGTAGAGGACCAACATGAAACTATAACAGCTGTACACAGTTAATACCGAGAAAGAGGAAACATCAGTGAAGAAACACTTCATGAGTTTTTTGAAAATATCCCCATACGAGGTCAACATTAAAAATGTACACGGGGGAAATGATGCCAACCCTGGGAACAGCCAATGTGGCCGTGGAGTACCAAGGACACAAGGAACGACTTCCTTTGTTGTTGGTAGCTGGAAGTGGGCCTACCCTGCTTGGAAGGAACTGGCTCAGTTTGCTCACACTCAATTGGAGAAATATACAGGATGAGCACCGGTGATAACTCGGTGATGTCGGCCGACACGCTTCTTCAGAAGTATCCAGAACTCCTGAAATCGAACATAGGGACAATCCATGGGGGTAAAAGGTCATTTCCAAGTGGACGTTGATGCAGAACCGCGTTTTTGCAAACCACGAAACGGTCCGTATGGGTAGATCAGGAGCTAACCAGACTCCAGGAAGAAGGGATCATAGAACCACCATGAAGGACATCGAGGAATCATGCGAATGAAGACATTTGCCAGAAATTATGTGTGGTAGCCAATGTTTGTATTTTACTTTGAGAACTGCGTTATTGAATCAACAGCGTTCGTTGCTCTGTAAAACACCACAGAGAGCATGATTGCAGATAGGTATTTGGTTCATTCAGTAAGTATTATCGGGAAACCACACATGTGCTAGCATAAAATAAGGGGTAATCTTTCAAATGGTACCAAATATTTGGAGTTTGGTTGAACAGTGAGTGACATATTTGATGTGACTTTTAGTTGATAATTTGTTGTTCACTTATCTGTTTTTGGTAATAAGGATTCAGTAGGGTTATATTCTTTCTTATACAGTCACTTACAGTTTGAAGAATTTTATATGTGAATGTTCCTGCATTGAATGGTCTGCTCGCTTTGTGTTGAGTACAACAGTTGCAACTATTTATTGTATTCAGCATGCATGTAGTTGTTCTATTCACTGTGTTCTATATTACAGCAAGGTATAATTCTTTCTTAGGTTGCCACTTATACAATACCTTTTGAAGAATTGTTTGAGGATATTCCTGCATTTAAATGACTGCTACCTTTACACTGTTTGCAAGTAATTGGTATATTCAGCATGCATACATTTTTTTATTCAATGTGTTATATATAGCAGTAAGGTATAATTCGTTCTTAGGTTGTCACTTTGAAAAAGGGCCACTTTTTACTGCGTGCTTGCTAATAATTATTTTATTCAGTGTTTTGTATAGCATTTGTGACATCTGCGCCGAGCACTTTCTACAGAACCCTGTCCGTACTGGCGGAGTCGGCGTGGAGGTCCAGATCGACGAGAGTGTGTTCGTCCGCAGAAAACACAACGTTGGACGACGACCAGTGCCGCAGCAGTGGGTTTTCGGTGGCATCGACACCACGACCAAGGAAGGGTTCCTGGTTGCTGTTCCACAGAGGAACGCTGCCACTCTGCTACCGATTATTCAGCAGTTCATCCGGCCTGGAACGACTGTTGTGTCAGACCTGTGGGCTGCATACAGCACCATCGGAAACATCGGCTATCGACACCTGACGTTTAATCACCAAGTCAACTTCGTGAACCCGGCAACCGGAGCCCACACCAACATAGTAGAGAATATGTGGATGAGAGCGAAACGCCGCAACAAGAGGGAGATTCTAGAGTCTGACTTCAAAGATGGCTCAAGTCGTGATAAACACATGTCACAAGACGACATGCTGTTCTTAGAGATAATCGGCAGTGGCATTCATCATCAAAGGGATGGACACTACAGCATGCCCATCCCGTTCAGGACACGCCCAAACCTGCCAAACAACAGAAATGTAGCTGTGCGTCGGTTCAGTCATCTCAAGCGCCGCTTCACATATGACAAAAAATATTTCGAAGACTATAAACGGTACATGGAGGAAATGATAGAGCATGGAGATGCTGAGAAATTCCCATCTGATGAACTGCACAACGAACCAGCCTGGTACATACCACACCATGGGGTGTACCACCCAAAGAAATCAGAGAAGATCAGAGTTGTCTTTGAATGTAGTGCAAAGTGTCAAGGAACGTCTTTGAATGACCACCTGCTTCACGGACCTGACCTGACTAACGGACTGATAGGTGTCATCATCAGATTCCGCCAAGAACGCATCGCATTTATATGTGATGTAGAGAAGATGTTTCATCAGTTCAGAGTAGATGAGAAAGACCGAGATTACCTGAGGTTTCTCTGGAATGATGACGACTACAGAATGAAGGTGCATTTGTTTGGAGCTGCGTCATCACCTGGATGTGCCAATTATGGGCTCAAGCAGATTGCCAAAGATTATAAAGAAGATAGCCCCGATGCAGCCTGCCTGCTTCATTACTGCCTGCTTCATTAGAAAGAACTTCTACGTTGATGATGGCCTGACAAGTGTGAAAACAGCTGACAGAAACTCATCAAAGAAGCAAAGCATATGTGCGCCAAAGGAAACCTGAGGTTGCACGGTTTTGTGCAATATTTTGATTACTGTATAATTATGTATGTGATGACATGTTTTGTAAAAATTAAAAAAACCTGATCAACAAGTTCACCCACAACCCTGGTCTTGTATTTGATGCGTCTGTTTATTTACATTCATATTATATGTCTACATATGATTTAGCTTTCGTGATTAATGTGGTAATTAATATTGTTTAATTGTTTATTAACCAGGGATGCATGTTTTGCATGGTTTGGCACACCATAGTGTTTACCTCACACATAGCCCAGTCACACGACATTATCAAGGATATCCAAGGAGTTTATCCAGTATAAGCTGTCACATGAACTAGACCACAATGATCTACAGCCGCAAGAAGAAAACAGAAAATCAAAAACAAAACGACCACGGTGATTTAGCCTTTTATGTTGTAGACATCTTAATCAAAACCCCTCTTCTTGTTAACTACTTCCATACAAATATACTATTTGGAAGTTCTATGTACAAATACTGGACATCCTAATTGTACACGTTATTTGTGATGTACCCTTTTTTAGAAATACTTTTAACACTTATTCAATACTTTCATGGCTATTTATTTATTTTCATATATTTTTATTACGTGTAGACTTATTGATACTTTTACTTGTACCTCATCATTGTTTTAATTGTATTTGATGTATTGTATTTTTTATTTGTATTTTATCTACACATATATGGACATTATACATATATAATTGTTTTTGTTTTCAGCAAAAAGGCAACGGAAGAATGGGCGTGCTGACCGTGAGTCTCATTTATAACTTTGGATTTGTGTATTGTTTGACATCCAAATCTGTTGATCAATAGATAGATCTATCTATAGGTAGATTTTCCCAGTATCTGTACAATGTGCTGTTTGTGTGGTATATTGACAACTACAATTAAGTACATAACCTGGAGGACCTAGGGTAGAGATAATCATGTGAGAATCAGTTTGGATGGTGATAATTATGACTGGTCAATAACCAACAACTGCTGTGCCTGTGGTCAAGAAAGCAGAACCAGCCTAGGTTACATGTGATTATGACATCACGGTACAAATCAAAGATACCGACACCATCTTCAGGTTATGCCATTTGTAATACAACTGAAGGAATCTCCCATGATTGTTGAAACAGAAAGATGTGATGTTTTTGAAACAACTACATCTCTTAATTTTGCCCCTAGATCAAGGGTTTGCTTTTTATGCTGGATTCTTTTATCAAAGAAAGGATGCATTTCAGTACAGCTAACTGAATTCAATGAGAAAACTTTATGCACAAACTAATGTTTTAGGTCGAATATTTTGTCTTTGTATTCCTTTCTCCTGTTTTTGTATTCCTTTCACCAAAATTTGTTTATTTCTGCTCCAGTGGCAGTGTACAAATCAAGTCTAGAACTTGAAGTGAAGAGGCAGTGGGGTAATTGGAAGAAGAACGGGCGTGCTGACTGTGAGTGTCATTTATAACTTTGGATTTGTATATTGTTTGGCATCCAAATCTGTTGATCAATAGATAGATCTATCTATAGGTAGATTTTCCCAATACTGTACAACATGCTGTTTGTGTGGTATATTGACAACTACAATTAAGTACATAACCTGGAGGACCTAGGGTAGAGATAATCATGTGAGAATCAGTTTGGATGGTGATAATTATGACTGGTCAACAACCAACAACTGTTGTGCCTGTGGTCAAGAAAGCAGAACCAGCCTAGGTTACATGTGATTATGACATCACGGTACAAATCAAAGATACCGACACCATCTTCAGGTTATGCCAAAATTTTTGTAATACAACTGACGGAATCTCCCATGATTGTTGAAACTGAAAGATGTGATGTTTTTGGAAACAACTACATCTCTTAATTTTGTCCCTAGATCAAGGGTTTGATTTTTTTTATGCTGGATGCATATCATATTGCATTTAGCCCCCTGGGTTTGGAAAATAGAATGCCAGTAGCCCGAGGGGTGTGAGAATTGAGAGCCAGTAGCACATTGAGGTGTGGGAATTGAGAGCCAATAGCCATCTGGTGTTTGAAAATTGAGTGTCACCTGTTAGCCAACTACTGGTGTGTTATCACCTGTTAGCCAACTGGTGTGTTATCACCTGTTAGCCAAATGGTGTGTTATCAACTGTTAGCCAACTGGTGTGTTATCACCTGTTAGCCAACTGGTGTGTTATCACCTGTTAGCCAACTGGTGTGTTATCACCTGTTAGCCAACTGGTGTGCTATAACCTGTTAGCCAACTGGTGTGTTATCACCAGTTAGCCAACTGGTGTGTTATCAACTGGTGTGTTATCAACTGTTTGCCAACTGGTGTGTTATCAACTGGTGTGTCATCAACTGATGTGTTATCAACTGTTTGCCAACTGGTGTGTTATCAACTGATGTGTTATCAACTGTTTGCCAACTGGTGTGTTATCAACTGGTGTGTTATCAACTGATGTGTTATCAACTGTTAGCCAACTGGGGTGTTATCAACACTGTTTTCATCCTTTATTCTTCCTCATAGTAATTGAGCACCAGCTGTGATCCTAATTTTCATTTGCCGTACGTAGATCAGTAACTTTGGTTTGAGTTCATATTGATATGTTCTATTTACCATAGACATTAAGTAACATGTGTTCTCAGTCATAAACCACGTGACTGATTTCTTGCTGACATATAATTGGTTACATTATTTGGTTGTTGGTTCATGGTTGTGTTCTGTTCTGTTCTGTTGAAATATGTATACAGTTTTTCCATTAGTCACCAACTGAACGACTAAAACTATTTTGTTGTGTTTGTATTACTTTGTTATTTGTTCATATTTATGTTCTATTACCAATTGATGTAACATCTGTGTATAGTGTGGATACTAATGTCAATGGATAGCAAACATTCCTTTGTGCAGATGGTACCACCTACCATCTGCATGAGAAACCTGTATTTGATTTAATCATTCTAATGGCCCACACATTAGAGCTCATTAAATGCGTAAATTGTAATTTGTCACATTTAGACATTTCCATGAAAATATGGAAAATGATCTAAATATAGTTTGAATTTCCAATTTATATTTAACTTACGTGTAACTGAAAATGTAGGAGAAAAACAAATGTTGATGTTTGCTTACTGTGTTATATGTGAAAACGCACCATTCAAATGTAATGTACTGAATTGTTACAGTTAACTCATTCAATATATCAGTATTATTTTCATGAGGCAAAACGTAAACAATATTGACTTAATTGTTCAAGAAAGTAATTGGGGAAATGGATTAATGTGAAAAACCAAAACCGTTGCAATTTCATTGCTTGCACTATGCCAACACTACAACAGTATGCCCCCTAGATTGTAGCATTGCTCCCCACATAGGCTACTGGAACTGCCCCTGACAATCTGGAATAAATAGTGCTTAGTAGAGTGTTATCCGAGGTTCTCTGCACAAAGCAATCTGTATTCACAACATGATGTTATGTTCTTGTTATCTTCAGATAACACCTTGTCAGCACAAGACCTTGAGCAACTCTACACAGAGTATGGCATTGGTAAGTTATCATCTAAATTCTATGGGGGCTACATTAACATAGGTGCCTCCTCAATTTGGTTAATTTCACTCACATCATTTTTATATTAAGAACGACATGGTGACTAGTTTGTGCTACTTTTAGTATGTTGTAGTGGTCACAATATCATTTAAATATGCAGTTGTTTGTGTCGATTTACACTAAGCTACCATTCACTCACCAGGTGGCAACACAACCTCAATGTCCAACATATACTGTGGTCTTCGTGAACTAACTCAACTAGCTCTTCTCTGTTCTGCCTCTATTTTCTCTTTCACAACCATTGGTGAACTGACAAATGATGCCTAGACTGGCATGTGCCCTTAGTACTATATGTCACGATAGCTCTACAATAACATTACAGCTTCCTTGCCAAAAGGAACCTGTTTTCTCTACACAGTGTCATGTTCTTATTTTATTGTTATATAGGCAGTCAATACGCCAGCTATGTAGTGGAAATGGAAGACCAATCGTTGTTGGGGGGCGACAGGACGGGTAATTATATTTTGTATAATTTTTGCAAATTCATTTAGGATGTCCGATATGGTAGCAGCCAACTTCTTTGTTCTCCTTTAGATGTTGTGTTGGTAAAACTGTCATCCAAATATTAGCTTTAAAGGCAGTTATTAGTGTAAATTTGCATAAAGTCGTGGTTCACTCACCAGTGACGCCTTTAAAGGAACAGTTTGCCTGTTAACATCAGAAATAGTGACAGCGGCATCAGATTTCAAAGGCAACTAAAGACATTCCTGTTCCGGCAGCAATACATAGACAACAAATCGATATATCAACCGTTTCAATAACATTCAATATTTTCCCCTACTACCCCTGGGGTAGTTTATTTAATTTAATGCCACAAATGTACACTTTCTCTGTAATCTTACTATTTTAATCTCACCTAATTATATTATTATTATTATTATTTGATGGTTCTTTATGTAATATTATTAAATTATTTATTGCACGTATACATTTTAGGTTTACTATCTACCCTTATATATAATTGTACTTTTACTGTTTAATTCAATTTACGATTATTTGTTGTTTAGCTTTTTAATTATTTAACTGAATATTATAATGTATTAGTTTCTCTGTATATTTAATATTACTATATTGTAAAGCGCCATAGAGCACTGTGTGATTATGGCACTATATAATTATCGTATTTGATATGCAATGATATCAAGCCACTGTCCTCTTAATTTTTAACGTATTTGTACCAACTGACACAAGTAGCTCATTTCCTTTCATCCAGTATTTTTCTAAGATGCATTTTTTTACAGTGGCAGTTTTCTGTACATAATTTGTTGTTCTTGTATTATTTTCAGACGATTGGCGAATCCTAGAAATAATAGCGCCAAACTGTAAGTTATCTGGAAGTGAGACAGATAATACATTAATTGGTCCTCTGTTGTGTCATTCTTTCACTCGTAACAGTTCAAACCCATTTTGTTAGAAACAAAGACAACTCACTACTACATGTGACCTAGTATCCACTGTACCATGCAACGTAGTATCTATTAGGACAGCGTTCCACAACCCCGTGTCCACCACACCGAACCATTGTCATGTCATACAAGTGTTTGGTGACTGCTTCAACAGAGGAGATGTTCTGACGAGATATATGACAGTATGAGATGCTTTTATTCGTGTTTACCTGGAGTTGCGGTTCAGTCAATCAGCTGGATAATACTGAGTTTTAAGTTCAATGTTGTGGACTCACTGATTGTCAGAAATTGTTAATACAGTGTTTCAGGGAAGTTATAGCTGGTTAGCTGTTTAGGAGACGAAGTCAAGGTATATTTGAAGCTATCGCAATCATTTGGAGATGACAAAACTGACTGTAAATCATCACGTCAACTCCTACAACCTGGTATCCTTAGCTCACACGAACACAGTCGAAAACATGTGGATGAGGGCTAAACGCCGCAACAAGAGGGAGTGCGGAACAGCCAGAGGCATGATCGACAACTACCTCATTGAGTTACTGGGATGGCTAAAATTCGGAGAGGATCCCTTCGAAAACATTATCAAGGATATCCGAGGAGTTTATCCAGTATAAGCTATCACATGAACTGGAACACAATGTTCTACAGCCGCAAGAAGAAAAGAAAATCCAAAAAAACGACCACGGCGATTGACAGCCGTCAGAAGAAAATAAAAAACGAAAAAGAAAACGGTTCTTTTCGGTCAACCAATATTTCCCAAAAGGAAATTGCCACACATCAAGTGATTCTTAATCAGCCAATGTTTATAGTATCACATATTTAACTTACGGTGACGTGTAACTGAAAATGTAGGAGAAAAACAAATATTGATGTTTGCTTACTGTGTTATATGTGAAAACGCACCATTCAAATGTAATGTACTGAATTGTTACAGTTAACTCACTCCATATATCAGTATTATTTTCATGACGCAAAACGTAAAAAATATTGACCTAATTGTTCAAGAAAGTAATTGGGGAAATGGATTAATGTGAAAAACCAAAACCGTTGGAATTTCATTGCTTGCACTATGCCAACACTACAACAGTATGCCCCCTAGATTGTAGCATTGCTCCCCACAGAGGCTACTGGAACTGCCCCTGACAATCTGGAATAAATAGTGCTTAGTAGAGTGTTATCCGAGGTTCTCTGCACAAAGCAATCTGTATTCACAACATGATGTTATGTTCTTGTTATCTTCAGATAACACCTTGTCAGCACAAGACCTTGAGCAACTCTACACAGAGTATGGCATTGGTAAGTTATCATCTAAATTCTATGGGGGCTACATTAACATAGGTGCCTCCTCAATTTGGTTAATTTCACTCACATCATTTTTATATTAAGAACGACATGGTGACTAGTTTGTGCTACTTTTAGTATGTTGTAGTGGTCACAATATCATTTAAATATGCAGTTGTTTGTGTCGATTTACACTAAGCTACCATTCACTCACCAGGTGGCAACACAACCTCAATGTCCAACATATACTGTGGTCTTCGTGAACTAACTCAACTAGCTCTTCTCTGTTCTGCCTCTATTTTCTCTTTCACAACCATTGGTGAACTGACAAATGATGCCTAGACTAGCATGTGCCCTTAGTACTATATGTCACGATAGCTCTCCAATGACATCACAGCTTTCTTGCCAAAAGGAACCTGTTTTCTCTACACAGTGTCATGTTCTTATTTTATTGTTATACAGGCAGTCAATACGCCAGCTATGTAGTGGAAATGGAAGACCAATCGTTGTTGGGGGGCGACAGGACGGGTAATTATATTTTGTATAATTTTTGCAAATTCATTTAGGATGTCCGATATGGTAGCAGCCAACTTCTTTGTTCTCCTTTAGATGTTGTGTTGGTAAAACTGTCATCCAAATATTAGCTTTAAAGGCAGTTATTAGTGTAAATTTGCATAAAGTCGTGGTTCACTCACCAGTGACGCCTCTAAAGGAACAGTTTGCCTGTTAACATCAGAAATAGTGACAGCGGCATCAGATTTCAAAGGCAACTAAAGACATTCCTGTTCCGGCAGCAATACATAGACAACAAATCGATATATCAACCGTTTCAATAACATTCAATATTTTTCCCTACTACCCCTGGGGTAGTTTATTTAATTTAATGCCACAAATGTACACTCTCTCTGTAATCTTACTATTTTAATCTCACCTAATTATATTATTATTATTATTTGATGGTTCTTTATGTAATATTATTAAATTATTTATTGCACGTATACATTTTAGGTTTACTATCTACCCTTATATATAATTGTACTTTTACTGTTTAATTCAATTTACGATTATTTGTTGTTTAGCTTTTTAATTATTTAACTGAATATTATAATGTATTAGTTTCTCTGTATATTTAATATTACTATATTGTAAAGCGCCATAGAGCACTGTGTGATTATGGCACTATATAATTATCGTATTTGATATGCAATGATATCAAGCCACTGTCCTCTTAATTTTTAACGTATTTGTACCAACTGACACAAGTAGCTCATTTCCTTTCATCCAGTATTTTTCTAAGATGCATTTTTTTACAGTGGCAGTTTTCTGTACATAATTTGTTGTTCTTGTATTATTTTCAGACGATTGGCGAATCCTAGAAATAATAGCGCCAAACTGTTAGTTATCTGGAAGTGAGACAGATAATACATTAATTGGTCCTCTGTTGTGTCATTCTTTCACTCGTAACAGTTCAAACCCATTTTGTTAGAAACAAAGACAACTCACTACTACATGTGACCTAGTATCCACTGTACCATGCAACGTAGTATCTATTAGGACAGCGTTCCACAACCCCGTGTCCACCACACCGGACCATTGTCATGTCATACAAGTGTTTGGTGACTGCTTCAACAGAGGAGATGTTCTGACGAGATATATGACAGTATGAGATGCTTTTATTCGTGTTTACCTGGAGTTGCGGTTCAGTCAATCAGCTGGATAATACTGAGTTTTAAGTTCAATGTTGTGGACTCACTGATTGTCAGAAATTGTTAATACAGTGTTTCAGGGAAGTTATAGCTGGTTAGCTGTTTAGGAGACGAAGTCAAGGTATATTTGAAGCTATCGCAATCATTTGGAGATGACAAAACTGACTGTAAATCATCACGTCAACTCCTACAACCTGGTATCCTTAGCTCACACGAACACAGTCGAAAACATGTGGATGAGGGCTAAACGCCGCAACAAGAGGGAGTGCGGAACAGCCAGAGGCATGATCGACAACTACCTCATTGAGTTACTGGGATGGCTAAAATTCGGAGAGGATCCCTTCGAAAACATTATCAAGGATATCCGAGGAGTTTATCCAGTATAAGCTATCACATGAACTGGAACACAATGTTCTACAGCCGCAAGAAGAAAAGAAAATCCAAAAAAACGACCACGGCGATTGACAGCCGTCAGAAGAAAATAAAAAACGAAAAAGAAAACGGTTCTTTTCGGTCAACCAATATTTCCCAAAAGGAAATTGCCACACATCAAGTGATTCTTAATCAGCCAATGTTTATAGTATCACATATTTAACTTACGGTGACGTGTAACTGAAAATGTAGGAGAAAAACAAATATTGATGTTTGCTTACTGTGTTATATGTGAAAACGCACCATTCAAATGTAATGTACTGAATTGTTACAGTTAACTCACTCCATATATCAGTATTATTTTCATGACGCAAAACGTAAAAAATATTGACCTAATTGTTCAAGAAAGTAATTGGGGAAATGGATTAATGTGAAAAACCAAAACCGTTGGAATTTCATTGCTTGCACTATGCCAACACTACAACAGTATGCCCCCTAGATTGTAGCATTGCTCCCCACAGAGGCTACTGGAACTGCCCCTGACAATCTGGAATAAATAGTGCTTAGTAGAGTGTTATCCGAGGTTCTCTGCACAAAGCAATCTGTATTCACAACATGATGTTATGTTCTTGTTATCTTCAGATAACACCTTGTCAGCACAAGACCTTGAGCAACTCTACACAGAGTATGGCATTGGTAAGTTATCATCTAAATTCTATGGGGGCTACATTAACATAGGTGCCTCCTCAATTTGGTTAATTTCACTCACATCATTTTTATATTAAGAACGACATGGTGACTAGTTTGTGCTACTTTTAGTATGTTGTAGTGGTCACAATATCATTTAAATATGCAGTTGTTTGTGTCGATTTACACTAAGCTACCATTCACTCACCAGGTGGCAACACAACCTCAATGTCCAACATATACTGTGGTCTTCGTGAACTAACTCAACTAGCTCTTCTCTGTTCTGCCTCTATTTTCTCTTTCACATCCATTGGTGAACTGACAAATGATGCCTAGACTGGCATGTGCCCTTAGTACTATATGTCACGATAGCTCTCCAATGACATCACAGCTTTCTTGCCAAAAGGAACCTGTTTTCTCTACACAGTGTCATGTTCTTATTTTATTGTTATACAGGCAGTCAATACGCCAGCTATGTAGTGGAAATGGAAGACCAATCGTTGTTGGGGGGCGACAGGACGGGTAATTATATTTTGTATAATTTTTGCAAATTCATTTAGGATGTCCGATATGGTAGCAGCCAACTTCTTTGTTCTCCTTTAGATGTTGTGTTGGTAAAACTGTCATCCAAATATTAGCTTTAAAGGCAGTTATTAGTGTAAATTTGCATAAAGTCGTGGTTCACTCACCAGTGACGCCTCTAAAGGAACAGTTTGCCTGTTAACATCAGAAATAGTGACAGCGGCATCAGATTTCAAAGGCAACTAAAGACATTCCTGTTCCGGCAGCAATACATAGACAACAAATCGATATATCAACCGTTTCAATAACATTCAATATTTTTCCCTACTACCCCTGGGGTAGTTTATTTAATTTAATGCCACAAATGTACACTCTCTCTGTAATCTTACTATTTTAATCTCACCTAATTATATTATTATTATTATTTGATGGTTCTTTATGTAATATTATTAAATTATTTATTGCACGTATACATTTTAGGTTTACTATCTACCCTTATATATAATTGTACTTTTACTGTTTAATTCAATTTACGATTATTTGTTGTTTAGCTTTTTAATTATTTAACTGAATATTATAATGTATTAGTTTCTCTGTATATTTAATATTACTATATTGTAAAGCGCCATAGAGCACTGTGTGATTATGGCACTATATAATTATCGTATTTGATATGCAATGATATCAAGCCACTGTCCTCTTAATTTTTAACGTATTTGTACCAACTGACACAAGTAGCTCATTTCCTTTCATCCAGTATTTTTCTAAGATGCATTTTTTTACAGTGGCAGTTTTCTGTACATAATTTGTTGTTCTTGTATTATTTTCAGACGATTGGCGAATCCTAGAAATAATAGCGCCAAACTGTTAGTTATCTGGAAGTGAGACAGATAATACATTAATTGGTCCTCTGTTGTGTCATTCTTTCACTCGTAACAGTTCAAACCCATTTTGTTAGAAACAAAGACAACTCACTACTACATGTGACCTAGTATCCACTGTACCATGCAACGTAGTATCTATTAGGACAGCGTTCCACAACCCCGTGTCCACCACACCGGACCATTGTCATGTCATACAAGTGTTTGGTGACTGCTTCAACAGAGGAGATGTTCTGACGAGATATATGACAGTATGAGATGCTTTTATTCGTGTTTACCTGGAGTTGCGGTTCAGTCAATCAGCTGGATAATACTGAGTTTTAAGTTCAATGTTGTGGACTCACTGATTGTCAGAAATTGTTAATACAGTGTTTCAGGGAAGTTATAGCTGGTTAGCTGTTTAGGAGACGAAGTCAAGGTATATTTGAAGCTATCGCAATCATTTGGAGATGACAAAACTGACTGTAAATCATCACGTCAACTCCTACAACCTGGTATCCTTAGCTCACACGAACACAGTCGAAAACATGTGGATGAGGGCTAAACGCCGCAACAAGAGGGAGTGCGGAACAGCCAGAGGCATGATCGACAACTACCTCATTGAGTTACTGGGATGGCTAAAATTCGGAGAGGATCCCTTCGAAAACATTATCAAGGATATCCGAGGAGTTTATCCAGTATAAGCTATCACATGAACTGGAACACAATGTTCTACAGCCGCAAGAAGAAAAGAAAATCCAAAAAAACGACCACGGCGATTGACAGAGATGTGAGACAGTGACCCAGGCCCCACTCTCTGTCCCACTCCTCCTCCTCCTTCAAAGGTCAAGGCCAAGAAGCCCAGGCCAGAGAAGGCAGACTGTGAGCGGGACGAGATGTCAGACAGTGACCCAGGTGCCACTCTCTGTCCCACTCCTCCTCCTCCTTCAAAGGTCAAGGCCAAGAAGCCCAGGCCAGAGAAGGCAGACTGTGAGCGGGACGAGACGTCAGACAGTGACCCAGGTGCCACTCTCTGTCCCACTCCTCCTCCTCCTTCAAAGGTCAAGGAGCCCACAGCCAAGAAGCCAGACAGGTGCAGTGCCAAGCTGACTGAGGCCCAGCAAGACATCATGTTTGAATGGTTGGAACAGACTCCTGCCATCTACGACACCATCCATGTTGACTACGAGCGGCGCATCCAGCTGTTTGGGGAGCAGGCAGTGAGGATGGGTGATGGTCTTGATGGAACTACTTAAATGTGATCGTCATATTTATTTTATATACATTTATTTCATTGTTATGAATTTTTTTTAATAATGTCTTATTAATGTAATTGTTATGATTATTTTTAATATATTATGTGTATAATATATAGATTAATATATATATATATATATATATATATATATATATATATATATATATATGTGAATATATATTAATATATATATATCTATGTGTGTGTGTGTGTGTGTGTGTGTGTGTGTGTGTGTGTGTGTGTGTGTGTGTGTGTGTGTGTGTGTGTGTGTGTGTGTGTGTGTGTGTGTTTCAGTGCCTGTGTGCGAATCGGGGGGTGACGAATTCTTTAGTAACGCCGCGTGTATTTCATTACCGTGTGCAACTACCTCATTGCCAAGCTACCGCTGCATGACGAGGTACTGACGCGAGCTGAGGTTGCGGATATCTCCCTGCAGACGACTGCTAAATCTGAAGATCTGGTGTTCTTTGTGAAGATGTTCCCGGCGCTGATGCCAGTAGGTTCAACGTACGCTGATGGATGCATTCGTCGAATACCAATGCACGACAATCGACGACCGTGTCCGCGACAGGATGGATCTGTCGTGGAAAGCACTGAGTGACAAGAAGAACGGCGGCGGTGCGAAGCCGTTCCAGACTCTGGATAGCGTGATGCTAGGCATCCTCACCATCCCACACAGCAGTGCGCACTGCGAGCGTGTCTTCTCCTGCGTGAGACAGAATAAAACCGACACAACGAAATGCGCTAGGCGACGACACGCTGGAGTCGCTACTCCTGCTCAAGTCGAATTCAGTAAGTTGCATCGACCGCGAGTAGAGTGCCACCACCCTTAAGAGTGGTTACCATCGGTCACTGAACACCAACAAGGAGCAGTAAATAACTAGTGATGCCTGCAACGGGTGTGTCACCTGGAATGTAACAACGTTGGGACGCAGTTTACACATGGACCTGGACCAGACCATTAAGGAAAATATCTATCTATACACGATCTATTTTTTCCTAAGGGTGATTCTATTAACTCTTCACTTCACTGGAACGTACCACAGTTCAGTATGAGACATTGGACAGAGTAGGTGAGTTAGTGGGGTCGTGCGGAAGAGCTATGCTTGTGAATCCATCTTTGCACAAGTGGATTTGGGACTTTGTTACAGACAGAAAACAGTGGGTTAAAAGCAACAAAACCATTTCTACTACCATCACAACAAACAGTGGCGCCCCCCAGGGCTGTGTGAGTTCACTAGCACTGTTCTCAGTGTACACAAGTGACTGCAGGCCAGTTGACAGCTCTGTCAGCAAGGACCATCTCTTCAAATACACTGATGATAAGGCCTTACTCGGTTTGATAACATAAAATAACCTATAGATCTAAGAGACGGAAGAAAAACCTGGTTTCATGGTGTGATTCGAACTGTCTCCAACCCAATATCCAGAAAACTAAGGAAATGGTCATTGACTTCCGCAAACTGCTACATGACCCGCCTACACTATCCATCAACGGAGAGGTAGTAGAGAGATTAGGCCATTACGGAAATGTTTGGAGAAGTAGGCAGCCATGCAACCTCCAGCTGTCGTTGGTTGACAACGATGATGACGACGGTGATAACATGTACGAGCTGGAGCACCAGCGACTCACTTTACAAGTTGGCCGCCAGGATACTTTGTCCCTCCTCAAACCCTCCACCAACAACGCCATCGATCAGTGAGTGACAGCATTTACTATATATGGTGCTGTCCTCACTTAAACCTCGCCACACCTTGCTCCTGGCATCTTCAAACATCTCGCTGACATCACTGAAATGGCACGTAGGTTTGGGGTTTTAGCCTGGTACGGTGTATAATTATGATAAGGCATACTGCAAGGAGATGGGGGCCAACCACTTGTCCTATGGGCAAGTCAACTGGGATTTGAGGTTTCGCTGCGTCGAACTAACCTCAAGCAGGCTGGGGGATATTACGCAGCCGTGCTAGTTTCACCCTCGGTAAAGGGTTCCAGAGAAGCCAGTGCTTCCTGTTCGAGCAGTTTGGCTCATGAACAAAACCTACATGCCAATTCAAGCACACCCTGGGCCATCTTTATTCTACTGGCAGGACAAAAAGTTTATCTACACTGCAATTACTCAAAATTATTATTTATAATATGTTAATGATCGATACAAGCCACTAATGTTTTTAAAACATTGAAGTGAATTTATGTGTTATTGAATTGTTTTATGATGGTTGAATAATGGAATATGTGGTGCACTTTTCAGCTTTGAAGGGAAATGTGACCACCATCATCGCACGTCCAAAGAAACAATAATTTGCTGGAAACAGATATGTAGGTCGATTGAAGCAAACTGCAAAGTCGTGTTCCTCTGAAGAAAAAATCAAGTACACCAAGAAGAAAAGTAAAGTGTGGGACCCGAGCTTGATGGGTACAGACTGTTTGATATAAAAAAAAAACCAAACTTTGTCAGTGTGTTCCCTTGCCCCAGCTGTGGTGGAAGTGGTTAAACTATTACAGAGGAGATTGCTGGGCTGAACAGTTCGATGTCATTCAAGTGTGTCAAGCCTGGTTGTGGGAGTGTGGACCAACTGCAATGACAGCCTGAGGGTGAAAATGTCAAAACCAGGTTTGAGATGGTCATGTTCAGCATCGGCCGCAACCGACAACAAGCTGCGCGACTTCTCCGAGAGATGAACACGCCTCCACCAGTGTCATCCACAATGTGGAACAAAGGTAAGACGAAACTTCACAAGGCATCACAGGCCGTTGCAGAAGAAACGATGAACAGAACTGCAAGGGAAGTTTCTGACGGAACAGGAAGATCAAATGCAGTGCCGTATCTTGTGATGACCCATGGCAGAGGCGCGGCTTTCAAAGTAAGAATGGTGTTGCGACTGTACTCCCTGTTAACCCCAACGGCCCTGTGAAAGTAGTCCATGTGCATGTTTGCAGTAATTACTGCAACACATGTGAAATGCAAAAAAGTAAACTTGACACATGGTTTGAAACTGTGTCCGAAAAACCACGAGGGATCTGCCGGGCTATGGGGCCCCAGAGCATGCTTACCATCTTTTGCCGCAGTCGAGAACATGAAACCTAAGCAACAACTCGTAAACACCCAAATTACAAAACAATTTTTCGAAGGAAATGACAAGAAAGTGATATACATGGCTGGATTCCCTAGTTACATGACTGTTTGGTATTATCGAGCCACATCTGCCTGAAGGTGCGATGTCAAGTTTTTCAAAATTTCACAGGTTTATCCTGATGCTGATGAAACTGAGACTCAGTACACCAGTGTGAAACCTTGCGTACGATTCAAGATTAGATTCAAGATTCAGATTCAAAAAACTTTATTATCCGTTTAAAAACATATTAAAAACGGAAAAATTTCTTTAGTCACACATAAAATGACAGTAATAAAAACATTGGTGAATCATATCTACAATTGTCAATACAATATAAAATGATAGTAAATATAGTCATCACATCAGTACAGGTTTAGAGTTTCAAAATCTACAGTTTCACAAACCTTTATGTCTACTATACATGTCATGCATGAACGCTTAGATTTATAACTGTTGACAATGTATAGTAAATATGTTCTAGATTGATATTAATACATCAGTTTAAGCCTATGACATAAAATGTTCAGATTAAATTGCCCGAAGCCTAGTTCCTGAAAAGAACGCTAAAACAACGACTGGCATTTCTGAAACATTTCCTCAATGAAACGAACTGTCATTTACATCCTTTGGACACAGTGGCTAGTTCGTGTCGTTCTGCACTGAAATCTCTTGAAACCGTAAGGGGGCAACTATTTGGTAAGGACTGCTTGGCAGGAAACCTGGTGTCGCAGATCAATAAGTTTGTTACAAGGATGAAAGGGTGATCCTAAGGGGTTCACCACTGTAGTGTCGAGTAATGCAGACAGTATCTGATACGTATGCAGATGTAGCATTCAGTAATACAGACAGTTGCTGATAGATAGGAAGCCGGAGAAGGCCCCGGATGTAAGGTCAACTAGAGCGGGAGAACTGTAGAATACAATACACGTTATCAGTATTATGTCAATATGTGACCGTGTCGTATTGCCGATGAATCAATAGAGGCAGACATAACAACCATCTTCCTTGAAGACAGTAAGTTACCACATTACCGAGGGAACAGGTTACATATATTATTTCACATCTGTGGGAAGTTGGTGGAGATATACGATTTATTTCAAGAATTGTTTGCAACTGGATCAGTGTCATGTGGGGGGTTGCAAGGCAGCATCCTGTCAGACTTCAAACAGGAGACGTCACAGCTGGAGATGTAGGTGCAAGATGTTCTCTGGTCCGTGGATGAAAACATTCTATATCTCGGCAGAATCGCAGGTGGATCATGCCAGTGGGATAGGTTTGGTAAAGGAGGTGATCGCTGAGTTGAAACTCTGTTGTGAAGACCCAGCCAGCATACTGTCTCGGGACAGGGATTACCTTAGAGAACCGTTGTGAGCAGGACAGTACTCTAAACAAGTTGTTGGCCCAGCCATCATACAGAAACCTCTTCTGTGAGATGATAAAAGTATGTATCACTGCCATAATAACTGTGCTTGAAAGGCAATACAAGTATTACTTGTAGATGAATATCTCAGAGCAGCTGAGGAGGGAGACTAAATGATGTAGGTTGCATAACATTTATGCAGAAGAAAGTTCTCCGCCTCCAAACAACGTGCAAAACATGCAACCATGTGTTTTCTGTCATCGAGAATGCGTGCCAGGAAGAATAGTGTTGTGCCATGTATTGATGGGATACCACCAGAAAAGAGGAAGAAAGTCATCACGTGGGCAGTTGGTGCAGCTTCGAAAAAGAGGCATTTGGATCGAAAAAAATATGTCGATTTACGTCAGGAACTTTCGAAGAGGGCAGCATAGAAACGACAAAAGAGGGAGAGGAAAGAAACAAGGTTGAATGTAAACCAAGGACTCTTAAGTCAGTCAAGCTCAGTTCCCTGAATTGGAGAAGAAGTCCCTCAGTGATTTTGAGGACACTTTGACGGGTGCCATTATCGACAGAGACCTTTGTCATGGCTGGTTCGATGTGGATGAAGCAGAGAAGACCGTCTACAATGAAAGAGTTAAAAACCTGAAAGGAAGGAAAACAACCTGGCAGAATGTCTTTCAGGAAATGTCAACCTAGGCAAGACCCATTCTAGGATATGACGGTGTTGTCAACACAGCTGGCATGCACCGTGGAGTGGAAGGACGGATCAGACAGCAGACCCCTGGAGCCATTTAAACGCATTGCGAAGGGCACAATGTAAATTTGGTTACGCTACCAAAGAGCCTTTGGTGAGAAGCATGATGGACATACCCCAACATGTCGCCTTCTGTGTCAATGATTGTTACAGGCTGAATTAGAGTTAGAAGAAGACGCTAAAACTGGCATGAACAGCAGAACCAAAATGTCAGTCGCTCTGTGATACGAGATGGGCAAGTCGTGCCAATGCGCTGTACACATTCAAGTTTGCCTTCACAGTTGTAGTGTCTGCTCCGGAATATCTGGAAGTTAATGAGGATGGCAAAGCCCGGTGCTACTTGTTTCCAATCCAAACGTTTTACGTCATCGTCACATAGGTAACGATTGTGCACTCCAAAAACTGCTTCCTCTGACATTTTTTTACACCCCAAACAATGTCACCTGGTAGAGGCAGCAAAGGAATCAGACACTCTCATCTCCCATCTACAACAAGAGAAGGCAGATCTAGAAGTGTGGAATACATTGTATGAAGGCACTGTGGAACTGGCAATGAAATTCGAAGTTCATCCGAGCAAGCCACGCAATGCTAGAAAACAAAGACACCGCGACAATGTTCCCGCTGCCAGCCCGTGTCAGTTCTGGAAAAGAGCGATGCACCTACCATTCATGGACCACTTGCTGCAGGAAATTAATACACGATCGTTACGGGCTCAAGATCGCTACATGGCTCAGTACATCCCACCGAAACAACTGGTACATCTGTACAAAGTGTTTCAAGACGACATATCTGGAGATCTGCGTCAACTACAAAACGAAGAAGGCAGGTAGGAGGCAAGATGCGAAATGTTGTTGAGAGACCAGACACACTCGACGACACGATTCAAGAAATCAACCATGACCTTTATCTTAACATGTACACTAGTCGCCATACTGATGGTGATGTCTGTATCGACAGCAACTGTAGAGCGCTCTTTCAGTGCAATGCCGAATGTCAAGAACTATATGCGCTCTACAATGACAACTGAGCGCATGTCGTGTTGGGACTGGGCAGCTGGTGAACGGCGAGACAGTCAGACGTACACGTCAAACTCCTCTGCGTTTGGAGCCAGAAGGTCGAAACTGTACAAATGTGACATCTAAGGTATGAAAGATTAAACATGACACTGGCTGGTGATTCCATGATTTTGACGGAAATGCGCACATTGCCAAAGTGGTGACCTGAAACTGTTTTATTTAAAGTGTAACCTGATTCACCTATTTTAACGTCCCCACCTCGGCCAAATGACCCAGCAAACAGAAGTCACGCTGACCGCTGACCAGTCGATCCCTATCACTGAGTTATATGGTTAGTTACTCTATGTCGACTGAAGAGCTAAATAGTATGGTCGAGACGTGCTTCGCAACTGAACCAGAGATATTCAAGCTACAGCGACGTGCAAATGGAGACAAAGCGAAGAGCACAAAAGAAAAGTGAAGTGAAGGTGAAGATGGTTTTGGAAATAACAGAGATGACTGCCACTTATCAAGGCGGTATGTGCAGCCATGCATCTCCAGGTTACACACATAGACAAAGAGATGTAGACATTAAAGACCAGTCTTTCAAGTTTGCGATGCGACTGCGATTTGGCGTAACGAGACATGACTCGACTGTTGAGAGAGGAGTCCTATGGTCTCATGGCTTTGGCAACAGGTCTGAAGAAGTAATTTATCACAGGGACCTGGTAACACATCTTTCGAAGACTATTCCTTCGTTTTGGTCAAGATTTCCAATCAAACTGTAAAGCGACAACCGGGAAGATGTAACCATCAAAACAAAGTTGAAAGAGTAATTAACAGAAGGTGTAATTGACGATTTGTTGGACTAGAAACATCAAAAAAGACTGGACAACAACCCTGGCTGGCATTTACAGCAAGAGGTTCCTCATAACACGTGTCTGTGTAAATATCAGGAAAATGTTCGGCTCCTCCTACAATGACTTAACAAGATTTAAGAGTTTCCCTGACTTCATTGCCAATTGTGTGCAATCAAGACAACGAAAAGTGCATAACTGGTACTTGCACTAATTGTTCAGGCATTCAGAAACTTGCTCCAACTGAGACTGATAACACTGTCAACATCAAATGGCAGCAGCGGTCTGTGGCAACAGGGACGACAGGCGACAGTCACTATGAAGGATCAGTTGTGGAGTGGAATGCTTCGGTTTTCTTGCAAAGCAAACACTACATTTTCTACAGCACACATTAGTGAAGTGGGTGCCAGCAAAGGATTGTGCTGATGTAAGGGTTAGTGTAAAAAAATGACCCAGATAAGGTTGTCATACAAATAGACTATAACTGAGAATTTTACCACCAAGACTCAAAATTAAACCAACCAGTATACTGGAACAACAATCAGGCTATCCTCCTCATTGTACGTCGTGGTAGCAAGAAGGGTGGTGGCATCTGACTACGTACACCATGAAAAGTATTCCGTGAATGTGTTCCTCAAAGCCGTTCTACAGCATCTTGACACAATTATCCGCCGATTTAATACAATCGCAATCTTTTCTGACAGTTCAGACAAATCAGTGCAAGCAACGTTTCCTTCTCCCTAGCATCACATTGCTAGAATGAAATATAGTGTGAAATGTCTTTACCACGAGCCACGCAAAGGTCCAGAGGATGGCATCGGATGAACTTCTAGTTCTAGAATCTTCCACAGCTAGCCATATCAGGCCAACATTTAGTATTAAACCTAGCACTTTCAAAATAGTCTTAAATGAAAGCTCAGAATAAAAATATCTCGATCCATGCCGAATATATTTGATTTTGAAATGTGAAAAACGGTCATTGTTTTTAAAAGCCGTTCAACTGGTAACGTGAAGAAAGGTCAAAGGTCAAGTGGGCACTCTCAGTCATTGAGTTGATTAAGATACACTTTATGTAATAACTCAGGTAGATGACCTCATGTTACAATGAAACTTGGCAACATGTAGGATCTGAATGTGCTGAACAGGATGAACTGAAAGAAATGGTTATTAATAGTTAATCAACTTAAGACTAATTAAACACTAATTAAGACCCTCCCTAAGCACATCAAGGCTTATTACCTGTGCATCGAACTCCATTTGCAATGCATCATACTTTGCCTCAAAATTGATACAATCATTCGCAGTGTTGTTTTCTTCTTCTTGCCAACTGGTTCATCACCTGTGTCTTCTCTTGTGGCACTGACTGAGACTCATGTTGCGCTTTGCGGGTGTGCGACTGCAAGCCCATCTCCTTTGCTTTCTTCTGCTCACACACCATGCCATCCCTTACCAGATTGTGCATACTCTTGCCACTCTAAATATCGGTGTGGTTCTTTTGTGAACACAAGGCAGACTAACAACAGCCCTTTAACTGTTCCATTACCGGAAGCACAATAAAAAATTAGCTTTCACCCATCAAAGTTTTTCTTACAAAGGATATGTCACACAATGAACAACGATCTTCATTTTATTGTTTTCTAAGACAGCCATTCCAGAATGTACATTATATGTAAATGTCATAATGCAAATGCACGAGGAATTCTTTTTTGAACAGGTATGTTGACTTTGGTAGGACATTCAGGGACGATGTCGTATGTCAAACAGGTTGTACAACTGTTCTTAGTGATCGCTACTGATAATAAACGTAATAAAAATGTAATTAACTTATGAAATTATGACGATTGTTGTTTTCGTAACGGGATTACACAGAAATTATCAACGTCAGTATTAATCAAATGTTAATCCAGATCATCTTAAACCTAGAAACTACTCACTGGGCTCACAGCTTGTGTTACGTGATAGATAGATACTACGACCTTCAATCGGACATAATTTAAAAGCATAAACCAGTTGCACAAGTCACAGTGTTGGCATGTAGAGGACTTACCTGATAAACTGGATTTTAAATGGATAATTGTGAAGTGCTCCGGTCAGAAAACGCAAAAATATTCGTTGGTCAGATTCTCGAAACCAAAGATGACAACTATTTTACCATCACGTTCTTGAAAGGTGTTGAGTTTGGGAAATTTGTTTGGCATGACACTGATGATATAGCCTATCTCAATAGGTCATGTGTTGTCAACATCCTCCCTGAGCCACAGGTGGGCAGACGTTCTAGAATGACCTTCAACTGAACTGCCAGGATGAAGCATGAAACAAGTAGTTCCGTTACCGAGCAAAACATGTTCAGTCAAAAACAACTGGTGTGGGTGTCGTGGTTAAATTATGTCCGATTGAAGGTCGTAGTATCTATCTATCACGTAACACAAGCTGTGAGCCCAGTGAGTAGTTTCTAGGTTTAAGATGATCTGGATTAACATTTGATTAATACTTCAACATGCGGAAGGTCGTTGGTTTGGTCACAGATGGGGCAACTGTGATGGCCAGTGTCCTAAACGGAGTGATTGGTCTCATTGCTCACGACAACGATGTGGTTTCAAAGGAATGTGTATGTGGGACTTTTTTAATTGAACAAAAATCAGGTTGTACCTGGCTTGAATCCATGAACGGGCAAACTGAAGATGAAGAAGTTCTATATTTTCAGTAGGTGCTAAAGAAAGATCCCCGTATTGATGGTGTAGCATTTACCATCATGCATTGTTGTGTAGTGGGATGTCACAACAGTAATGAGACAACCAAAGGTACGAGGATCAGTTGTGGCATTTCCACAGACGGGGAAGGACAAGGAGACGGATGAATGGAGGAAGAAATTTATTGTTTGTGTTGGGCGGTCCGATGACAGCTTCAATCCTCACAAGCAACATATCTGCATGGCTCATTTTGAGCAGAGTTCGTTATTGTTTCATGGTGAGTATATTTACAATTTTTAACATTAATGTGAACTAGATCCTAGGCGAAGGCAATATGTAAAAATATGCATTTTGCTTGATCACGACATGTTTGATGATGAGCACCATCTCCCTCGATGAACACCTCGGGATTCTACCAGCAGATGTAAACTATCCTGTTACCGCGTGTCTTGCCTCGATTCAGTTGCATCATCAACTCACGCAGCCCTTAAGAAACTGGAAATAACACGAGGTAAAGTTTTCAGCAATGTGGTTCTCCAGGTAAATAAACTGAGATTTAAAGACGGAAAGGGTGACCCATGAGGTTTTGCAGCATTTCTTGATAACAACAATCTTCCTCGCACTCTCTTACCACGATATCGAGGAAATCGTCTTCATGTGCTATTCAAAATCTGTGCCATCTTCGTTGAGTACTGTGATGTCCTTGAGGAATTGTTTGCTTCTGAAACGTCATGCGGTGCACTCCATAGTAGTATAATTGATGATTTCCGCAGTCATACTGCCAAATTGCATTTTTTGTGTAGTTGTGAAACAGGTTATTGGAAAGTTGAAAGGGATAATTGAACTTGAAGACACCCTTGTTATACTTACCAGTGATCTTGACCTTTTAGGGGAGAACATGATTGAAGACAATACAATGAAGAAACTTCGCCAGCTCTCTGTATTGGATAGACAACAACTTGCTGTCATGCTCATAACTGTGCTAGCTGCAGTCATCGATGTCCTTCAACGGCAGTACTCCAGGTACTTCTCTCTCGATATCACTGATAAGTTGAGGAAGGAGACTGAATCAGCCCGAGCCAATAATATCGACGCCGAAGAAATTATGGGCATGTTTTCAGCAGCGGCACCAAACGCCACTTTATGCTTCCTTTCTTGCCACATGCGAGCAATTAAGAACAGAACTGTGCAATACTTGGACAGTCAAGACGATGAGAGAAGGGACTCTATCCTGAGGAAGGCTGTAGTGTACGGGCGGAAGCAACTTGACAGGAAACGAAAAGGGTGATCAGAAGACAGGTGAAGAAGCACGTCAGGGAGTTAGCTCAAAGAAAGGAGATTGAGCGGAAATTGAAGAAATCTGGACTCGAGTCAGTTGTACAAGATCTATCAGTAAGTGACTCATTGAGGAGACTATCGTGTTGTGTAAGTGTTGCACTGTTTTATGTTCACTGACACATTCACTCCCAAGCATATTTTAATTATTTTAATCTTGTTTTTTTCCATATAGTACTGATGGTCATTTAGTCATTGACCCATTCATTCCCAGGTGCGGTTAATTAATTTAATCATTTAAATGAGTAATTCTAGTCCAGGGTCAGTAAAACATGTCTCCTTTTCAAATATAGCTCTGCTTAGAACAATGTTTTATGTGGTCTAGTACACCATGGATTACTGGCAGCTACCTTTTTCCGATTTGTTGGTGTGATTAATTAATTGCTAACTAATAAACAAACTGATTAATCCACAGGGATCACATAGCTATGTATATAGCTCATACCATTGTATAATTCTCCTGAAATTTTCACTTTGTTATCTTGAAAATCAGAGGAGATACAGGTGTTTTTGCCATTCCACCAAGGTGTTCATAACTGCTGTCCTTGCTGTTCAAACAAGGCAGCTGAAGACACAAGGAAGCGTGATGGACTGCTGGCCTGCAGCTGGAAAGGTCATGATGAAAGACAACAGTTGACGTGTTATACACATCACTGAGGAGAGTGAACTGGCCATGTATTGACACAAGTGAACTGTGCTGTGCATCTACACCAGGCAATTTATTTACAGATTAGCAAATGGCTAATAATTATGCAAATGAGGTGGAATCTCTTCCATTTGCAAATATAAATGATAAGGTTTCTGTAGCTATAAATTGTCAAACTAACTCATCCTATCAACCAAATACACTTACTAATGTTTCTCACATTAGTTCGTTACAGATAGAAATAAGTTCAGTCATTGCAGAAGTGGTGGAGGAATACACTGGATTAAAGCTTGAGTTTGACGCAAATGCAACAACTGTCGCACAGTTTGCATATGAAGTTGGAGTTCTCAATGATATCCAAGTCTGTGAGGCAATTATGGCAAATGAAAATATTACAAATGCCTGAGATGCCAATTTATCACCTTCAGCTGAGCAATCAATGAAGTGCACCTGGTGTTTCCCAGAGACCCACCGTGGGGACTCGGAACTCCAGGTCAATTCCCTGGCAGGTGGGAAAACAGAAGATTATGTATCACACGTAACAGAAGCCCTTTATGACGTCAGTGATTCCTATGCACTATTCAGTGGCAAGAGTTCTGTTGAGGTAAGAGACACTGGTTTCCAAGCTAAATAATAGCATATCGGATCGAGTAGCAGTGAATCACTGTGTCTGGCAGCAGCTGCAGGAGAACCTAAACATTAATTTGTTGGAAATAAACTGTAATGTCCACCCCCTGGATGGAGTAGCTAGTGCAGCCAGGTCTACCCTGAGAAAGATAGATGAGGCAATCGAGCTAAAGGGACAGTGCTTTGGCAAAACCTGTTGTGTGGACAGTCCTGTTTATGCAGTTTCAAAAATGCGTTTCAAATAAGGTTGTGGGGATCCCAAAGGATTCAAAATATTCCTCAAAAAGAAGGGCATACGTTCCAACATGCTCATTCGTTACTTTGGGAATCGACTGCGTGTCATCTTCCGTATTATTTTCACTACAACCCATTCTTATGGAATATTTCCAGAGTGTGTCCAACATCTCCTCCATGCGGACAGCCAGAATTCATGACTTCGCTGACCCCTCAATTCTCCTTCACTTGAGGGCCCTAGGATTGTTGGGGAAGTTACTCACGGGTCCTTGGATGACTGTCTTCTATGGTAACAAGAAGGGTAAAGCCAACCTAGAAGTAGTACCGGAGATGAAAGTGGCTGTTGCCAACTTAAGACACTTGGCAAACAACCCACTGAGTGTTCTGGCAGCAGAATCGGACGTGTTTGGCCACATGCTGAGTCCAAGCAGTGACACTGCATTGACCTGTCTCCAAGGCACAATTGGCGACTCAAACCTGTTGAAAGAATTCCAAGAAGTGATGAAGGAGATGACCAATGGAACCATCACAGTTCTCGAGCGCCAACTGGCGAAGTACTTGACCGGTGATTTGTCTTCACCTACTCCACAGATGTTGCTGCAAACCAAATCTACGCCGATCTACAACATCTTTAGCGAGAGGGTGCTCGGCATGACTGATTCCCAGACACGCCGTGCACCCAACGCTACTGTTGGGTTCAACGATGCCAAGGTTAAATGCACAAACAACAAAACATTGACATGGCTGAAACACAAGAGTCCACAAGAACAGGAAACACTCATCTCACTTGCGATCAGGAGAGCCAGACAAGTGCGCACTTTAAGGAATGACGCGAGGAACACTTTTCACCAAAAGGCAAGATACAAAGAAGCAACAACGTGACCAAACATTCAGAAGAATGATAGACAGACCATTGAAGGAACTGGCCTCCAATCATGTAGATGTATATAAACTGGACCAGCTTAACCTGACCGAGGAAAAGTACCAGGTGGTAAAGGACATCATCGCAAACAAGGGAAGCTTGGTTGACACATACATTGACCAGTACTGGTGTCTAGACGGGAAGGATGTCCTCTACCATGGGAAAATATTCAGTTACAAAAACCCTACAAGGTTTCATACCGGCTAGAATCAGACGGTGAGGATGGAGAACATTCGTGCGTTCCGGTGCAGCAGCTCTTGACTGACTTTATTCTGGGTGACCTAATCTTTGTTTAGAGTGAGTAATCACCTTTTATGCACATATTTGCTATCCTGACATAATTACCTACATTTTGATATATTACATGATGGGGACCTGTTGGATTTGTTTGCACTTTGGTTCTCCAATACCATTGGTGCTGTATACCGTACTCGCTTTATGCTGAAGAGGAAGACTGGACCGAAGGTGTTCATAAAATTAAATGAAGACATTACGTCAACACATGCTGTCCTTGTTGTTCAAACAAGGCAGCAGAAGAAAAGGGAAGCGTGATGGACTGTTGGCCTGCAGCTGGAA
This sequence comes from Oasisia sp. SBJ-2009, assembly GCA_964017155.1. Lineage (NCBI taxonomy): Eukaryota > Metazoa > Annelida > Polychaeta > Sabellida > Siboglinidae > Oasisia > Oasisia sp. SBJ-2009. The sequence continues at coordinate 46,204,379 of OZ024856.1, forward strand.
AGGTCATGGTGAAAGAAAACAGTGGATATGCTATACACATCACTGAGGAGAGTGAACTGGCCACATATTGACACGTGAACTGTGTTGTGCAGCTACACCAGGGAATTTATTTTCAGATTAGCAAATGGCTAATAATTATGCAAATGAGATCGAATATTTTCCATTTGAAAATATAAATGATAAGGATTTTATAGCTATAAATTGTCAAACTAACTCATACTATCAACCAAATACACCTACCCAGGTAGTAATGTTTCTAACTTTAGTATGTTCCTTTAATTACAAAGAATATGGTGTGTGTGACTATGAAAAACACATAGCTCCACATAATATTTTTTATAATGATATTTTTATGTTTTGCAAAACACATTCCGGGTAAGACCAATGTCATTGCTGACCGCCTGTCTCGCTTTCAGGAGTTCGCAGCGCGCCAGGCGGCGCCCTGGCTTCACTCACAACCAGACCCGATCCCACAGGAAATGCTACCTTGGCTCCAGTGATGTTGCGTCTGCTCAATGCAGCCCTGACAGAGGGCACACAGCATGCGTATAAGCATGCTGTCACTTCATTTACTGCCTTTAGCACAACACATTTTCCTGCTTACTCGGTTTTCCCAGCCTCCATAGGTGCTCTAGCCACATTTATAGCTCACCTCTTCTCGCAGAACTATGCTCCTGCTACACTAAACAAACTGGCCGATATGGCTGACCCAACTCAGCATTTTGTGGTAAAGAAATTATTAGCTGGAGCCAAGAAACTGGCCGCAAAACCTGACACCCGGTTACCTATTACCCCAACAGTCCTGCATCAGATTGTCAATGCCACTCCCTTCATTGTTTCATCTCACTATGTCCGCTGCATGCTCCAAAGCATGTTTCTTTTGTGTTTTCATGCTTTCTTACGTATAGGGGAAATCACTATTCATTCCAAAGCCTGGCATGAATTTGTTATACAGGTGTCAGATGTCACCATTTCAACTTCTTCCTTGACACTCGTGATGTGTCACTTTAAACACAACACATCGGGCCGACCAGTCACTTTGTCTATCTCCCGTACACATGACAAATACTGCCCAGTCCTTGCTCTTTCTCGTTTCCTGCAGGTTCGCGCTACAGCCCAGGGTCCCCTTTATGCCTGTGCTAATGCTTACCCTGTTTCGCGCAACTTTTTCTGCGAACACTTAACTAAAACTTTAAAATATGCCGGGCTGGACCCAGACAAATACAAGGGTCACAGCTTCCGAATCGGTGCTGCTACAGCGGCAGCAGATGCGGGTTTGAGCGAAACCCAAATTCAAACAATGGGTCGGTGGAAATCGACCGCGTTCAAACGCTACATTCGCATTCCAATGCTCCAACTGTCCCACCGGTAGACGTCCCCTCCGTACACATGGGTAGTGCAGCATGACTGACACCCATCAAATCCGACAGGTCCCGTCTGCATCTAGCTGACTTTGGTTACTGTTCCGCTATTGGTTACTTTGGTTTCCATTCAGATTTATTACATCCCTACATTAATTGACTATGCTTCAGCGTGACTGGCATTCGCTTTAGTCCACAGGGCAATATGGAGCACGACTTATCCCACACTTACCCAAAAAATTAGGTTCTGTTATACTTAGTGCTGTTGTTCACCCTGTCCATACTATACAGGTTCTTTGATCTCCGTTGCAGTATGACTGACACCTAATTGACCCGTGGACAACAAATTAATCCGTTGTTGCAGTATGACTGACACCTAATTGACCTGTGGACAACAAATTAATCCGTTGTTGCAGTATGACTGACAATTGCGTTAACCCAATTGGCTAGCACTCCATTTGTTCTTTGCACTAAGTGGTTCGTAATGTGTTGTTTCAGCATGACTGACAACCTGGTTCTATTGGGTTGTTACATTTATTTTCACTGGCAGAGCCCTGGGGTGGGGAGTGGGGCCTCTAGTACAAGAGGCCGGGTGGGGAAAGTTTGTTTGAACACCCCACCTTTGCTAAGATTGTCATTTATCGACTGTATATTGTCTTGAGGATTTTTTTATACATCCTGGATAGTCATTAAATTACCTTTACCAACAATAAGAAATCTTGTTTATTTATTGTAGCAAACAAGCTCAGGTCTCTGCCAGTATAAGCATCAGCAGGGTATAAATGAATATTTTTACACATGTCAAAATAATATTTATACAATGTGATGCCGATACTTAGTCCGTGAACGGTGCGTTATCCGTAAACGTGTCGTAGCCTGTGAACTCTCAGAACGAGGCTCGGTCTCTTTGTGTTGAGAATTTGGTTACAGAAGTCGACAAATTTCCCAGCACAAAGGAAGATCGTTTTTCCAACCCCACCATCCGTCCCATGGCTACCACCATCTCGCTCTTTTCACATTTTGTACTGTTTTGCTTATGCTATGTACTACGCCGTACTATTGGCTTTTGATATGTACTATAGATAGATTGCACTTTGATTTGTTCGATCAGCTTAGACTTACTGTACATCTATGCTGTTTTATGTACTTATGCGTGGGGTGGGGGAAAGTTTGTTTGAACCCACCTTTGCTAAGATTGTCATTTATCAACTGTATATTGTCTTGAGGATTTTTGTATACATCCTGGATACAGTCATTAAATGACCTTTACCAACAGTAAGAAATCTTGTTTATTTATTGTAGCAAACAAGCTCAGGTCTCTGCCAGTATAAGCATCAGCAGGGTGTAAATGCCTTTTATTTTATAATTAACACTACAGGTTTAATGTGTGGGCGGTTGTTCTACATAGGTTGTGTTTGTATCCCGAAAAACAGACATCTGATGTTTGATGCATGTACATGAACAGTTCCGTGATGTCTTCCTACTACATTGCAGCCAGCTATGATGAGAGGCGGCAGAAAACATCCAAAGGGGAATTCACTTCCCACATACAAACGGAGGAAGAAGATAAAACCAAATGGCCAAAGCGGTATGTTATTATTTTTGGATTAACATCAAGGCTAGCAAGTCTACAATGTTAAGTTATATTGTTTATTACAGAGAAGTATTCATAGTAACAGTGTACTGAAATAGTAAGCGAACCGTAATTACGATTACTTGTAATGGATATATTTGGTTTCATACGTCTTCATAGTAATGTTAATTGTAATCAATTACATTTGCATTTGTTCATTCCACCTGTGGTTTGTGTGCAGTATTATTAGTCCACAGTAATTGTTGACTTTCCTTATAAGCAGGTAGTTTTACAGTTACATAATTCCATGAACCTTACGACCGGTCAATAGTTGCCAAAAATTGAGCATTGAGACCATCTCAAATTAATTTTCTAATGTTGCAGTTTCTCTATTGATGTATTTTTTGTTTGATGTTTTTATCCGGTTTGCCTAGTCAAGGCTGATTAATTTGACAAATTATAATTATATACGTGTGGGTGACATCTCCAAGCTCTTATTTCCACAGCAGCAGAATGAACTAGCCGTGGAACTCCTGTCAATGTTACAGAATTCAACAATAGATCTGATGTTTGTCCTAGGTACAAACAGAAACCAGCTCATCTGCAAGATGACAGCGAGGCTGAGAGTGGAGGCGACTCTGAATCCTTCGTTAGGAAACCAGAGAAAAGCCAAAAGGAAAAGTGACACTGCCACAAGCACCCATACCACCAACTGCTCCTGGCATTTAATAACTTGGAATGATGAACTTTCTTTCTGTGTGATTGCCCTTATTTCCTATATGTTATATGGTGTACATACTCCGTATTACAATGTTGGTCAATGGCCATATGTCATAATGGAATAATGTGTAGTCTTAGGCACACATGCTGGAATGAATTCCAACATAGACACCATTGTAACAGCAACCATTTATGACCTATTTGTGTTATTCAACTAACTTTGTAGTTCGAGGACTGGTACAAAAATATAAAAACTTGCTAAGTAACAGTTATATGATTCTTCAAGTATCTCAGCCTGGCATGTTAGTTGTTTGCACTTTTGTAAATACACACTTTATGATTGTTTTTAAATTTGACAGGTGAGCCAGTGTGGAGTCTGCCCTGGGATCGGCAAGGACCCCTTCGACATCTGTTCAGTCGCCAGTGATACTGCCAATGTCATCATCACCGGCCAGGCAGTTTTCAGGTAACTAGTCCATATAATACAACTTAAAAACATATTTCTTATATTTTTGTATTTTGTACAGCTTCAGCGCTGACACAAAATGTGACTATGTAACGGATGCAAAACGTCTTGTTCTTGCAAGTTTTAATTTTTTTTTTCAAAGTGTATAATATTGTTCAAATGCTCAGGAGGTTCTGTATATCTTTTGGCAGCTTTTGAGAGAGAGATGCTGTCAGGCATGACTGCCATCCAGCTGACGCTAGACGGCGTGATGCAGGAGCTGGCTTCTCTGTGGAAGCAGGTGAACATTCTGCAGAGGACAGATGACAACAAGGAGCTGCCAGATGACATAACATTCCCTCTGGCGAGTGTGGAGCAGCTTGAGGAACTGGAAGTCAAGCTGCTTGACAGAAACATCCTAAAACTTGTGGTGAGCATTTAAATAATCCTCTTTCTGTTTCTTTTATACACATTTATTTATAAGATTAATAATGCTTTGATGTCAGCCTGGACTAAATTAGCTGTATGAGTCAAGAGTATCACCCACGATACACGAAAGAAATGTCTGCTTCTCCACGTAGCTGGTGAGTACGTCTTCGATGTCGTTGATGACTGACAGAGCGAGAACCCACCTACGCGATCGTGAAAAACAAATTAAAAGAAAATGTTGCCCCAAAGAGAAACGTAGAATACGAACTATTTATGTTCCGCCAAGCAGCACAAGAGAATGGCGAAAACATAGATAAATATCACGCTCGTTTGAGGCACCTCGCAGAGTTGTGAATTCCACGACGCGGACAGGAAAATAAAAAGTCAAATTATGCAGCGTTGTACATTGTCCAAAGTGAGGGATAAAGGCTTGTTGGAACCTAGTGTGTCGCTGGACAATTTATTAAAGTTTGGGCGGACACTGGAAGCGACCGAGATGCAAGTTCGGGCGATATCATTGGGTCACAAACAGCCACGTTCACAGACCAGTATGCAAAGCGGCTCGCGTTATCCTGACCAGGCAGCGTGCAACAACATGCAGCAACACATCCCATCGCAAAGTTCGGTGCACACCAGGGCTTTATGCAGGATAAAATTATTGCCAGTCACACATGTTTTGGTGGACATATGGATGTTAACTGTTAAGCTAGTTGACGAACTTTCAAGTGTGCCTGATGACCTAAAATGGGCTACAAACACACATACGACAACATTTACACTCACTTTCAAGGCATAACTGACAATATCTATGGTTTTGGAAGATCTTTTTTTTTTTTGCTCCTTCATTTTTTACCCCGTCCACCCATATTTCTGCCCGTCCATATTCGTTTTTACCCGTCCTAATGACGGGTGGACGGGTCTCTGCATAAAGCTATGGTGCACACACATCTAAAGCAAAAGTCAAACCCAAGGAGGGTGTCGATAAGCAGTTAAAATATCATAATTAAGAATGTACCTTGCAGGAACCATGAACGACCATCTGCAAGAGAGGCTAGAGGATCTCTGCACTGGCAGCATCATAGCAAAATTTCAGGCACTCGATCCCACTTTGTGGCCTTCATATGGGCAAACAAAGGAGATGAAGGAAGCGTTTGCGTGTCACGGAAAACAAGAGGTAATGGACCTGTGGGACTATTATGGTGGTCTCCTAGAAACACACGGAGCAACAAAAGATGACCTTGTAGCCGACTTCAGGCGGTTCAAGGCTTGGGCTCGAAAACGACAAAAATTTCACCCAGGGAGACATTCTTGGCAGTACTGAAGCGAGGTATTTATATGTATGCACCATTGAATAACAAATTTATGGACGCAAAACCTTAATGTCAAGGCCTTACAAGCCCGGGTGAACTGTCTTGCAAGTCCCACCGAATACGATTTTGCGTTTGGCATCACTGACGGCAACGTGAGTGTGGGTGGGGGGTGAAGTTGGATGTTCTGATCGATTCCGGTGCTACACACAATATTATCGGCAAAGACAAATGAACGCATCTGAAGTGACATGCTACTACATGTACGTAGAGTGTTAATCCGACAGGTAAACAACTCTTCACATACGTCTCTAACCATCCTCTCCAGGTAAAAGGAACATACACTTGTGATGTCTGAGCAGGACGCGGGAATGCGCGGGCAGAATTCATTGTTGTTATCAAACGGAAAGGAATACCTCTGCTCGGCAAGCAGACAGCTACGAAGTTGGGAATGCTAAAGATTGGAAATGACATTGCCGCAGTCACTTAAACTTCACAACTGCTGAAACAGCAATACCCTGAAGTGTTCAGTGGCGTTGGCAAGTTAAACACTAAACAGATCTTACTGCACATCAATCCTGAAGTGAAGCTGGTTGAGATGTACACCTTTCAATTTGAGACAGAAGGTGGAGAAGAAGATCAAGGAGTTGTTGGACATGGACATTTCGAACCTGTCAATGGACCGACGCCATGGGTGAATGCTGCCGTGATTGTTCCGTAGGTGAACGGAGATGTCATCAGACTCTGCATTGACATGAGGCGTGCGAACAAAACCATAATACGTGGTCGACATCCAATCCCTACTAGATGAGATGCTATAAAGTATGAATGGTTCGACCGTGTTCAGCAAATTGGATCTGCGATTGGGATATCACCAACTTGAATTAACACCGGAATCGCACGAGATCACCAGATGTGGAAGAGTTGTCAGACGTCCAACACAATTTGACATTTGAACTACCGGGGTAGGTATGTTTGTAAGGGGCACAATAATCCCCAAAGCGAGAGGACAATCTACTCCAATGACCGCTTTTACATATGTTAGTGTTAAGAAACATAGACATTAAGTGTGTAACAACAAAGACATTTAGTGTTTCGCAGCAGAGATATTTTGTGTTCAGCAACAGAGACATGAGTTCTGACCTATATTTGATGCACTCTGGTCGTTGTACAATTACATATGACATGTAAATAATGTTTCACTTCTGTTCGTACTCTTTTGCTAGTGTATTATATAACGGGTTGTGATACTTCATTGTAACATTTATGGTAGACTGGTGCTGCCCTCTTCCGTCAATATGTTGTGCAGATGAGTGAGAAGACAGGCCAATCACGTGTCGTGATGACCACACAGTGTATGGGTCCAGCGTTCCAATCACCTCGTACAAATGGTAAACACCAGTTATCTTATAAAGCTTTTTCCATTAATGTCAATTATCTGACCATTACCAATATTGTCATTGGTTTTCAGAGGTGTCCTCTAGAATTAGTGAGTCCACTACAGGTTACATGTTTACATGTGGGATGACTGAAATCTCTTACTTCCCCTGGTATTGTCTATGTCACGTAAAAGCTCTCACACACACACGGTCACACCCTTCTTCTAGGTGCACACTAAAAGGTGTGCCACAAACTGGCAGACCGCGCGGAAACGTTAATTCACATTCACAAAAATGCCACCGATCGATCCACTCCATGTTTACGTGCGTTATAGTTGCTGTTTTTACTGTGTTCTTGTGATGTTGAGATGTCTTTCAATAATAACATATGTGTAATAAGCAAATTTAACTACAGTACTACAAGTTAGCATATACAATGTTTAAAAGGCGAAATAACAATTCTTGTACAGCCCTGTATTTGTTGTTTGTTTTTAATTTCACCAACACAGTTAAATAAATAAGTGGACAGTCTGTTCTTGGTATCACTATTTGACTACATGTAACAATGACATCTCCTATATCTATGACACAGAATAAATATAATGCGTGTGATAAAATGTATATCATTATTTGGCATATGTATAACTTGTTCAAAATTAACACCCCAGAATCGATAATATCTATATTTTACCTTATCAAAAAAACATGCAAATAAAATATAACAACAGTAAATGGAACAATAAACATATATAAATATATATATAAAAATATAGATAAAAAATATATATATAACATATGTATACAGTGCTTAAAAAGCCTGTGCCTGAACACACCTACAGGTGACAAAGTTGCAAATACAACATCCATATGTTCACTTTTGCCTGCCAAAAACATGCATAAAAAATCGCAAATCAATTTAAATGACTAATATAAACATAAAGGTAATAACAATGCATGAATTATGGAATATTTTATAAAATAAGGTCACACATAGAGCTGTAAATGAGGACATACTAAAATAACTGGTGACAATAACATTAATGACTTTCTTAGTGCTTTACTTTGCCTTTTTCTTTGACAAGAAGTGCAACACCATGGAGTATAAATTTATGTTATATGGAAATTCACAATATCTGCGATATTTGTCACAAGCCACCATGTCTCCAAATACTTGTGGATGACCACAAGGACATAAAAGCTCTATTTCAAATCAGTCCATGTCAATTTTTTTTATACATTCCACTAATTGTATTTTTGAATTTACCATGTAAAAGTTCCATGATTGTGATTGCTTTTCCAATTCTTTATAACCATTTGTACAAAATTCAACAATATTGGCTATTGCAAATATTCCAGTCTAATATTCCCGGATCTTGCTGTTGAGCTAATTGCACAAAAACCTCAATCAGTTTTGTGCCACACCCATATACACAAGATAATTAAATTTGAAGCGAAGGAGAGTGTTGATTTAAATATAAACTGTCCAAAACATAAGATTCAACCCCCTTATCTTTAAAAGAAACTACCCAGTGACCATTACCATTGTGATGAATTTGTGCTGTGGGTGCAGCACGCGATTCAAATTTACATGTGTATGTATTGTCAAAACAAATTCTCTCATCAAATACTGGCCAGTACTAATAATGTTGATTGGAAACCATTGGTAAATGGAAAATGTATTATTAAGTTTTATTAAGTCTAATGTGTCTGATGTACTTTCTTTATTTCCTAAAATTCCTTTTCCTAATGATGTGGACTTTGTAAATTTCAATGATCGTCTAACTGTAGCTTTACTAGTGGTTCTATCTATTTGCACATGGAAGTGTCTTTGCCAATGCCACAGGGCTAATAGAACACAGTCAACTGGCTGGCCTTTTCAACATGTCAAATCCTTTAGTACACAATTTATACTTTCCAAAACATTGAGTATGAGGCCTTATTAGTAATACCACTAAAGGGGTTGTGCATTACGAGGTTCTAACAACCACTGTCCAGTGATTTATTACACTTGGTTTTGGTTCAACATTAAACTATTCCTCACAGGCATTACTCCAAGTTACTGAAAGGTCATCGTATAATCTGTCAAACATGTCCTCAATTTCACAACGAAGTAACTCATTTAGATGATCAGCGTAAACTGATATATCATCTGACATTCCACCGTATTTCTAAGATTGTATTAATAGAAGTATCACCATTCAGTATTAAATTGTTCGTACAACACAATATTAAAAGTCTCCAATGTTTTCGATCGCACGCGCAAACAACAACAAAGCTTGTAAACATGGAACAAATATCGGTAGCAACTTTGTGAATGTGGTCTGCCATTTCCACACGTTCTGCCACTTCGTGGCCCGCCTACGGTACACCGGCTTTTAGTCTGGGAAGGCCTCGAGCTCTTCCAGTTAGTGACTGGTAAATTTACGGAACTGGGTCACAACCTGGTATTTACGGTAAATACAAGGTGATTGGAACGCAGCAACTTACTTATTATTTATAATATTATTTACTTAATCTACAGTATAATATTAGACTATACTATCAGGCCTACCCGCCATGGCCAATGCCGCATGGCCGACTGGTGATATGTATCACCCCTAGATTTTAGTAATTTAAAAAACAAACTGAATTTTTTTTACTCTTAATTTATATCACATTATCAATCTACACACGTACAAAAAATCACAAGTCAAACACATATATAAATCCCAAAAAATTTGCATTTTAAAAGCATCCTATAAGACAAAGTTTGCCTAATTAAATATGCATAATTTAAAATCACGATTATTTCCGATTTCCAATTTCCATGCAGTTTTCACCAAGCTACTTGTAGAAATCTGTAGAGCATCCTAAATACTGTCAGGACATTTTCTTGAAAGCTCGGTTTCTATTGGTTGTTTCTGGCAGAAATGTGGGCTGTGTCGCCCGCTGAGCCAATCAGTACTATATAATATATTTAATTTATATATTTCAGGTGAACAATGTCATCAAAGCATAATATTGCCCGACGAAAGAAAAGGAAATTCTATGGGATTCGCTACACAGCAATGAAAACATCTCCCACTGTTGAACCTGAACCACAGGAGACAGCACCAGTGTGGCGTAGCTCCTCGGCTGTGAAACTTGGCGAACAAGTATCTGAAAGACCCACCACTGATGACCCCCCTCAGTGGCTACCGAATGTTTGACATTGCTCAACTGACACAGTTCATTCAGAAGTTTCCGTGCCCTACCTGGGCTACCTGCCAGCATGAAGGTTATGACGTGACCGAGGTGAGAGCAGGACTTGCTAGTTCACTCAAGTTTGTATGTGATGCTCTGCAGTGATGAACTGAACCTACAGAACACTGCTGGCGAGAACACCAACGTGCGCTTCCAGATGGCCATCTACAGCATTGGAGCAGGGCTTTATGCAGAACTAACCACATTATTGCCAGTTACACATGGTTTGGTGGACACATGGATGTTAATTGTTAAGGCAGTTTACAAACTTTAAATGTGTATGATGACCTAAAACGGACTACAAACACACATGTGACACCATTTACACTCACTTTTGAGGCATAAAGTCTGACAATATTTATGGTTGATCTATGGTATATCTATGGAAGATCTTTTCCCCTTCATTTCTACCCATATTACTACCCGTTCACAAGTTTTTTACCCGTCCAAATGATGGGTGGACGGGTCTCTACATAAAGCTATGCATTGGAGGCCATTACACACAAGGTCAGTGGTTCCTTGTGGACATGAACATGCCACCTGCCGTCAGCATGAGTCGGTTCAACTACTACATGGATACCATCCACGCAGCGACAGAGAAAGCATAGCATGAGAAAGTTTGCCAGAGAACTGTCTGACTTGTTATTGCCGAACTGTGATGCAACTGTTTCATGTGACGGTACTTGGCACTACTGTGTTATCGGTGAACCCAAATGGCCCAGCCAAATGATTTGATGATGAAATTGATGTTGACATTTGTAGCAATCATTGCGATGCATGTGCTAAGGCCAGAAAAAGGTATGATGATAACTAGTTTGCAGTCTGGTACACTAGACACAAACCAGCCTGTGATAACAATCATGAAGGTAGTGCTGGCCAGATGGAGCCAAAGGGGATGTTGCGAATTTTCAGAAGGTCCGAGGACAAACACGACTTGAGATATACTGGTTATTTGCGTGATGGAGACTCGAAGAGTTTCTCAACTGTAGCCAATGCAGAACCACCAGTCTACACAGGTGTAGAGATCAGGAAGCTATCTAGAGTGTTGTGAGCACATTCAGAAGCGTATGGGTAAGCGGTTGCTTGACAAGGTGGCAGAACTCAAGTCAAAATGGTACAAAGTGGGGCGAAAGAATTACAAGAGCGTAGGTGGGGCAGGTGGTCTGACCAAGAAAGCCATAAAGGTAATCCAGGGTCACTATGGTCACCAACATGTGGAAACACGTCCAGAACATGTTCCAAATAAGTGCCTGAAAGAAAATGTTGCCCTGACATCAGTGTGAAAAACTTCACCTTTGATGCGTGGCATTAGTGCATCAAACAGTGAACATCCTAAAGGACAAAGGAAGGTGGTGTTGCGCCGTCTGCAGTGACGATTTGGAGACCTCTACAAGCATATGCAGAACTAGACAGAAACCGTTGAAAGGAGACAAGCACATCTAACAACAGCTCTGGACAGTGGACACCAACACTTGCACAATGTATACTATAATTCTAACCGTGTTTATGAATACTAATTATTTATGTCGTCAGCAAACATGTTATTTTGTGCACATTTTTATCTTTACTTTAAGGATAAACCACACTTAGAACGTGAAAATTTTGTGTTATTTTAATTGAGTTAAATCTGTAAAGTTCTTACTTTTATTAATTTCTTAGAGACAAGTTTAGTGACTTAATTGTGGTTTTGTTTTTATGAACGTTAAAGACATATTAATTATTCAGAATTGAAACTTGTCTTTCAGATGCTAAAGTTGAAGTGTTTGTGGATGAATCGGACACACTACAACAAGCCATCTTCTTCCAGACATAAGAAATGTGTGATACATTTGAGGCGTATCCTAAGCCCGTTTTACTAGATGCGACATACAAGCTGAATGACTTGCATATGCCCCTTTATGTCAAATAACAAATTATCAGCTGATTGTGTAGGTGCTAGAAGTGTTAATATGTTTAAAAATAAAATTGACATATACCTAAGACGGGCAGGGTATACTTAGATAGATAGGTTGGACTCTCGATAAGCCAAACGGCTTCCTTGTCCACCTGCCATCTAGAGTTGATTCTCTAGGTGGCAATCTTGTTAAATCTTGTTAAATGATGAATGATGACGGCAACGGCAAAAGTGAAATCATCAGTTTCTGGCTAGTAGCCAAAGACGATTGGTGCACTGATGGACACATTCAAAGAGAAGAATGGCAAATGGAGCAGTGTGCAAGTTACCATGGCCGATAAAGACATGACAGAGTGGGATGTTCTTACCAAGAAACTACCACAAGCAGATATCTTAATCTGCTTGTACCACACCTTGAAGTCATTCAGGGGGGAGATCAGCATAGAGAAAATGGAAACATCTGTCGGTAAGAGAAAGCTATCTCTAGAGATCCTCGGCAAGATGGCGTATGCAAAGACAGAGGAGGCATACCAGGAGGCATACCAGGAGGCATACCAGGAGGCATACCAGGAGGCATACCAGGAGGCATACCAGGAGGCATACCACGAGGCATACCACGAGGCATACCACGAGGCATACCATGACCTACAGCAGTCTGCACCTAGGGCTGTGCAAGAGTATTTTGAGACCAACTGGCATCCTATTCGAGCTGAATGGATCGATGGGCTAAAGGACATGAAGAGCAACTTGCTTAACAGAACCAACAACCGCGTGGAATCGACCAATCAGAAGCTCAAAAGCGTCATCGCTGGTTACTCCGGGATCTGATGAAGTGCGTATCAGTACTGAAGAATGAAACGGACAGTTGAGCAGCCAAACTCGACCGGAAAGTTCCAGTAGGTTGGGACTTGATTGTTGGATCAGTATGGCAGTACCAGAGTCATTTGACACCTTATGCATTTGCTTTCTTCAAGGACCAGTTGGACTATTCGGAGAAAGTTTGTGTAACTGGTGTAACTGGTACTGAGGGAGATGACTCCGTGATCATCAAGACAAGTGGTCGGGTTATTGGGGCGTCTTCAGTATCTTGCTCACGCAGCTTCTTCACAGCACTGATGTTGCCATGTCGGCATGTACTATCAGCAAGAAGGCACTTCAGTAAACCAATTTTCGATGCGAATCTATGTGCCGAAAGATGGAGACTTGCCTATTTCAAGTCATCGCATCGCATCGACCAGACTAGTCATTTCCAGCAAGGTGATGAACAGGGAGACATGTCCATTGACATTGGTTTGCATGAAGTTAGAATTCCCACGTCTCAAAATGCTGTACTTTCCGAACTGCAGACATACTGGAAGTGCCATGTCGTCATCTATGTGGCCCAGATAATCGCTGAGCAGGGAATGAGAGATTTCAATTATAACATATAATTATTGTAGCTCCTCGCCTATGAAACTTGGCGAACAAATATCTGAAAGACCCACCATTGATGACCCCCCTCAGTGGCTACCGAATGTTTGACATTGCTCAACTGACACAGTTCATTCAGAAGTTTCCGTGCCCTACCTGGGCTACCTGCCAGCATGAAGGCTATGACGTGACCGAGGTGAGAGCAGGACTTGCTAGTTCACTCAAGTTTGTATGTGATGAACTGCAGTGATGAACTGAACCTACAGAACACTGCTGGCGAGAACATCAACGTGCGCTTCCATAAGGCCATCTACAGCATTGGAGCAGGGCTTTATGCAGAACCAAATTATTGCCAGTCACACATGTTTTGGTGGACACATGGATGTTACTTGTTAAGGCAGTTTACAAACTTTAAATGTGTCTGATGACCTAAAATGGACTACAAACACACATGTGACACCATTTACACTCACTTTTGAGGCTTAACTGACAATATCTATGGTTGATCTATAGTATATCTATGGAAGATCTTTTTTGCCCCTTCATTTTGTTATCATATTTTTACCCGTCCACAACAGTTTTTACACGTCCAAATGACGGGTGGACTGGTCTCTATGTAAAGCTATGCATTGGAGGCCATTACACATAAGGTCAGCGGTTCCTCACGAACATGAACATGCCACCTCCCGTCAGCACGAGTTAGTCTATCTACTACAAGGATACCATCCAGGCAGCGACAGAGAAAGCTGCACAGAACAGCATGAAAAAGTATGCCAGAGAACTGTCCGACTCGCTATCGCCGAACTATGAACTGTTTCAAGTGACGGTACTTGGCAGCGGCGTGGGTTCTCCAGCAAAATTCGTGTTGCTGCTGTGTTATCGGTGAACCCAAATGGCCCAGCCAAAGTAATTGATGTTGGCATTTGTAGCAATCATTGAGATGCATGTGCTAAGGCCAGAAACAGGTATAATGATGACCAGTTCTGGTACACTAGACACAAACCAACATATGCTAAAAATCATGAAGGTATTGCTGGCCAGATGTAGCCAAAGGGAATGTTGCGAATTTTCAGAAGTTCCGAGGACAAACACGACTTGAGATATACTGGTTATTTGGGTGATGGAGACTCGAAGAGTTTCTCAACTGTAGCCAATGCAGAACCACCAGTCTACACAGGTGTAGAGATCGGGAAGCTAGAGTGTTGTGGGCACGTTCAGAAGCATATGGGTAAGCGGTTGCTTGACAAGATGGCCGAACTCAAGTCAAAACGGTACAAAGTGGGGCGAAAGAATTACAAGGGCGTAGGTGGGACAGGTGGTCTGACCAAGAAAGCCACAAAGGTAATCCAGGGTCACTACGGTCACCTTGTGGTTTTGTTTTTATGAACGTTAAAGACATATTAATTTATTCAGAATTGAAACTTGTCTTTCAGATGCTAAAGCTGAAGTGTTTGTGGATGAATCGGACACACTACAAGCCATCTTCTTCCAGACACAAGAAATGTGTGATACATTTGAGGCGTATCCTCAGGTCATTTTACTAGATGCGACATACAAGCTGAATGACTTCCATATGCCCCTTTATGTCATGATGAATGTTGACCGCAACGGCAAAGGTGAAATCATCTGTTTCTGGCTAGTAGCCAAAAAAGATAAGGAGACGATTGGTGCACTGATGGACACATTCAATTGTAATTGTAAATATAATTTTAAGTGAGAATTAAATATGTTTAATACTTTATTAATATTGATGTTTGTGCGCACTGTGGTTTGCATAGGTGGTTAGCTTGTATATAATAGAATTGTGCGTATTTGTGTTTAGCTCCGTATGAGGTCAACCAATCAGCAGCCACTGCGGCCATTACTGTGTGTCTTTTGAATTGCGCAGCGGCGCTAGCAGCCGCGTTTTGGGGAGACTTGTATTTGCGCGAATTTTACGTTTAGAAGATGGACGAAAGCCAGGCGGAAGAAGCCTTGCGTGAATGGGCAGGAAGTGAGAAGATCACGACCAAGACCGTCGACCTACTGATAAAGGAGGGCTTCAGTTCAATGGAAGCCCTCATACTCGTCGACCGGGAAGATCTCCTGCAGACAAAAATTCCGCGGGGCCAACAGAAGCTGCTGCTGAAAGCGCTGCTGCCGATGCAGCCTGCGGCGACGCCACGTACGCCGACGGACGAGGAGACAATGGCCGCCGCCGCGACCACGTGCGCTGACGATTCGGGGCTGCCACGCGCTCAGGACGAAGGGGTGCGACCGAGGGAGGCGGGCGATCCGTACACGCGCCTGATGGCAGAACACTTGCGCTCTATGCAATCGGGACCGGCGACGGCAACAAGCGGCATTGGCACCGGACAGAGCGTCGATGACCTACATAGGATCCAAGCCGACGGGGGAAGCGGACGGTTTCCGGCGACACCAGGTACAGGACTTGTTGGAACTCTGCCAGGTACATGGCTAGACCCCCAGGTCCATCTGCTATCAGCAGCTAGTGGTAGGTCGACCTCTTCCTACCACGATATAATTGACTTTGCGTGTAAGGACATGGTGGAAGAAGAAGTTGTTGCGGGGACGCACGAGGGGAGGCAAATCATCATTAAATCCGGGGCGAAGCCAAAACTTGATTCCTTAACCCTTTCACAGTGGTCAATAGCTAATCTCGCAATCTTATATAAACTGTTGGGCGAGGGGAAATTAGACGGGCAAGGCATGGTCGATTACTTGTCCTACACCACTAAGATGTACCAGTTGACCCAGCGTTATGAGAACGTTTCTGTGTATTTCTACGACAGGGAATACAGAAAAATGCAGGCCTGTCACAAATTTCGCTGGGGAACAGATGTCCCTCACTTGCAAACAATGCAATTAACACCTCGGGCGTCTCGCAACAATGGCAGGCCTCCTCCACCTGGTAAACAAACATTGCGCGCAGGCCCAGTCACCCCTGACGGAAGGCCTATTTGTAAGTTGTACAACACCCACCGTGGTTGTGGGTTCACAGACTGCAAATTTGTGCATGCATGTTCATACAGGGGTTGTGGGCAGACTCACTCGTCCACTACCCACTCACAGGGTCAGTCATATGGCTATCCGAGGTAGGATATCCCCGCAGTGGACCCCATGCCAGGCCTAAATCTAGAGGCATGGCGAGAGGAGTTACAAGGTGATCCTGACAAGGACTTTTTGTTGGAAGGTGTAATGAATGGTTTCCAAATTGTCAATAGTAGTACTTTGGTTGTACCTGTGGAGGTGGATAATCATCCTTCGGCTTCACCGGGCAGTAAACATTATGAATTAGTAAAGCAGCAGATTTTATCAGAGATATCAGATGGTAACTATATAATTTGTGACAACAAACCAGACTTTATAAGCCCACTAGGGGCCATCCCGAAACCTGCAGGGGGCGTTAGATTAATTCATGACTGTAGTCGCCCAGTCGGTAGCTCTTTGAATGATTATGCAGCTTTGGAATCAACGCAGAAGTTCCAAACAATTGATGATGCCACCTCTCTCGTACAACCGGGTTATTACATGGCAAAGGTTGATTTGAAATGTGCTTATCGTTCTGTAAAAATAAGTAGAGAAAGCCAACGGTTTACAGGATTGAAATTTGCGCTAGGCAATCAGACTATTTACATGCGTGACACCAAACTGCCTTTTGGGTCTAGACTGGCACCTGGGATATTTCATCGTTTGACACAGTCTTGTAAACGTATGATGGCTAGGCGGGGTTTTTCTGCAGTTGTAGTATATCTAGATGACTTTTTCATCTGTGCGCCAACACTGGAAGAATGTGCTACTGCACTAAGCACTTTAGTAGCGCTATTGCGACGGTTAGGGTTTTGCATAAACTGGAATAAAGTAGTCGATCCGGCACAATGTATCACCTTCCTGGGAATTGAAATAGACACTGTTAACATGTGCAAACGTCTACCGCAGGAAAAATTAGCAGGTCTCAGAGTAGAGTTGCAAGCTTTTACAAAGCGTAAGCGAGCAAGCAAGAGGCAATTACAAAGCCTAGCAGGTAAATTGAACTGGGCAGCGGGTGTCGTCTACGGCGGGAGAGTATTCCTCCGGCGGATTTTAGATGCGTTTCGCCCTTTAATTGCAGCAAGCCATAAATGTGTTTTAACACCAGCGGTGCGGCTTGATATCCAATGGTGGGAAAGGTTCATGGACTCGTTTAATGGGTCATCCCTTATCGTGGACAATGTACCGTGTACAATTGTATATACAGATGCATGTGACACCGCAGCAGGTGGATACAGTGAATGTGATGGGGACTGGTTTTATTGTAACTGGGCAGCAGATTGCCCGGAGTTTCAAGATGTGCACATTAATTTGAAAGAATTAGCTGCAGTAGTACTGGCAGCTCAGAGATGGGGCCATGAGTGGGCTAATAAACGAGTGTTGGTTATGTCGGATAATAGCACTACCGTGTCGTGTGTTAACCGGGGCACGTCACGAAGCACTCTCTTAATGCCATATTTGAGATATATGTTCTGGCTATCAGCTGTGTATAATTTCCGTTTGACAGCAATGCATGTTCCAGGGGAAGACAATGTCTTAGCAGATAAAATTTCTCGTCTGCATGAACCTTACTCTAAGCATTACCTGAGCGAATTGCTTGTTGCGACACCATTGGCGTGGCATATGTCATACAATGCTTTTGTTTATATCCTGCATAGGGTCTGACTTCCTGGGCTCATTAGATGGGAGGGTCCGGTGGCTGCAAGGACAAGTATTTGCGACAAGTACCCGCCTCACTTACGCGTCTCAGCGCAAGTTGTATTTCCATTTCTGTGCCTTAGCAGGTATTTCTCCAGTACCACTGTCCCAAGAGAATGCCTGCCGTTATATAGCTTTTTTGTCTGGGAAGCTAGCTTTCAACTCTCTTAAACAATACTTAAATGTAGTACGTATTTTGCATTTGGAAGCAGGTCATGTCAACCCCTTTCATAACTGCTGGCACATAGATATGTTACTAAAAGGGACCAAGAGAGTTTTGGGGGCTGCTATCAAGCAAAAATTACCTATTACTCTACAGATCCTTCGAAGGATGTTTAAGCTTGTCAACTTTTCTTCACCTTTGGATGTGACTTTTTGGGCAGCTTGTTTAGTGGCCTTTTTCTCCTTTTTCCGTAAGTCTAATCTCCTG
Organism: Oasisia sp. SBJ-2009; assembly: GCA_964017155.1. NCBI lineage: Eukaryota > Metazoa > Annelida > Polychaeta > Sabellida > Siboglinidae > Oasisia > Oasisia sp. SBJ-2009. The sequence continues at coordinate 46,223,277 of OZ024856.1, forward strand.
GCTAATAATATGCAGTCCTTTAACCCACAGTTACATTTGTGTCGCCAAGATGCTAGTTTTACGCAGGATGGCGTTACCTTAGCGGTGCGTTGGTCAAAGACCATTCAGTACCGGCAACGCACTTTGCACATACCATTGCCACGTGTCCCAGACTCCGCCTTGTGTCCGTCCCAGGCACTACTCCTGTCCTTAAGGTTATGTAACTCTCCGTGGGATGGCCCCTTGTTTACTTACACAGCAAGTAATGGCTGGTTGCCGCTGACCGCTCAAGAGTTCCACGGGAAGCTGATATCATATCTGTCATTGTTGGGGATAAACCCTTCCGAGTACTCGGGCCATAGTTTCCGGCGTGGGGGAGCTTCGTTTGCAATTAGTATTATTATTATTCAAAGAGAAGAATGGCAAGTGGAACAGTGTGCAAGTTACCATGGCCGATAAAGACATGACAGAGTGGGATGTTCTTACCAACAAACTACCACAAGCAGACATCTTAATCTGCTTATACCACACCTTGAACTCCTTCAGGGAATTTCTGTCGGCTAGAGAAACCTATCTCTAGAGATCCTAGGCAAGATGGTGTATGCAAAGACAGAGGAGGCATACCAGGACCTACAATATTCTGCAACTAGGGCTGTGCGCGAGTATTTTGAGACCAACTGGCATCCTATTCAAGCTGAATGGATCGATGGGCTAAAGGACATGAAGAGCAACTTGCTTAACAGAACCAACAACCGCGTGGAATCGACCAATCAGAAGCTCAAAAGCGTTATATCTCGTTATTCCGGCATCACTGACTTCTTTCTCGATCTGATGAAGTGTGTATCAGTACTGAAGAATGAAAGGGACAGTCGAGCAGCCAAACTCGACTTGAAAGTTCCAGTAGGTTGGGACTTGATTGTTGGACCAGTACGACAGTCCCAGAGTCATTTGACACAATTTATATGCATTTGCTTTCGTCAAGGACTAGTTGGACTATTCAGAGAAAGTTTGTGTTAACTAGTACTAAAGTTGTTGTAACTGGTACTGAGGGAGATGACTCGTGATCATCAAGACAAGAAGTGGTCGGGTTATTGTGTTGTCTTCAGTATCTTGCTCACGCAGCTTCTTCACGGCACTGATGTTGCCATGTCGCCATGTAGTATCAGCAAGAAGGCACTTCAGTAAACCAATTTTCGATGCGAATCTATGTGCCGAAAGATGGACACTTGCCTATTTCAAGTCATCGCATCGCATCGACCAGACTAGTCATTTCCAGCAAGGTGATGAACAGGGAGACATGTCCATCGACATTGGTTTGCATGAAGTTAGAATCCCCACGTCTCAAAATGCTGTACTTTCCGAACTGGTATGATGATGACCAGTTTGCAGTCTGGTACTCTAGACACAAACCAGCATGTGATAACAATCATGCAGGTAGTGCTGGCCAGATGGAGCCAAAGGGGATGTTGCGAATTTTCAGAAGGTCCGAGGACAAACACGACTTGAGATATACTGGTTATTTGCGTGATGGAGACTCGAAGAGTTTCTCAACTGTAGCCAATGCAGAACCACCAGTCTACACAGGTGTAGAGACCAGGAAGCTATCTAGAGTGTTGTGAGCACATTCAGAAGCGTATGGGTAAGCGGTTGCTTGACAAGGTGGCAGAACTCAAGTCAAAATGGTACAAAGTGGGGCGAAAGAATGACAAGGGCATAGGTGGGGCAGGTAGTCTGACCAAGAAAGCCATAAAGGTAATCCAGGGTCACTATGGTCACCTTGTGGTTTTGTTTTTATGAACGTTAAGACATATTACTTTATTCAGAATTGAAACTTGTCTTTCAGATGCTAAACTTGAAGTGTTTGTGTTTTTCATCTTCTTCCAGACACAAGAAATGTGTGATACATTTGAGGCGTATCCTGAGCTCATTTCACTAGATGCGACATACAAGCTGAATGACTTGCATATGCCCCTTTATGTCATGATGAATGTTGACGGCAACGGCAAAAGTGAAATCATCTGTTTCTGGCTAGTAGCCAAAGACGATTGGTGCACTGATGGACACATTCAAAGAGAAGAATGGCAAATGGAGCAGTGTGCAAGTTACCATGGCTGATAAAGACATGACAGAGTGGGATGTTCTTACCAAGAAACTACCACAAGCAGATATCTTAATCTGCTTGTACCACACTTTGAAGTCATTCAGGGGGGAGATCAGCATAGAGAAAATGGAAACATCTGTTGGTGAGAGATATTTGTCTCTAGAGATCCTAGGCAAGATGGGACATGCAAAGACAGAGGAGGCATACCAGGACCTACAACCGTCTGCACCTAGGGCTGGGCGAGAGTACTTTGAGACCAACTGGTATCCTATTCGAGCTGAATGGGTCGATGGGCTGGAGGACATGAAGAGCAACTTGCTTAACAGAACCAACAACCGCATGGAATCTACCAATCAGAAGCTCAAAAGTGTCATCGCTCGTTATTCCGGGATCTGATGAAATGCGTATCAGTACTGAAGAATGAAACGGACAGTCGAGCAGCCAAACTCGACCGGAAAGTTCCAGTAGGTTGGGACTTGATTGTTGGATCAGTATGGCAGTACCAGTCATTTGACACCCTATGCATTCGTCAAGGACCAGTTGGGAGTATTCAGAGAAGCTTTGTGTAACTGGTACTGAGGGAGGTGAATCGTGATCATCGAGACAAGAAGTGGTCGGGTTATTGTGGTGTCTTCAGTATCTTGCTCACGCAGCTTCTTCACAGCACTGATGTTGCCATGTCGGCATGTAGTATCAGCAAGAAGGCACTTCAGTAAACCAATTTTCGATGCGAATCTATGTGCCGAAAGATGGACACTTGCCTATTTCAAGTCATCGCATCACATCGACCAGACTAGTCATTTCCAGCAAGGTGATGAACAGGGAGACATGTCCATCGACTTTAGTTTGCATGAAGTTAGAATCCCCACGTCTCAAAATGCTGAGTCAACATCGCAACCAGCATCTGGTGCTCCACTGCACGAAGTGACGACCACGAGTGTGGTAAAGCTACCAAAGAAGATGGTAAAGCAAGGCAGACCCAAAGGAGCATCCGTGATTGGATTCCTTGCCAGAAAAAAAGAGATATGTGCTGGTTGCATACCGTTTGAAATCGCCAACGAAAAAGGCCACTGGTGAGTACAACTGCTATGATGCAGCCTTACCCATGGGGACACCTGCCCCCCCCCCCCCCTAAGACTCACATAATTTGGCACAGACATATTTAGGCTTCTTTTTTCAAATGATCGTAGAAACATGGAAACCTCACCTAAACATACATACATGTACAATTTAAACATTGGGCGTACAACTTGTAACGATGTACACAATGGAAACATTAACAGTATTAACCACCTGGTTTTTCCATTGTCACCTAGAGTAAATGAATTAACCTTTCGACCATTACTAGCCTATTAGTGTCCCTTTTTACTCATTGAAATATTTTTTATTATAATTATACTGATATTTTTACATTTCAGATATGTGTGTATTTACTTTCTATAAAATTCATAACCAGTCCAAAAGTTGAATAAATAAAACTAAAGCATGGTACTTTGTATTGTACTTTACTCCACTCACAAAGAAAACTTTATTTCTTCTGTTATCACATGCTTCCTTTTCAGTAATACTACGGTGGTTTGTAGACTTGGATGTCGCCAGCAAAGTTTTGCATGGGGCAGGCCATTCTCTTATTGAAGAAGAACACATCGAAACATGTCCAGAACATGTTCCAATGAAGTGCCTGGATGAAAATGTTGCCCTGACATCAGTGAGAAAATACTTCACCTTTGATGCGTGGCATTAGTGCATCAAACAGTGAACATCCTAAAGGACAAAGGAAGGTGGTGTTGTGCCGTCTGCAGTGACGATGTGGAGACCTCGTCTCCAAGCATATGCAGAACTAGACAGAAACCAGTGAAAGGAGACGAGCACGTCTAACAACAGCACTGGACACCAACACTTCCACAATTTGTACTACAATTCTATCCGTGTTTATGAATACTAATTATTTATGTCGTCAGCAAACATGTTATTTTGTGCACATTTATATCTTTGCTTTAAGGATAAACCATATTTAGAACGTGAAAATGTTGTGCTATTTTAATTGAGTTAAATCTGCAAAGCTATGCTTTTGTAATGTTCTTACTTTTATTAATTTATTACAGATAAGTTTAGTGGCTTAATTATAGCTATTTGTATTTTGAATGTGTAATCCTCTTGCTGCAACTAAAATTGTCTCATTTTTATAGCAAAAGTTTTGTATATACTATCTGTAAGAGACCATTCCCTCACCAAAACAATAGCCTGCGTAAGGCAGGCATACTCATGCATATTACAAATGTTGGTCCAAACCACGCCACTGCAATACCTCAATCCAAAAAATAATTTACATCTTATCTTCAGAATTGCCCTAAACGTAACTCAAATAGTATGTTGATGAGCCCAACCGATGCAAGTGAGGTCAGGGAAATAATGAAGTCACTTCAACCTAAGAAAAGTACAAGTCACGACAATTTGAGTGCGCTTGTTATAAAGTTATTTGGTGAGCAAATAGCTACGCCTTTATCTATTTTAATAAACATGTCAAAGTCTAAGGGAATAGTACCAGATGAATTGAAAATTGCGAAGATTATACCTGTCCATAAGTCAAACGCTAAAGAAGACATTTCTAATTACAAACCTATATCATTGTTACCTTCAATTTCTAAAATACTGGGAAAAGTTGTATATAAAAGGACTTTTCATTTCATACAAACAAATAAAATATTAAATAATAACCAATAACGTACCACAAGGTTAGGTTCAGGGTGCCCCACCCATGGGTCACCTTGAACCACGTTATTATTTTTAAACATCAAAATAATGTCAAGATGGGAAAATGCTAACAAATGTTGATGTTGGCAGAATGTAGACAGGTATCAAGACTTTCTTTTGGTAAACAAACGAAGTACACACTTTTGGTCGTTTAGGTTTCGGATCAAAAATTCAAAAAGCCTGTTCACGGTGCCCCACTCTCCCCTACGACTCGTCGTAAACACGGGACAAACTGGCAATTGACGTGACATGCAAACCTGGAATGGCGTCAGTAAAACCTTTCACCATTAATTACTTTTGTGGACCAATAACAAACTTCCTCTGGTCACACAAGATGAACCAGCGAAATGCTCGCCTTCCGGACTGTACAAGTAGGTGGACATTATAATGTAAATATTAACCACCTGTTTTTTCCATTGTCATCTACAGTAAATGAATTAACCTTTCGACCGTTACTAGCCTATTAGTGCCCCCTTTTACGCATTGAAATATTTTGTATTATAATTATTTTGATATGGGGGCATATTTTCAGTTTTATGTGTATTTATTTTTAATAAAATTCATTACCAGTCCAAAAGTTGAATAAATAAAACTAAAGCATGGTACTTTGTATTTTACTTTACTCCACTCACAAAGAAAACTTAATTTCTTCTGTTATCATATGCTTCCTTTTCAGTAATACTATGGTAGTTCGTAGACTTGGATGTCGCCAGCAAAGTTTTGCATGGGGCAGGCCATTCTCTTATTGAAGAAGAACACGTCGAAACATGTCCAGAACATGTTCCAATGAAGTGCCTGGATGAAAATGTTGTCCTGACATCAGTGAGAAAATACTTCTCCTTTGATGCGTGGCATGCCTCCTGGTATGCCTCCTGGTATGCCTCCTGGTATGCCTCCTGGTATGCCTCCTGGTATGCCTCCTCTGTCTTTGCATACGCCATCTTGCATTACTTGTGCAAAATGTCAAAACAAACGGCAGGTCAAACATAAGCCCAAATCAGATGCGGGGTTTGTGACAAACATCCACACTCCACTTTCAGTAGGTCTTGCACCATGTGTACACAACAAAGTGCCTGGATGAAAATGTTGCCCTGACATCAGTGTGAAAATACTTCTCCTTTGATGCGTGGCATTAGTGCATCAAACAGTGAACATCCTAAAGGACAAAGGAAGGTGGTGTTGCGCCGTCTGCAGTGACGATTTAGAGACCTCTACAAGCATATGCAGAACTAGACAGAAACCAGTGAAAGGAGACGAGCGCGTCTAACAACACAGGACACCAACACTTGCACAATGTGTTCTATAATTCTAACCGTGTTTATGAATACTAATTATTTATGTCATCAGCAAACATGTTATTTTATGCACATTTATATCTATCTTATTGTGTTATTTTAATTGAGTTAAATCTACAAAGCTATGCTTTTGTAATGTTCTTACTTTAATAAATTTATTAGAGATAAGTTTAGTGGCTTAATTATAGCTATTTGTATTTTGAAAGTGTAACCCTCTTGCTGCAACTAAAATTGTCTCATTTTCATAGCAAAAGTTTTGTATATACTATCTGTAAGAGACCATTACCTCACCAAAACAATAGCTTGTGTAGTGATTAGTCCTTTGGGTCGACAGTCCAACGGACTTATGGCATCACTCTGCATCCGCCATTAGTTCCCATAACCCAGACTGTTTTTTTCTAGTTTTTTTAATTTGGCATAGACATGGGCCACCGCCACTACACGGTCATGTGACCATGGGTGAGTGACAGTGACCAGCGGTGTGGTCTTCAGAAGTAAGTACGTTCGACAGGAGGTAGTTTTGACAGAAAGGTGAACCATGGCCACTGTGGCAGTGATGCTGGGGTAAGAGGAGTTTTTCCTTGGTAGGAATGCGTTGGTAGTGTGGAAAGGAGGAACATTTGTACAGAACCTACAATCACTATATTATCGTCTGTGCCACGCCTACAATCCCGCCACGTTTGAGTACCTGCCAGACACAACACTCTGCACCTGGCCCCCATCGAAGCCAAACAGCGCAGTGAGCCGATCAAGGGGGGCGTCGACCACAAACTTCACCTCCGACCTCTTTGTGAGCCGAAAGTAGCCAAAAAACTAAAAGAACTTCTCGTGGACAAGCTACGGCATGAGGTAGCTGAGCTACGCACGATAATTATGGCAAAAGACAAGCAGATCTTAGATCTGACGAAAAAAGTGGAAGTCCTTGAGGATAAGGCTGATGATCTGGAGCAATACTCCAGAAGGAACTCCCTGAGAATCTCAGGGATTCCGGAACGAGAGGACGTCTTGCAGGAGACGCTTCGAGTCGTCAACTCGACGCTCCTCCCTCCGTTGACAGTGGACGAGATTGATCGTGTGCATCGTGTCGGACCTAAGCTGCCGGACAAAACTCGGCAGATCCTCATCAAACTCGCCACGTGTTTTCACGGCAAGAAGAGGCATCAAGTTCACGCAGCCAGCGCCGGGACCGTCAACAACACTGACGACGCACCCAGTCTTTGTCAATGACGACTTGACAAAGACACGTTCACACCTCCTCTACGAGTGTCGCAAGGCCAAGAAGAACGGCAAGATCAAGGAAACCTGGAGCATTGGTGGAAATATCCTGATATGGGACAACGCCAGTCGTGTGTCTCAAATCAAGAATATTCGTGATCTCGACAAGCAGGCTGTGTGACATTTGACACGCACTTATACCGTTAAAGGCTCACACGTTCACGAAGTATACCGATGCAGGTATAATTGTTTTCATTTTAATTCAAATGGAATAATTATTATAACATTTTAATACTTGTTAATGAGACCCGCTTTGCTGTGCTCATACTAATTAACTAGTTATGTTTTACTTAATTGTGTTTTCGTTGTTGACAATGGTTCTTACTCAGTCAACTATTATGCACATTTTGTATTCTAGCGTAATTAGTTTCAGCAATGTTATGTTTCTTCACAGACTTATAAGTATATTTCTTCACGGATTGTATATAAGTCTGTGGTTTCTTCTTGTATTTTTGGACCAAGCTGTTTTGCATAGCCACGTGTTCATCCATATTTAATTATCTTAAACTTACTATGTTTGACCTTTATGAATGTGTATGCAAGGTCTCAACTATTATAATGATACTTATGTTCGTTTATTTAACGATCTTTTTCTTGCCGTATAGCTTTATTCTTTCTACAATGACATCGCTCGTCTGTGACCTAACTAAATACTATATTGAAAGCTATTTATTGTCAAGAAAGTATGGGTGAAATATTAAATAATTATACTAAGCTAGATCTCAGGTATTTGTGCGAGAGAAATACCCAATATGAAAATGTAGAAACGAACCCTTTCAATTTAGCAGATATAATAAATAGTAATTATTATGATGTTAACGATATCCTTCCTGACAAGTTTAGTCATAACTTCCCGTATAAAGTGCTTCATCTAAACATACAAGGACTCTCATCAAAATTTGATAAACTTCAAACATTACTCTCAGAGCTCTCTGATGCACATGTGGAAATTGACTATATTCTGTTATGTGAAACTTTTGTAAATGATGACAATGCGCATCTTTTCAAGCTACCTAATTATAACTTTATTTATAAAAATAGAAAGATTAAATCTAAAGGTGGTGTCGCGATATATATCCGTGATAATATTCTGTATAATCTTCGAGAAGACCTTAGTACTTTCATAGAAGGTGAATTTGAATCCATATTCATTGAATCTATTATTAATGGTCAAACGTCAATCGTAGGTGAAATATACCGGATTCCTAATACAAGTGTTAATTTGTCTATTCAACGGTATGAGGCAATATTACATAAAATGGAAAGCTCAAACAGTCAAGTTATAATAGACACTGATCAAAATTTCGACTATCTAAAAATTAATTCTTATAAACCCTCAACTGACCTTTTACATCTATATCTAGCCGCAAATACAATTCCCACGATTACTAAGCCAACGTGTATCACCCATACTTCTACTACCCTCATTGATAACATATATGTACGGCACACAACCCCATTTGTTCACTCTGGTATACTATTCAGCGATATATCTGACCATTTACCTATATTCTGTCTCATCGGAAAGCGGAAACCTTCAAAAATACGTAACGAGCCATTAACATTCAAATATAGACCTTTATCTAACGTGTCGATCCGACACATAAAATTTGCACTCCATCAAATTAAATGGACATATCTTCATCAGTTAGACATAAATAATGCGTTTAAAACTGTTACTGAACATTTAAATTATATCATTGCATCATGCGCACCAGAGAAAACTGTCAACATTAAATCGAAATATGTAATTCGAAATGTTTGGATGACTACAGGACTAATGAAACCATCTTTAACCTCAAATAAACTGTATCGGAAATGTATTAGCAAACCTAAGACACATCCTGCTCACATCCGTTATGTTAAATATAGAAATATCTATAATAAGTTAAAACAAATTGCAAAAACAACCTACTATGCTAATCAATTAAACACATTCAAGAATGACTCTAAAAAAACATGGAATTTACTCAAGAATATGATTGAAAAAACAACGATAAATCTGTCATTCCTTTACATTTCAAACATAATAATGCTGTAATTAAAGATCCTTATCAAATATCTAATGCATGTTGTAATTTCTTTACAAATGTTGGTCCAAACCACGCCACTGCAATACCTCAATCCAAAAAATAATTTACATCTTATCATCAGAATTGCCCTAAACTTAAATCAAATAGTAGTTTGATGAGCCCAACCGATGCAAGTGAGATCAGGGAAATAATGAAGTCACTTCAACCTAAGAAAAGTACAAGTCACGACAATTTGAGTGTGCTTGTTATAAAGTTATTTGGTGAGCAAATAGCTACGCCTTTATCTATTTTAATAAACATGTCAAAGTCTAAGGGAATAGTACCAGATGAATTGAAAATTGCGAAGATTATACCTGTCCATAAGTCAAACGCTAAAGACGACATTTCCAATTACAGACCTATATCATTGTTACCTTCAATTTCTAAAATACTGGGAAAAGTATATATATATATATAAAAGGACTTTTCATTTCATTCAAACAAATAAAATATTAAATAATAACCAATAACGTACCCCAAGGTTAGGTTCAAGGTGCCCCACCCATGGGTCACCTTGAACCACGTTATTATTTTTAAACATCAAAATAATGTCAAGATGTGAAAATGCTAACAAACGTTGATGTTGGCAGAATGTAGCCAGGTATCAAGACTTTCAAACGAAGTCGTTTAGGTTTCGGATCAAAAATTCAAAAAGCCTGTTCACGGTGCCCCACTCTCCCCTACGACTTGTCATAAACATGGGACAAACTGGAAATTGACGTGACATGCAAACCTGGAATGGCGTCAGTAAAACCTTTCACCATTAATTACTTTTGTGGACCAATAACAAACTTCATCTGGTCTCACAAGATGAACCAGCCAAATGCTCGCCTTCCGGACTGTACAAGTAGGTGGACATTATAAGAAGAATTTGTTTTTATTTGACCATTATTTCAAAACAATACACACATACACGTCATCCATGTCATACATAACCAATCAGAATACAAACATAAAAATCATAGCAAACATGGTAATAATGTGTATAATTATCAATACAACCTAGGGTCAGGAGACTCCTCTAAGACCAGGCTAGTCACTATCGAGGAGCCACCTTTCAAAAAATTTAACATACTAGAATAATTTCTTCACCTAGAACAAATTCTTCCAGAAACAAACCAAAAAAATAACCAAACCAACATAATATGAAGATGCATGTGCGCAGCTGACAAGATTATTGTATTTCAAGTAAAAAGGCTCTGTTTTTAAATATAAATACTGAATGAAGTTTTTAGGTGGTTTTAGATTCTTAATTTTGCATACATACATAGCAGTTTTGTCTAGTGCATGCTACTTCATAACTTTGTAAGAAATACAGTTTAACATAATTTACAAATCCCTGTGTACTATGTGACATAAGTTTTTCTTTCACTATTTCAGGAAGGTTATTTAATAATAGTGGCAAATTATGTTCTTTGCAAAATCATGTTTAATTTGATAAGTGTATATTTTATTTTTGTCTCTTGTGTCATGACCATGTACCTCATATTTAAACACAAACTTCCATTTCTGTAAATAGCAAAGCAGGTCATTGTGTAGATATTTATAGTAAAATTTGTATTGTTGTAATTTAAGGAAGTCACCTACTTTTAATAAGCTAAGTTGTTTGTACAGTGGCTCAGTGTGGGAAATGTAGTTCTTAAAGTAATAATTCTCAGGGCTTTTTTTTGTAACTTTATTATTCTATTTGATTCAAAGCCCCATGCCATGATGCAGTAATTAATGTCTGGCACTATTAATGAATTATATAAAAATTAATTAATATCTAGAGGTAAAATGTTTCAATTTGTTTAAGATTCCAATTTTCTTAGAACACGCATTTGATATTTGTTCAGCGTGCTTCTTCCAATTTAAATTTGTATCTATAATTAAACCCAAGAAATTAAATTCCTTAACTTGATCAATATTTATATTGTTGTTCTTCGTTTATTAAAAATTAAAAATGTTGGTCATATGTGTTATGACTGAACACATTTAGTGTACTTGACAACGTTGTGTCGTTTGCATAAATGAGAAAGTTAAACATTTTACTTGCTTGTGCAAAATCATTTATGTATATGATGAATAATAGTGATCCTAAAATTGAACCTTGTGGTACACCTGTTGTTATTGATAGCATATTTGATTTGATATTGTCAATTTCCGTATATTGTTTACAATTTTCTAGGTAGCTGCTGAATAAGTTGAGATTTGTTCCATGTACACCATAATATTTCAATTTATCAATTAAAATTATATGATCAATTGTATCAAAAGCCTTGGAGAGATCTAAATATATATTAATTGGTATTTCATCTTTATCCAGTTGTGTTATTATTCTATCAATTAATTATAATGCCGCATATTCTGTTGAATGCTTCGGTCTGAAACCATATTGATGATCAAACTAAAGCCTAGAGTCTCTTAAATAAGATGATAATTGTTAAAAAATAATTTGTTCAAGTATTTTTGAAATAGCTGGTAGAAGTAATGTAAATATTAACCACCTGTTTTTTCCATTGTCATCTACAGTAAATAAATTAACCTTTCGACCATTACTAGCTTATGAGTGCCCCCTTTTACTCACTGAAATATTTTGTATTATAATTATTTTGATATGGGGGCACATTTTCAGTTTTGTGTGTATTTACTTTTAATAAAATTCATTACCAGTCCAAAAGTTGAATAAATTAAACTAAAGCACGGTATTTTGTATTTTACTTTACTCCACTCACAAAGAAAACTTTATTTCTTCTGTTATCACATGCTTCCTTTTCAGTAATACTACGGTGGTTCGTAGACTTGGATGTCGCCAGCAAAGTTTTGCATGGGGCAGGCCATTCTCTTATTGAAGAAGAACACGTCGAAACATGTCCAGAACATGTTCCAATGAAGTGCCTGGATGAAAATGTTGCCCTGACATCAGTGAGAAAATACTTCTTCTTTGATGCGTGGCATTAGTGCATCAAACAGTGAACATCCTAAAGGACAAAGGAAGGTGGTGTTGTGCCGTCTGCAGTGACGATTTAGAGACCTCTACAAGCATATGCAGAACTAGACAGAAACCAGTGAAAGGAGACAAGCGCGTCTAACAACAGCACAGGACACCAACACTTGTTGCATATCGTGCATCTTGCGGCACTATCAACATACTTACATGCGAAGCTCCATCAGAGCGCCTTCTCCCGAAGGAAGACTGCATAGTTACCCCTGGCATCAAAACATGTAACCACATTGATTGGGTTGGGGGTGTGCTGAAACTGGCAACCACGTCGACTGCAACTTCTACCACCACTTTGATGCCAAGTAGCAGACACTACCAGTGTTCTGTGTGCATCGGATTCCATCCATAAAGGCAACTTTGTAGTGTTCCGCATTCACGGAGTGAAAGCAGGATCCGAGTTCAACCATGTTGCACTTGTCACCATGACTTCAGGTGACAAAGAAGTCCATCGTCTACCTGAACAGGATGGGTGGAAATTCTCCATCATGGATCCGAAAGAATGGATGGGGGACAAAGCTGACATTCTGAGAGTACTGGCGCAGCCTTCATTGGATAATCGCGACAGATACGATTTCGGAGAAACTGACGTCTAATTAAACAGACCTACAAGGTGTAATCAGTGTATCATCAAAATGACATTATGTAATTTACAGTTTCATAGATTGATAATTATTATGTAATTTGTGCTGTATGCCTACTGTTGTTACAACCTACAAGTAATTCAATATTAGTTAATTTTGTATTTTGTTCGAAGCCATAATTGTTATCCCAATTAGTTGTATATTTTAATACAAATTTATTAATAAAATGAAAACTAAACTTGTTTAAATTGATTTGCTGTGTGATTTATTAACTATAATATATTGGACAGTTTTCAGATAAATGCAGGCCTAATACAAACACCATTCCTTGTACAATTTGCACAATGCCACGCCCGTAACGCTTATGCCACACCCATAACGGCAGCTAATTTAAGATGGCCACTTAATTGTTCACATTATGAATAAAACTAATTATATATTAAATACAACTGGTATTAAACTAATTTATACAAAATATTATAAAATGTTATCATCATTAACAGAGCAGTTTAAAAAAAGAGCATAGGTGGGGTCAAAACAGGTTCCGCTGCATGCCACACCCGTAACGGTTTTTCAACACCCAATAAAGTTATCACTTATTAATCTTCAATTTCAAATAATGTTCAGTGTAGCATCATATTAACACTGTGCTTCATCAAAAAGAATACAATAAAAATATTTTTCCAGATATTGAAGCCTAAATGTTGATTTTTGTGTGCAAATGCCACACCCGTAACGCTGGAATTAGCCATATGCAGAACTAAACAGCAACTGTAGAAAGGAGACAAATGCGTCTAACTGTCACTCTAACAACAGCACTGAATACCAACACTTGCACAATATATACTACAATTCTAACCGTGTTAATGAATACTAATTATTTATGTCATCAGCAAACATGTTATTTTATGCACATTTATATCTTTGCTTTAAGGATAAACCACATTTAGAACATGAAAATGTTGTGCTATTTTAACTGAGTTAAATCTACAAAGCTATGCTTTTATAATATTCTTACTTTTATTAATTTATTAGAGATAAGTTTAGTGGCTTAATTATAGCTATTTGTATTTTGAATGTGTAACCCTCTTGCTGGAACTAAAATTGTCTCATTTAAATAGCAATTTTTTTATATACTATCTGTAAGAGACCATTACCTCACAAAACAATAGCTTGCGTGAGGCAGGCATACTCTGAGCTGTCAGGTGATACACCAAAAGACGTGAGAGACATCGATGTGTCATACGATGCAACCTGGATGACACGAGGGCACCAGTCACTCTATGGAATCGGCAGTGTCATCGACTTGATCACCTGCCTTGTGATCGACGATGCACTACTGAGCCTGTACTGCCATGGCTGTTCCACTGTGGGTGATCACATGGCCAAGGACAGTGATAAGTACCACGAGGGGAAAAGGGCACGAGTGTAACAAGAACTGTCATGGCACTCCAGGTGCAATGGATGCTACAACTGCAGAGATCCTGTCGCATCACTCTGTACAGAGACATGGTTTCCGCTATGTCACAGTCTTGTCAGACGGTGATGCGAAGACGTATGGCCACCTCGTTGACCTCAACGTTTACTGAAACAACTGCCCAGTGACGAAGGAAGAATGTGTGAACCATGTCAGAAAGAGGCTTGGCACAGCATTGAGGAAGGTGGCAGGTGAGGGCCGCCAGGAAGGTGGCAGGTGAGGGCCGCCAGGAAGGTGGGAGGTGAGGGCCACCAGGAAGGTGGCAGGTGAGGGCCGCCAGGAAGGTGGTAGGTGAGGGCCGCCAGGAAGGTGGCAGGTGAGGGCCACCAGGAAGGTGGCAGGTGAGGGCCGCCAGGAAGGTGTGTCGTCACTGGTGGAAAGGGGCACGGCAAGTTGACACCGGCCACAATCATGAAGTTGGAGAAGAACTACATCAGAGCGATACGCAGCCACACGAACGATTTGGAAGGGATGAGGAATGCAGTGTTTGCCTCATTCCTTCATGCGTGGTCGATTTCTTGATTCTTCATCCACCGAAATCGTACGCCCGGCAACAATTGGGCGTCCTTCAACATCCAAATCTGCCAGCATCAACGTCGGCCGTGTGCGAAGACGTGGCAGCAGTGAGCACAAGCATAAATCATGTGCATTTTTGTGCTCCAAACCATGCGATGATGATCTACACCTCGTGCAAACTGATGTTATGGGAAAGCGTTTCCTGGAGATCAGAGACCAAACGAAAGACGAGAACGTCAGATCTAGCCTATCACTTGTGAAGCAACCAGGCGACGCGTCTGCACATGAACTGTGGTATCACAGAGATTGTCTTAGAAATGCTGAGCGACATTGCGACTCTCTGAGATTGTATTTTCCAGGGTTAGATAGTAATATTGGCAAATGTGTCTCAGACATTGACATTATTAATGCAGTGAAGTGTTCGCTTTCAAGTGGTGTCGTGCTGAACAGGAAAGAAATCAGTGAAGACTACATGTCTATGCTCAGTGAAAATGGTGTTACGTTGGGGAGCTCCCACTACAAAAAGCACCTAAAACTTCTGATAAAGGAAAATGTTCCAGTTGTGGAATTTGTTAAGCCACATCGGCTCAACGAAAGTGAGCAAGTAATGAGCAGCAAAGCACTTGCTCAAGCTGTGAATAATGTGGCACATCAGGAATCAGAATAGACACTCAAACATGTCGCTGATGTCGCCAAAGTACTTCGAGGTGAACTGTTGAACCATCGTGATATGTGGCATTTCACAGGCAGCATGTATTATGAGAATCCACCTATGGTCGCCTTCTTTCTGCAGCAGTTGTTGTTCAGTACAAACTCGAAAATGGTGTATGAAAAGAGAGATGAGGCTGTGAACAAAGCTACCAGCATTGTATCACAAATACTTGTGCAAAATGTCAAAACAAACGGCAGGTCAAACATAAGCCCAAATCAGATGCGGGGTTTGTGACAAACATCCACACTCCACTTTCAGTAGGTCTTGCACCATGTGTACACAACAAAGTGCCAGGATGAAAATGTTGCCCTGACATCAGTGTGAAAATACTTCTCCTTTGATGTGTGGGCATTAGTGCATCAAACAGTGAACATCCTAAAGGACAAAGGAAGGTGGTGTTGCGCCGTCTGCAATGACCATTTGGAGACGCAGAACTAGACAGAAACCGTAGAAAGGAGAAAAGCGCGTCTAACAACAGCACTGGACACCAACAAAATGGCATTCTTCGCGATTATTACTGTCATCCCAGCAGAATAATTAAAGTCAGTGTTATATTTCAAATGCTTAATTGTATTGCATTGCAGCTGCTGCAGTCTCCAGCCCAGCTGTTGCAGTCTCCAGCCACTGCGCCAATACTTTGGACCACTCCTCCGAAACACCGGGTCACTCGCCAAAGTCATCTGATCATTGCGTCAAGACTTTGGACCACTCCTCCGAAACACCGGGTCACTCGCCAAAGTCATCTGATCATTGCGTCAAGACTTTGGACCACTCCTCCGAAACACCGGGTCACTCACCAAAGTCATCTGACCACTGCGCCAAGACTTTGGACCACTCCTCCGAAACACCGGGTCACTCGCCAAAGTCATCAACCATTGCGCCAAGACTTTGGACCACTCCTCCGAAACACCGGGTCACTCGCCAAAGTCATCTGACCACTGCGCCAAGACTTTGGACCACTTCTCCGAAACATCGGGTCACTCACCAAAGTCATCTGACCACTGCGCCAAGACTTTGGACCACTCCTCCGAAACACCGGGTCACTCGCCAAAGTCATCTGACCATTGCGCCAAGACTGTGGACCACTCCTCCGAAGCACCGGGTCACTCACCAAAGTCATCTGACCATTGCGCCAAGACTTTGGACCACTTCTCCGAAACACCGGGAACCAGATCATGTGAAGACGAATGAGAACCAGAGGTTCTGATTCGTCTGATTAT
The DNA here is from genome assembly GCA_964017155.1 of Oasisia sp. SBJ-2009. Taxonomy (NCBI): domain Eukaryota; kingdom Metazoa; phylum Annelida; class Polychaeta; order Sabellida; family Siboglinidae; genus Oasisia; species Oasisia sp. SBJ-2009. The sequence continues at coordinate 46,240,242 of OZ024856.1, forward strand.
TAAGAGAAAATGTTTGATTATAGATCTACATCACAAGCAATGTTAAAGTGTTTTGCTTTTTATAAGTTAAACATATCACACGTTCTGCAAGTGCTGGAGATAAAAGTTGCTTTATTCCATTTCAGCTTGATGAGGATGGTTTGGAGATGACATATGAATTTCTGAAGTCATTGGCCGTAACAAATACGATGAAAGTAATACAAAGCTTTTTGCTGAAAGGAGGCCCATTACTTCCAAAACCTGGTTATACATCAGATGAGAGCCATGGTCCTGTACCTATGCCAGGGTTTCAAGGACAGCCTGTCAGACTGCACACACCGGCTGACAAGGCGAAGGTACTGCTAAATGTTTTGTGATGAACAGAAATACACTATCAATGGATGTATAATTTTGGGGGGAAAAGCATTCATAAAATTATTGGTATAGCGGTAAAATACCACATTGGTATACTTACATGCAGTATAGTGTAGTGTAGAGCCTTTATTATAACAAAAAAACTTTTATTTTACTTTTTACAAACAGTTACATTTAAGTTACATACATGTTAGACATACTGACTGAAAGCCATGTTAGTCTGACATGTAATGCTACCTCCATATGTAATGAAAGCATTGCTCTGCAGGAAAGTGAACTACCCGTGACACCGACCATAAAAGCCCTGTGGGAACATCACAGTTCCTCGCATGCACTGATGTGTAAGGTGAAACTGTCCGGGTTTGACTTCGGCACGGTCAAGCCCAACAATGATGTAGTTGATAATGTAAGTGTTACTGGGCTGTGCGTGTAAAGTTACGTTATTAACTGTGGTGTAGCAGATTCAGCAAATATGTATATTATGTATGCTGCATAATGTAGAGATGAAAACTACAACCATATTGAAGTCACATCTACATTAATACAAATTTCTCCTATGTATTTTGTTTATGGACTCGTGCCTCCCTCAACCTCCCTGAGCAATGTCAGGCAATTTGGCTAATAACAAGTACATTGTTTATTATAGGTGATTCTAGCATACATGCGGTTGCTGGTACAACGGAAAAAGGCTAGTGACATCGACAGCCATGTTATGAACATGCTACTGCAGTCACCCACTTCAGCATCCTTGCCGAAGGTATATGGACATAATTATAGTATGAAGTACATGATTTGTAGTGCTCTATACAAAATACAGCCTCCAATTCTCATTGTTCGGTTTAAAAGGGCAGTGTCTTTTTCTATGTAACAATTCATACTATTTTAGGCGTGACATTGGCTCCACGGGAACACTAATATTATTAATCATTCCGATATTTAGGCAATTTTAGTGGAAGTACACAATTTTAAAGAATGAAATAAATCGTTACCTTTCTTTTCTGAAATGTGCCTCTCTGTGTCATTGGAAATGCAACTGTTTTCTGTTGATATTTTAAATATTTTGTTTGAAAATAAATCAGCTGTATCATTAAATGGAATGTCTCTTTTAAACATAATTTAACTGAAATGTGTATTTTTACACAGCAGATCACCGTTACTCAGAATTTCTTAATATGGCAATCTTTTCAGCATGTCTTCAATGTTGAAAGTGTGGTGTTGGCACCTATCAATACCTCAGGCAGGCACTGGGAATTGTTGGTGAACATTCTACCCTTCAGAAAGGAACATCATTTATGTAAATCCACTGGGGGAGAATGCCACACGAATACAAGCAATACTAAAAGCTTGGAAGATCATTGCCAACAGACATGACACTCAAGTACCTCAAGGGACCTGGACGGTCACCTTGCGTCCACACACCAGACAGACAGACGGACACACCTGTGGCGTATTCGTAATGGAAGTAAGTATATATGTATTTTACATAGAACCATGACAGCTTAACGAGTTTCGGTTTCTTGATATTTCATTATTTACTTACCTTATTTCATAACACTGACGCACTGTTTGCAATGTCCATTTTTGCAAAGGTTCTGAAAAACAGAAATAGCTTATCAAACTGTCATATATTTGTTGTTTGTTACATTACATAATACATTCTGAATGACAAAGACCTGGTGATAGTGGACCCTATCAACACCTTGCGCAGACGGTTTACAAGGCGTCTGTTGCGTAACACTGACAAAGGTAAGTGTGCTTGAATAACGATTACGTACAGCTACAATTTCATTCCACATATAAAGTGTGTTCCAAAGTTCAATTACGTTAAGTACACGGAAAAATTACAATTGCCATGTACAGGTAGTTTGCATGGCCTTCGGTTGCTTTGGACAACAACAGTATGATAGTTATTACGCAAAGATGCAGTTACACTGAAATGTAACTTTACCAAAAAATTGATAATCATTGATATCAGGATAGCATTATCTATTGTAAATTTTCTATTTAAGTGACTATCATTAACTATTCACAGCTGCATCATGACTACCTTGTGCACTGTATTCACTGATTAAGTGGTTAGTTGCACTGACAAGTGTGTCCTGGGAATGGTGATATAGAGTAACAGTGGCGTCTCACTGTGTACACCTTCTTAAACTGTTCCCTGTGATATCAACAACACAGCATTCATGTTACAAGGACTCCCCAGAAGTAATGTCTTCTGAATGGATGGATACTGTGTACTAAGAACTTATATTTACCGGCATTGTATCACAAATACTTGTGCAAAATGTCAAAACAAACGGCAGGTCAAACATAAGCCCAAATCAGATGCGGGGTTTGTGACAAACATCCACACTCCACTTTCAGTAGGTCTTGCACCATGTGTACACAACAAAGTGCCAGGATGAAAATGTTGCCCTGACATCAGTGTGAAAATACTTCTCCTTTGATGTGTGGGCATTAGTGCATCAAACAGTCAACATCCTAAAGGACAAAGGAAGGTGGTGTTGTGCCGTCTGCAGTGACGATTTGGAGACTTCTCCAAGCATATGCAGAACTAGACAGAAACCAGTGAAAGGAGACGAGCGCGTCTAAGACAACAGCACAGGACACCAACACTTGCACAATATGTACTACAATTCTAACCGTGTTTTTGAATACTAATAATTTATGTTGTCAGCAAACATGTTATTTTATGCACATTTAAATCTTTACTTTAAGGATAAACTACATTTAGAACGTGAAAATGTTGTGTTATTTTAACTGAGTTAAATCTACAAAGCTATGCATTTGTAATGTTCTTACTTTTATTCATTTGTTACAGATAAGTTTAGTGGCTTAATTATAGCTATTTGTATTTTGAATGTGTAATCCTCTTGCTGCAACTAAATTGTCTCATTTTCATAGCAAAAGTTTTGTATATACTATCTGTAAGACACCATTACCTCATCAAAACAATAGCTTGCGAAGTGTTTACTCCTTTGGGCCGACAATCCAACGGACTTACGGCATCACTCTGCATCTGCCATTAGTTCCCATATCCCAGAGACTGTGTTTTCTATTTTGGCCACTACACGGTCATGTGACCATGAGTGAGTGACAGTGACCAGCAGTGTGGTCTTCAGAAGTAAGTACGTTTGACAGGAGGTAGTTTTGACAGAAAGGTGTCAGCCACCTAGCCTCAGCCTTAGCATATAGCTGCCTTTGGCTGTGTTTTGCCATACTTAGAATAAAATATTAAATGTCATAATTCATAAATATAATTATGCATGTGTGCATGTATTGGTGCAGCTTTATATTTTGGTAATACTATTATGATGAAAAATATAGCATTAAGATTTCAGTAACATAAACACTGAAAAGTAACTGTTGACAGTGAATGGATTCATGCTTATTGATGTTATAGATGCATTAGTTTTATTTAAAACAAATGTTATGGTCTATCATAAGACTGTAAACAAATTCACTATATACAGTACATATTTATTAAATATTCTCAACTGGTGCATAATTAATTTTGTATCTACTGTGTTGTACAGGCAAGCCTGCCAATTTGTATGATAAAACAAATTGTGACTGGGCGCCCACCATTAGCCTTGGCCATGACAAACTCAAGCCGTCACATGGAGCAACAAGTTTGGCCCGATATGAACGTATTGTTAGTCAAGCTGCAAAGAGATCTCGTCTAGACACAGCCAACACACTACTGTCCATGCAGACTTCCTTAGTGGAAGACCAAGCACATGATGTGATACCACCAGTAACCGATGATGTTTCAAAAGAGTGTCAGACTGACATGAGTGGTGATGCACTACATGGGAAGGAAGAAGAGATGAGGAGGCTGACGCTAGAGTTGGCATCGGCAAAATTGACCGAGTGCAGCTTAGCTGGCAACGATGATAAGGTGAATTTTCTTTCCGGCCTGGCAACCCACGACATCTTCATGCAGCTGTACAACTTTGTATCACCCCATCTACACAAGATACACAGATAGTCCCTCAGTAAGTTTCAACAATTGTTGATGACACTGATGAAACTCCGCCTGAATGTGTCAAACAAACTGTTGGGCTTCATGATCAATGTAGCACAGTCGACCGCCTCAAGAATCTTCTTGAATACACTCGACATTCTATATGCCATGGTGCAGCCACTAATCATATGGCCAGGCCGAGATGAATTGAAGAAGACAATGCCGATGGAGTTCAGGCGTCATCTCGAATCGAAAGTTTTGACAGAAAGGTGAACCATGGCCACTGTGGCAGTGATGCTGGGGTAAGAGGAGTTTTTTCCTTGGTAGGAATGCGTTGGTAGTGTGGAAAGGAGGAACATTTGTACAGAACCTACAATCACTATATTATCGTCTGTGCCACGCCTACGATCCCGCCACGTTTGAGTACCTACCAGACACAACACTCTGCACCTGTCCGCGTCGAAGCCAAACAGCGAGCTATGGATGATAATTATGGCAAAAGACAAGCAGATCTTAGATCTGACAAAAAAGTGGAAGTCCTTGATGATCTGGAGCAATACTCCAGAAGGAACGTTGTAATATGTCATTATAGCATCCTGTGGTTTATGTTGTTGACAGAAGATGTAATCTGTCACATGTTATGTAAGCCTTATTTGAATAAAAAGTAGTTATTTTAATGTAGTAGGCTGAACAAGCAACGTTTTGAGAATTTTTTATTAGATAAGGCAGGAATAAAAAGAAATTTACAGCATTAGTATCATCATTTGGAGACTATGTACAGTGTACTCAATTTTCATTATTAAATTATACATCATATTTTATAGGGAAAGCAGCTTCACTGTACGATGAAACCAATCCAGACTGGGCACCCACTGTTAAGATGGGCCACAACAAATTGACATCTCCAGACTTGCAACAGAAGCGACACAAGAGAGTGGAAAAGCGGGAAGTGAAGAAACAAGCAAGTGCTGCTGCTCAATCCTTGCTACTATTGCAACATGTGGACGATGGTGCCTCATCAGCAAATCCAGAGGAAGATCTGTCTGTGGGTACAAAAACATACATAGACACCAGTTATATCATCATTTAAATGGTGCCATGTGATAGATACTAGTATGTAGTTAATAACACTTTTTGAATTTTTTTCTTAAATATTTACGGAGAAATTCAATTTTTAAACCTTAAAATTGTTGCATTTTTGTCTATAGGATTTTGTTCCATTTCTTGTGCACAGACTGCAAAATGACTGCATAAAATAGGTTGGAAACCAGTAATAACATTGGAACCAACGTCGGCGGCAAAAAACCTGCACCAGTTCTGGGACGCGTTACGCGGACAATGAGCGATGCTGCCATCTAGCGGACGTTGATATACCTAACAAGGTGCTGTGCCTGTGACAGAACTGACCTTAATTAAGAAGGATTTATATTATAAATACAAGTAACACCATTCGGTATTACATTTATAATTGTTAGCACAACACAATAATAAAAGTCTCCAATATTTACGATCGCACGCGCAAACAACAACAAAGCTTGTAAATATGGAACAAAGATGGGTAGCAACTTTGTGAATGTCAACGTGGTCTGTCGTTTTCGCGCGCTCTGCCAGTTCGGGACCCGCCTACGTAGTCGTAGGCTACGGTGCATCGGCTTTTAGTCTCTTAATCAACCGGGAAAGCCTCGAGCTCTTCCAGTTAGCAACCTGGTATTTACGGTAAACACGAGGTGATTGGAACGCGGCAACTTACTTATTATTTATTATATCATTTACTTAACTGTCTAGACTTTAGTATATAGACTATAAATAGAATAACGGTCCATAGAATAATGTTACGCCTACCTGCCATGGCCGATGCCGCATGGCCGACTGGTGATATGCGAATTGTCGCGACTGTCGTCCGTATTGTAAATTGAACACAACACATTTGTTTTTGCAACTTTCATAGGTTGTCATACACTTATATGGCATCAAAATGTGAATATGCAACTCAGTACAACGTGCTCACAACAACAATCATGGACGCCGAATTCGTTTGTCTCTTCTATATAGCGCCACCTGGTGAAGTGAATGAAGAGTAGTGGCGCCTTCTAGCGTGATATATTGACATTATTCTGGGAACTCAACTCCGTGATAAATCGGTGTATGCTTATCTGAACGCATATTTTGACATATTTTTGCTTCTCAAATATTTGTTAAGCGTACTGTATATTTCAGGGATCAGTGGACACGATAAAAATATTTTTTGAGCAGATAAACTTTACCAACAATGTGTTGTATGAAGTTACTACATTAAAACTAAGGATATTTCATGATTTTCTTGTTTAAAAAAATATTAGGATTATAATAAAAAAGAGCAATATTTTAAATTAACACAATAGATGGCAATTTAACCAGTTTAAAAATACTAAAATGATGTTGTGAAGTGCAATAATATCTCGTAGCAAACTCTGATTCGGAACTAGCCAATGAACTATACTAACTTTCTAATTCTATACATAGCCATTTTTGTGTCATCTGGATTTTTTAGATGTTTTAAAATATAATTGTTTTTTATCCCTAAATATGTCACCTTCAAATGACTGATCACTATACCAATGCTAAGGAATGGTGATATTCACATCACTATTATTGTGTGGAAACCTGGTATGCATTTGTTGGTTAGTTTTGGGCTAGCTTCTATTCTCTTTTGTAACCAAAATAATGACAACTGAGAAAATGGCACCAAATGGTTCTACAAATAATATTTCATTAATAGTGACCAAAATATATAATTGTTTACCCCTCCCCCTTAATCCGTACACATATCCGACACACCTATTCAAGTGTTCACATATCATTAACCCTACAGATAATGACTTATAACATGCATACTGATACTATATAGACATATTTGTATCAAAATTGTTGAAATTATTATGTAAATAAATTAGATTGGGAGGCTATTTTACCCTAAATATCAATTTCTGTTTACAAATGCTGTCTCTATCTTTGTAAATTATCATGACATGTCAATCATAAAAACATGAAATGCATGCTAAATAAGAACTAGCACAATTTATGTGTGCATTAATTTGCTAGTTTTTTGGAGTCTAGCTGTTGTTTTTAAAGCTAAAATATAGTGACTAAGAATTGAGTATATGTTAAAATAAATTAATTTATTGTGAAGTCGACATGTCAAGCTGTCAAAAAGTTCAGAAAACAAAAATAATCATAAAAGTATTTTTTGGCACATGCACATAATAGTATGAATACATTAACTCAAATATTGCACGGGAGCCAGTTTTGAAGACAGAAATTGATATATAGACATTGTATTATTGTATGGGGCAGACTCAATACCACTGACCAAAAATTACCTCAATCTATAGCTATCATATGGCGGCCAAAAAAAGTGTGCATACATTCCCTTCGAACAATTCTGCAACTGTAACTGTGACCATAATTGGACCGTGTACAAGATAACAAAACACATGTTACATATAATATGTATATCATTATATAATACATATTGGTACATTAAACATTATGGCAAATAATGCATGTATGGATATATACAAGACAATGTGCTGGTTCATAAATACTGTCACTACTGAAATACAAATTATGTATGTTATGCACAGAGTTACTTATCTATGACCAAAGTTTGGCCATATCAGTGTCAACACTTGTGCCCTTCACAAGATCCTGTTCTTTTCTCAATCAGAACATTAAAAGGTGCTTCCTCACCTGGTTTAAAACATAACAAAGAGCATTAGTTCGGTTTAAATTGACCAAATTACATCCAGTAACAACCCAAAGACAATTTCATAGCAGACTTTTTGCCTTCAACTTATCAAATTTGTCTGTTTTTGCGAGAGCAATGTAATGTAAATAATAACAATACATCCATGATTGTACATTTTAAGAATCCCTAGAACTAATTCTGAATCCAGATTTATATAAGCTTCGAGCTTGTCTGATGAATTCACCGATACTAAAACAACATATAACAAAATGCAAATGAGCTAAATCATTTTAAGTGAGAGGTGTGGGAAAGTTTGAATTCTGGAAACACCATAACATCGCCCGATTTTTCAGTAGCGAAATGAACCACCCCAAAATGAACCACTGCACATATTTGGCATTGGTAATAAAATGCATTATAGGTATTTATACCCTACATCGTCTTTGCTGGAGCGATCGTTCTTTGCGTGTTCTCCTTTCTTTGTGCGCTCTATACAAAGTAAACACGCGAGTCCTGTGTCCTCGGGCTCGTAGCTCACACTCGTCACGACACCGTCATCAATCAGCAACGAGTACCTGCAATCAAATCATTATTATTTGTAGAGCGCAGTGGCTCAGGGCCCGAGCGTCGGACTCTTGATTAATTTCTTGTAATCATAAGCCTTTGTTTCATAAGAATTGTTTTATTGATCCATAATCATCATGACAATGTATCGATAAAATAACTGTGTATGCGCTGTTTCTAATTTGGGATCTGCCTAAACCATCCACAGTTCCACACAAGGCACAGTCATATTTGGTACCGTCTTTCAGACCTCTGTTTTTATAGGTTCAAGAAATGCGTTCCACCTCATCAACAAGTGTGTGTCTTCTACTGTGACATCTGTGGTCTGGGCATAGGTCACTGCGCATGGCTGAATATTCATTATAATCAGGTTGCATCATTTACCAAGCAGGTGGCAGCAAATCTGATTAGTTAATCATTTTTGTTGCACAAACAACACCCATATTAGGCACAGATATGCAAGACACGAACAGCAACTACTTACTGGAAAATATTGTATTTTACAGTACATCTATAATGTATACATGCATACATAGAATCCCTTTACACCTAATCAATTCAACTATTAAAGAACATAGTTACCTTTGTGATCTGTAATTTCCTAAGAAGCTCCTGAAGTCTATCGCCATTTCTATGGCTTTGGTGAATTTACAATTTGTGTCCGCTAACATCCGGAGCTGAAATATAAGAGATTTTCTACACTTGTCTATATGCAACCAAATGTTGTTACAGTAGTAACAAGTGGGTTAATAACTGCTATTGAATCAAAGAACACAAGTTTTCATACAAACCATTTTATTCCAACCTGCACACATACGAAGCCATGACAGTTTCACACATTCAAATGTTTGTCTCTATTAAATGTATAATATTATATAAGTCTATTTACTCTACATTGCTCCAGTTCACTCAGCTGTATGAATGAGTACCTGGCTACAGACATTGGCAGATACTTGTGTACAAACGGTCTTCGTGCATCCATTACAACTTGGCTAGAAGTGGAGATTGTGTTCAACAGAGCAGGTGAACCAGGAAGTATTGTAAAGTGCCTAGATCAGTCCTGAGGACTGGATACTGCACTATATCTGAACTTACCTTTACCTTTCAAAGACATAGCATTGCTTTAAAATCACTGCGTTAACAAAGTAATTATTACAAAACAAGCTAAGTTAATAATAAAAATTGTACCATAGCATGACCCATAAGGGTAATTATTGGTTACCTCGTCTGAGCCGTATTGGCTGTGCCATGCATCCATCACGTATGGGTCATTGACAGACACACACGCCAGCACACTGTACCCTTCTTTCTGCAACAAAAACCCTTCTTTCTACAATATAAACCATTCTTTAACCCTTCTTAAAACATATTGTTTATGTATGAAACTGGTCAACTATTAAAATATAGATATATTGTTAACCTATTGCTAAACCTGAAAATCAAAATTTGACTACCATGATACTAAAAATTTAAAACAAAAACAGGCATCAGTACAAATTACAGTACATAATTAGAATTGATTTGTGGAAGTTAGTTGTAATTGAGCTGGCTTGAAATTGAATATTCTGCAGTAGCAGGCACGAGCCAATCGACTCATTTCAGTGACATTAAATGATGAACGTTTTAATAATATGTATCTAATTATATGTGATTATATTTACACATTTTTCAAGCACAAATAAAACAGTGTTAAAACACACTTGAATACATTTTATGGGATTTGGAACTAATGTTTTGAAATATGGAATTATACCTAACAAATAACAACTGACCTCCATGACTGGTTGAAAACAAATTAGGAGAAATGCCACAAATAGATACCTGAAATGTATCGAAGTGGGTGACATACTCAGGTATATGACCCTAAAACAGAAGAACAGAATAAATGGAGTGACACAGAATAGACAAACTACCACTGAACGAGTGTAACTATACTTCTTACAACAGCAGTGGGCATAAAAACACTGGACAATGGCTAATCATTTTTTGGCATATATATATATAAATATAAATATGGTACACTGTTTTTGAAATGCACATGAATTATGTAACTGAAGCACCACGTGGTATGATGGGACAACGCTATTGGTTGATGTATTATACCATCTACTCTTCCAGATGTATTCTTTTCAGATGGAAAGGAACACCACAGAGAGTTGAATCTCTTGTCTTTTTGTTCAGTTTTATGTGTTTTACATGGTTATGGATGGTTCAAAATACAGAGATGTATTGTCAGTTGGTGATGTAACATCATATGGAATATTTTTACAATTATGAAAACTTGTTATAAAAGCATATACAATTACTGATTCAACAGTGTACCAGTATATGGCACACAGTTCTAGCAGGCACTACACAACTCATACCAAGGAACATCCTGGCAGGAAGGCACCGGGCACTGCAAACAAGATGCCTTTCTTCCCTTTGAAAAGTTCATGTATATTCACAGCATTGTCAGGCGTCTTCTCATAAACGTCTACGTCTGGCAAGCGATCTCCAACCTGCAAAATATAATCGATATACTCCAGTAGAGGTTTACATGTATAGCAAAGTTACAAGTTAACTATCCATACCCTGGCATTCACACTTAAGCTTCAAGCACAGTGTTGTCTTTTATAATTGTATTTATTGGACAAATATTCTTCATTATATAGTGCTGGTTCGATACGCTATCGATATCAAAGCATATTGCTTGCCAGGCACTGGAACCTTGCAGAAACGATTGATTCGCCCCATGCGAACATAAGCAAGTCACACTTAACCCTTTGCAGAAACAGATGGTTCGGCCCAGAGAGCCGAACACGCGTTTGGCCGAAACATCCGGCTCCCTCGAAACAGCTGTATATTTCAGTTGGGCTGGAATGCTGGTTTCTTTGACTAACAGTCAGGTGCTCTCTCTAACTAACAGCATCCCGGTCACCACCGTTGATGTTTTATTATGAATGGATAACAGTATTTTAATATTAATTCGATGAAAAATCAAAAGCAGATGTAGGTGTCAGGGATCATGTCAGCTTTGGGGCCACGACTAGTTTATTATTATAAAATAGGGGTTTGTGTTAGGGTATGCCTTATGCCATGGTGTGTGTATTGCATAATGCAGCATGCTACAGGAGCCCAACCTGCAGGGTAATCAATCAACCATAGGTCATTAACACAGTAGGAACCCTGACTACTAGAACCCAATTTTATAATAGTAGACTGGTCTACTCTAGATAAGCTGTGCCCCCCAAAGGCAAAGGGCAGGCAAAGCTGCCATGATCCGGTGTGGGTAACTGCAGACTCGGCATGGGCACACGGCTGGAATCTTGACATTTTGATATCTATATATTTCAACGAGAAAAGACAACATGCAAAGCTCTCATCTTAAATGTCTGGTCGTCATCTCAAGCCTAAATGTGGAAATATTAACAGCAAGTGCGACAACTGGATGCACGTGACGCTGGTGTAATCAAAACAAATCCAATGGCAATGGCCAATGCAGCTCAGATCGTGTTTACGGTCGTTACATAAACCGAGTCAGAGTTCACTACGAGGTCATTATTGCACTTCACACGGCGTCATATTCGTACAAAATGTGGGCACACACATAGTACTTCCCGCTTACCTTAATGTTGTGATGTGATAGCACTTGTGTACTGAAATAGCGGCACATTTTCGACCGCCGAAGCGTCGCAACAACTACGCAGCCCGCCATGCTGCGAAATGACGTCACGAGGGAAATCTCTCTGCGTACAGTGGCCCCATCTATCGTTTTATCCGTAACTTGACTTCGACTCCCCAAGCGTGATACTAACTACTTTTCAGTCATGGTTGGGTGCGCACTGCGCACGCGGTGATAGCTAATTGGTGTTGTCTGTGTTAGAGTTTGCTTAATCAAGTGTAGCTGTGTGTGGTGCTTCTTATTGTCTTCGTCAACACTTCAACAAGCTTGAGATGGAGTATTTTCCAGTCATTGTTGAGTGCGCATGTCGTGTCTATGACTATGTCTATGACTATGTCTATGAGTATGAACTTGAAGGCTTTGCCTTGGCTTTGAAGCTTGATTTTACTGGCTGCATTATTACGTCATTAATTAGTTTGCTTTATTGCAATGCATATGGCTTTGTAATACTATTCATCAAGTCTGGCAGTTCTTACTGGCAGTACGAAATTGTAAAGGACATATTAATGTCCAAGGAAAAATATGTTTTTTACATGCATATATACTACATACCCAGATAACAGACCCACGTTGGGCCAACGTTGGCATTTTACGTTGGGCCAACATTGGCAACGTACGTTGGGCCAATGTCATTTTGCTCGTTGGCCCCTCGTTGGCCCAACATGTTGACCCAACGTTGGGCCAACGTTGGCAAATTATAATCCAACATTGGCCCAACGTTGGGCCAATGTTGGCTCAATGTTGGGCCAACATTGGATCAACGTTGGGCCAACGTTGGGTTATGGATGTGCCACCGTTGGCCCAACATTGGGTTATGGATGTGCCACTGTTGGCCCAACATTGGCTCAATGTTGGGCCAACGTTGGGTTATGGATGTACCACCGTTGGCCCAACGTTGGGTTATGGATGTGCCACTGTTGGCCCAACATTGGCTCAATGTTGGGTCAACGTTGGCTCAATGTTGGGCCAACGTTGGATCAATGTTGGGCCAACGTTGGGTTATGGATGTGCCACCGTTGGCCCAACGTTGGGCTATGGATGTGCCACTGTTGGCCCAACATTGGCTCAATGTTGGGTCAACGTTGGCACATCCATCTTTTTTGGTCTTGTATTTAGAAGCTACACGTTTCTTATATAGCACACATGCAGGTCTTGGTTTTTTAATAATGGTTTATTAATATGGAACTGCTCATAACATTGATACGGTCACATCACTACACATAAATACACCCACACACATGCACACACTCACATACATCTACATACACACCACCGCAGCTACACGCACACAGCAGCATAGCACACAACACACTCACTCACACACATCTACATACAAACCACCTGAGTTACACGTTGACAACAGCATAGCACACAACACACTCACCCACTCACTCACTCACTCACACACACATGTACACACACTCACACACATCTACATACACACCACCACAGCTAAATGCACACACACACACACACACACACACACACACACACACACACACACACTCACACACACACACATACACACACACATACAACACAAACACCACACACGACATAAACACACATATGTACACCTATGTATGTATGCATAAACACAAGTGTGCACTCGTGTTCACACACTCGTATGCACACACATGTGCACACATACATATGCACACACATGTATGTGTGCATAAGTATGCACACACGGATTGATTCGCAGGTATACACATATAGACAACCAACACCCACACAGACAATACATAATCACCACACACACACCACATATACACATGCACACAAGTACACTTATGCACAAACAAGTATACATACACACACGTATATATGTACACACATGGGTATGCATACATATACACACATGTATGCACACATAGGTATACACACACACACACACACACACACACACACACACACACACACATACACACACACACACGTACAACCAACATACACATACCACATGTTTGTGCATAAGTGTACTTGTGTGCATGTGTACATGTGGTGTATGGTGTTTATATGTTGTCTATGTGTGTGTATGTGTGTGTGTTGGTTGTCTATATGTGTATACCTGCGAATCGATCCTTGTGTTGCATGCATATGTACACATACATGTGTGTGCATATATATATATATATATATAAATATATATATATATATATATATGTGCACATGTATGTGCATATGAGTGTGTGAACATGAGTGTGCACATTTGTGTTTATGCATACATAGGTGTGCATATGTGTGTTATGTGGTGTGTGTGGTGTTTATGTGTGTGAGTGATCGAGTGTGTGTGGGTGTGTGTACACGTGTGTGTGTGTGTGTGCGTGCGTGCGTGCGGGTGCGTGCGTGCGTGTGTGAGTGACTGCATGAGTATGTGTGTGTGTGTGTTGTGTGCTATGCTGTTGTGTGCATATAGCTATGGTGGTGTGTATATGTAGATGTGTGTGACTCAATGTGAGTGTGTGTACATGTGTGTGTGTGTGAGTGAGTGAGTGAGTGTGTTGTGTGCTATGCTGTTGTGTACTTGTAGCTGTGATGGTGTGTATGTAGATGTGTGTGCATGAGTGTGTGCTTGTGTGTGGGTGTATTTAAGTGTAGGGATGTGACGGTATCATATGTTATGAGCAGTTCCATATTAATAAACCATTATTTAAAACCAAGACCAGTGTGCTATATAAGAAACATGTAGCTTCTAAACACAAGACCAAAAAATATTTTCGTTAAGCCAATTAACGCTGGCCGAACATAAAAACCTTACGTTGGCCCAACACAACGTTGGCCCAACACAAAAACACATACTGCACATAAGCTTACGTTGGCCCAACATTGGGCCAACGTTGGCCCAATACAAAACCAATGTTGGCTGAACGTTGGATTATAATTTGCCAACGTTGGTCCAATGTTGGTCCAACTAGCAAAATGACGTTGGCCCAACGCCCAATGTAAAATGCCAACGTTGGCCCAATGTTGGCCCAACATTGGATTATAATTTGCCAATGTTGGCCCAACGTTGGCCCAACATGTTGGGCCAATGTAGGGCCAACGAGCAAAATGACGTTGGCCCAATTTTATTTTCCAACGTTGGCCCAATGTAAAATGCCAACGTTGGCCCAACGTTGGATTATAATTTGGCAACGTTGGTCCAACATAGGGCCAACGAGCAAAATGACGTTGGCCCAACGTATTTTGCCAACGTTGGCCCAATGTAAAATGCCAACGTTGGCCCAACGTTGGCCCAAATTTGTATAACTGAAAATTTAACTGTATAATTATGTGGATTGTGTCATTAATTGAACCACCACTGTACCAACATTAATAATATCAAACTCAGTTTATTTGAAATTTATGTTGGCGGTACATCGTTGGCCCAACGTTGTTCACCCAACGCCAACATTATGCCAATGGTACCATAGTTGGGCCAACATTGGGCCAACGTAGGCTTGCTATCTGGGTAGTCTTGTCACCCTGCATGCTTAATTTGCACTCTTTTCACTTCAGGATCTGGGTAGCCCCCTAATTTAGGGGGCCTAAAAGCTCAGGAACGGGGTTGAATTGGGGACGCAGTTTGATAGTTTCCGAGGCATAAAAAGGTGTTATCTTGATCCTAAATTATTAGGCGGGAGGAAGCTTTTTGGAGAGAGCATGACAAGTAAATTTAGGGAAATCTCTCGTTGGATATATTGCTTTTTTTGGAGAGCATGTAAATTTTGGCAAGCGTCTTTAGTTGGGTGTATTGGTAGATATTTTGAGAACCTAATTATAGTTATTTGCTTTGGACTCACCAGCCCTGTGTAAAATCACCCTCTTAGATACCGAAAGAAGACACGCTTGAATGACATGGAAATTACACAGCTGGACAGTAGCAATTACAATGGACAAACACTGTAACTTAATTGTATAATTAGGACAATTTCCTTTAGTATTCATGAAATAACTAGGGATACTTTAGGATTTGGTAATCTATACAAACCATTTTAAGCTGTTTGCCAGTATTATACGAGATGTTGCATGAAAACAAACAACACTGCAACAGTTTGCTCTTGACAAAGCAGTATTTTAATAAACAAATTCAAAGATATTATATATCTTTAGCCCTATACAAACATCATAATTTTATGTACATAGTTTACATATAACTGTAGACATTCTTTGGCACAACTACATAAAACTGCACATTCAAGTACAGCTTTTAACTATATCTTAAACAATGATTGTTGACTTAATAATGATCAATTTACTGTGAGCTGTGTATATTAACACATTGTCTACGTAATTATGTAGCCATTGTATTTACATATTACAAAACTGATCTTTTCTATGTCGTCTTTCTGTATGCCCATTAAGACCTGATTGCATCAATTGTCACACCCCCAAGTTCACATATTATTATCTGAAACTGTGTAGGCAGAGATAACAGCTGATATGCTCTTTCATCCCAACAGCGATCCCAATCAGTGGGAACAAATTCCTCTGAGCAAATACCGTACAGATGTCAAATATTGCGTGCCAGTGCTTATTCTTAATGGCACTGTGGCGTTGCAGTTTAACTTCATAATTATATCATCCAGAATTCTTCATGAGGTAGTTTTTAAAAGAAACCGCAAATGAAGAAATTACCAAATAAAATCAACATCACGCTGAATGATATATCGACTAAATGTCATGCTGTGCAGTAGTGTAATGCTTGTGAGTTGACAAGTTATATACCTAGCTTTAAGAAAGACTGCAGTCGTATGTACATGTTTCAATGTTGTGTGTCTTTAATACATGCGGATTATAATACAGTGACAAATGACACATAAACAAACATGTGGGCAAAGAAATGCATGAAAGACTTCTTATAATAGTGACAAAAACATTGTAATTCCTGGCGTTAATGCTGCTCCGTTCAGTAAGACATGCAATGAATGGTAATGTACAGCTGCAGTCATTGAGGGCGATCTAGGGTCACTGAGGTGACGGTGGTCACCGCTTCCCCTTCCGACGACCAAATGGGTGGAATCCCGACTTCTTTGAGGGAGAGGGAATGGAGGTGGCGCGGGGAAGGGAGGAGTGGCCGGGCAAGTTCAGTGGCATGTCCTGGCTGAACGACGTGCTTGTCTCCATCGACTTCCGCTTGTCTCCTTTCCCTGCAACACACAGTGAACCAACTCAATAACTGCGAAGGAGACTAGCAAGATGCAGTTGTTGAGTGTGAGTGCGTGTGTGTGCGCGTGCGTGCGTGTGTGCGTGCATGTATGCGTGCGTGTATCATCCTAGAGTGTTACTGTAAGTTCCCCACCATAGCAGAACATAGACTCTAGCAGGAGTTGAGATCTATGCCATTATCAGGTCTGTAAGACTCAGCAGTGAGCATTCTTGGAGGGACATTATTGTTTGATAGGACCATTAAACAATGACGCACATAAATCAATCAATTGATCAATCGATTGGTCATTCAATCAGCAAATCAATCAATCATTTATTGTCAAGTGAAAAATGCAACCAAAGAAAACTACAACAAAATATATATGACTTATAATGAGGATAACCCAGAAATAAACATATATTTCACACGGATACATTTCTTTTTGGGCACTCATATTCAAAGGTAATCATTTTCGATTTGGCTTTTCCAAATCACAAGTATATTTACTAAACTCATTATGTTCATTTATTGGGCAATTAACTAAACTTTAATTAGTATAACATACATACCAACTGACATATAAAACAGTTGGATATTTTTAATTAAAACAAAAAATCCTGGTGACATGAGTACTTGCTTAGAGATACTTTTTTTCATATACATCTCTACAGATGATTCAAACTTCAACAGAACTCAAACTTGCAACAGATCATAGAGTGCAATGGCTTAGGGGTAGACTCTCGACTACAAGAACCCGGGTTTGAGTCCTGTGCTGCAGTGTTAAAACCTTGGGCAAATTTTTTCACTCTACATTGTTCCAGTCCACTCGTCTGTCTAAATGTGTACCTGGCTATAGACAGTGGTAGATATGTGTATGAGCAGCCTTCACACATTAATTGTAGCATACGGCTGGATGCTTCCCAGAAAAGCCAAGATGGTGTCTGAGGGAAGCGGTCTCGAGGACTGGACCTTCTTTTTCTTATGGTTAACTCATTACCCTATGTTAGCCACATGTTTGTGACTAGAGTATTGCCGAGCTTGGTTTTCAGAGTTGTCCTTCTCTAGAATTAGTGAGTCCACTACAGGTTACACATTTACCCCCCTGTGTGGGATCTATTACTTCCCCTGGCATAGACACCAGATAGAAGGGACCACCAGCTTTTAGTGTCTCTTCCGAAAGACAACAGCAATGTGAGGTGAACAAAATTGCCTAAGTTTCCAAACGGCGGTAGGTCGGATTGAACCACCGTCCCCTCAAATGTCAGTCCAGCACTCTACCACGCGACCACTGCCCCTCACCTCCTACTGCGCTATATAAGAACTTGCACTATATAAGAACTTGCGCTATATAAGAACTTGCCTTTTACTTTAAATTTCTGCGTGTGAAACCAACATCCCACCATTCAACAGGGCCAACAATGACATAACCACCACTGAGTGACGTCTCACCTAGTTTTCCACCGGCGGCACACACTTGCTGGCGGTGGTGAAGGAAGGCGACTTTACTCCTGAAGTCGGGCAGGTTGAAGCCGTTCTCAGCATCACTCCTCACCCTCTGTCGCTCCAGCTGCAGGGCCTCCAGCCACTGCTGCTTCTCTATGGCCGTGTGACACTGCAGCAGGTACCACTTGTGGCGACACAGGTCAAACACCTTGAAGGCGTTCTTCACTTGCACGTTGAACATCGCATCTGTTGACAACACAGGCAGTTGTTAATGTTTACAAAGTCATATTTATGTCCCCAAATCACAGTTCAAAATGTGGGTTTGCAGCATAACCAATTAATTTGCCCTAGGCAGAAATAGCCAGCAACCTTCATGACAATGTATCTCCAATATGTATGTGGATATATGTGTGTATATATATATATATATATATCGGGGCTCGAAATTCCACTTGTCCGCTAGCCCGCAACAACTGGAATTGCCACCAGATAAGTGAAATTGCTACTACTTGTCCGTGGAACAACTTAGCTGTTTGCAGACAGGATTTGTAATCATTATTTAATTGTCCACTCAATGTTTTATATGTATATATATATATATAATATATATATATATACAACTGTATATATATATATATATGTGTGTATATGTATATATATACAGTGTATATATAAAACATATATGTATACATGTATACATATATAACATGAATATATACACACATACATGCATATCAATATTTTGATACAAACATACATACATTACTTACTAATGAAAGTGAAAATATGTCATTTTAGTATATTTATGACACAAACTATGTTCGATCATTGTCAGCAGTAAATTGCAGTCGTTGCCATCTAACTCCAAAGAGACCCATCACTGTACCTACCTTTGCCGTCCATGATGGGACATACTTCACAATTGTCCATGTCAATTCTGCCCTTGTAGACCAACAAGTCCCTCCATAGCATGTCCTGTGTGGAAGAAGATATAAATGTTAAGTGATCACTGGTTTTTGTCTGTGATCTGCCAAAATATGCAATTTCATTAATTTAAGCCGAGGATGGAAAAAACCTGAAAATAATCAATCTTTAAAAAATTGTAACCTTTCTGAAATTCTTACCACTGTATTGAGAATAAAAGTTCTATGTGATTATCATTGAATCCAGCATGAATGTCACAATTGAAAAATCAGTTTGGAGTACCTACTATGAGACACGTAGAGCGCAGTGGCTCAGGGGTAGAGTTTCGGACTCTCGACTACGAGAACCCGGGTTCGAATCCTGTGCTGCGGTGTTAAAACCTTGGGTATGTTTTTTCACTCTAAATTGCTCCACTTCACTCACCTGTATAAATGAGTACCTGGCTATAGACAGTGGTGGATATGTGTACGAGCAGCCTTCGTGCATTAATTGTAGCATATGGCTGGATGCTTCCGAGAGATGCCGAAATGGTGTCTGAGTGAACAGGTCTGTCAGGGAAGTAAAGTGTAAAGCGCTTTGAATGAGGAGGACTGGATACTGCGCTATGTAAGAACTTGCCTTTTTTTACATACCTTTTTGCAGTAGATCATCTGGTGGTCAAAGAGGAAGAAGACTCTGTCTTGGGACCAGCCACTCGAGTTCACTTTCATCAGCTCACCAGAGTGAATCAGTTCTGAGCTGGTCTCAATCAGGTCCGTGCCCTGAAACACAACCAACTCCTGCAGTGGGCCGATTTGAGTATCCAGGACATCTGTCAAGAACCTTTTTTTTTATAAAGTTTGTATTCACTAGGTCTAGATAAGTATTGCTAATCTATATAAATAACACAGATTGTGAGGAAAACTGTGTGAATTTTAACTTTCTCATTACAAAAACCTGTAAAACAATCCTCACTGACTATTGAAAACAGATTAAGGGATATGCCTGGGTTTGGATTTAATAACTAGCTGCCAAAGTGTCCGAAGTAATTCAAGGAAGGCTGTTGGGCAATATCAATATGACTGCAGCCAAGGAAGTTATACCTTAGATATTGTGGTAAGTGTCGGTGAGGCTGCTGAATGTGGGAATGGTCAATATATTTTCCTATTACAAAGCGAACACAAGAGATTCAGAGCAAACACAATAAACGCTAATCGATAGAACATTTCAGAAAGAATATAATTCAATCAATAACATTTAACATTTTGGTCCTTCCTACCAGTTGCTTTGATTTTGAACACTTAAGATATTCCAATATCTCACAACAGTTTTTATTTACACTTGGAGGACAAAGCACAGTGAGTTTATCAAAACAGAAATAACAAATTGATAAATCTCACTTTGTCCGGAAATCCTCCCTCCACAGTTGATATTAAAAGTGCATGGAGGAGTTGACAGGAGCTTGGAGTAAAGGAAAGTGGGCTGGTCATGTGGGGAGAATGGGAGTCGACACATGAGACAGCAGATGCCCAGAGAGTGGGTGAGGGGGGAAAAGGATGCAAGGAAGATTGAGACCGCAATGGGAATATTGTGTCATGGGAGATCGACCTAGAAAGATTTAGAGAGGAACGGAGAATAAGGGAAACAAAAGATAGATGGAATTGGAGAAAAAGTGAGGAAAGAGAAGAGGAAGAAAAACAAGAGAAATAGTAACAGAACCATGGCCACCCTCACCCGCAGGAGGAAAACAACAACTAATAATTGTAGATAATGTAACTTACTTTGGAGCTTAATGTCGAAGATGAGTACGACGTTTCGATCTGTCAGCTACGGACCTTGTTCACGTACTGGTATCACGTGTATTGCCTCAGATTTCGGCGGGATAATTTGATTGTAGACGGCAGGGAGATGTTATCCCTGGTCTGTCCATGGTAGGGGCTCTCTGTTTAATATATATGGCCTCCTTCACTTTTCACTTTTTTTTACACCAGTATGTGAACAAGGTCCGTAGCTGACGGATCGAAACGTCGTACTCATCTTCGACATTAAGCTCCAAAGTAAGTTACATTATCTATAATAAACCATTCTTGGAGCCATGGACAATATATTCAATAACAACTAATAAGACGGACACAACAGTGAGGAACAGATTCTTGAGAAAACAGAAATGAGGATGTTGAGAAGAATAAAAGGAGTAACATTGAGAGACAGAGTAAAGAGTGTGGACATCAGAAAGGAGCTAGGTGTGAGTAGCATACAAGAGAAAGTAAGAGAAATGAGACTGCGCTGGTATGGACACATGCAGAGAATGGAAGAAAACGAAGTGAGAGCAGTTGGTGACATGAGAGTGCCAGGAAAAAGGCCAAGAGGGAGACCAAGAGGGAGATGGAAGGATGGCGTCCGAGGGGATATACAGACACTGCGGATCACCCCGGAGGATGCGCAGGACAGAACATTCTGGAAATCAAGAATTCGGGCCGCTGACCCCACCTAGTGGGAAAAGGCGAAGAAGACGAAGACACAGCAGTGAGTATAACCCTCGCCCCCACCTGCCAGTCGTTCACCCCGTTCTGCCACTCGGCCAGCTTCTGTAGGCTCTCCATCTTGCGCTTGCGTTCATTGATGAGTGCCGCGATGCGCCGCATGCACACGAGCGCCCTCTGGAGGCAATAGTAGTCGGGATGGTGCGGCCGCGTGAACCGGAGCAGCTCCTTCAGTTGCAAGGGGTACTTGCAGATCTTCTGCACGGGAATGAGCAGAAAGCCCTCGAGGGGGATCTCTATCATCTGCTGCAGTAGGCGGCAGGCCTACAGGGAGCAGAGGGTTAACGTTAATGCATATACCTTCAGGTGTACAATTTATTATTAGTAATGATACCGTGTGATCTTACATAGCACCTGTGTCCACTCCTACAAGATATAATTTACTTTAGTGATCTTACATGGCACCTCTACGAAGTACTATTTACTTCATTATATGAGGTTTTGGCAGCACGTAATGTAGCACCCACAAGGATATATGTAGACCAAATCCATTGGTGCCGTGAGTCAATAAAAAAAATTCCATATTCCGTTAAGGATTTTACTTTTTCATATTCATAGACAAATAGCTTTCAGTGTACCTTCTCAGAAACATGCGGGAAATCTGAAGAAAGCAATTATTCCAGTCTTGAAATGATAGTAGGTGAACTTGAACACTGACCCTTTGGAGTGACAGTAAGGCATTTTACCCTTGCACTACAATGCCCAACAAAAAATGCTTACCTTCCTTTATAATATATTTAACGAATTTACCATATTAATTTAATATTCCGAAGAAATATTTAATACATCCTGAGAGTTATGGATAGCCTACCTCGAAGAATTGCTGGTACTTCTTGTTCTGTTTGAGAAGACGCAGTTGCTCACAGGCCAGTGGGTGGTTGTTGCAGTATTCAGAATACAACTCAAAGCCTCGTCTCTGTAAGAACAACAAATAACAGTTATGTCAACAGGTGATCTAATAATAATAAATCATTACTCACATGCACAAGAAGTATTCAACTAGTTGACTGAGATACTGACATGCCTGAGAAAGCACTCTCCTAGTTGACTGAGATACTCACATGCACAAGGAACTATTCTCCTAGTTGACTGAGATACTCACATGCCTAAGGAAGCACTCTCCTAGTTGACTGAGATACTTACATGCCTCAGGAACCACTCTCCTAGTTGACTGAGATACTTACATGCCTAAGGAAGCACTCTCCTAGTTGACTGAGATACTCACATGCACAAGGAACTATTCTCCTAGTTGACTGAGATACTCACATGCCTAAGGAAGCACTCTCCTAGTTGACTGAGATACTCACATGCCTAAGGAAGCACTCTCCTAGTTGACTGAAATACTCACATGCCTAAGGAAGCACTCTCCTAGTTGACTGAGATGGGGCATGCCGTCTACAATGTGTGACTCGAGGTCCTGTAGAAAGGTGCTTGAGAAGTCGTGGAGCTCTACGATGTTGCCAAAGATTGTATTGAGTGTGTCATCACAGAACATCTCTGGCCGTCTGCAGGCCTTCTCAACATAGCCCTGGAGATGTAATAACATATAAGATTATACTATTAACATAGCCCTGAAGATGAAATAACACACACACTCTCAACACAGCTCTGTAGAAAGTGAGTTACCTTCCTGACATATAGCATAAGTACTATCAACACAGCTCTGTAGAAAGTTATCTTCCTGCTGATTCAAACCACAATATAAGTTAGTTCTCTATTACCTGCAAGCGTGGTATAACTTAGGTACAATAGTTGTAAGAAATCATTGTTGTAACATATAATCAATATTGACCTTTTCTGATGTACTACTATTTACTCCTAACTGCTACTGTAACAGCAACCAACAGAAAACTAGTTAAAAACACCCCACTGCTATTAAACTAACTGTTTCAATGAAGTGGGACCTACTTCCAAGACGTCGTGCAGGTGTTTCACGTAGTCGCGCTCTGCGTGAATGATCTCGAGCACCACGTTGGCCCGAGCCTGGTCCTTACTCAGTAGGTTGGCGCTGTAGCTGCGCAGGGCAGTGTCGGAGTCAATGCGACCCTCCTTCACTCTCTGGGCGAACTCATCCGCCGTGTTGTCCCAGTTGTTGCAGATCTGAAATAGACGGTAAAAGGAAATTGTTATAGAGCCATAGCTTTATGTAGAGACCCGTTCACCCATCATTTGGACGGGTAAAAACAAATATGGACGGGTAGATATATATGGGTGGACGGGTAGAAAAATGAAGGAGCAAAAAGGTCTTCCAAAACCATAGATATTGTTAGTTAAGCCTTGAAAATCAGTGTAAATGGTGTCATATGTGTGTTTTGTAGTCCATTTCAGGTCATCAGGCACATTTGAAAGTTTGTAGACTGGCTTAACAGTTAACATCCATGTGTCTACCAAAACAGGTGTGACTGGCAATAATTTGGTCCTGCATAAAGCCCTGTATAGAGCATTATATCCACTGATTAGGACTGTTTAAAGGGCTTTACAATTCACACCGTACGATACAAGTACTTCACTTAGTGAACTCATTTACACTGTTAGGTCATCTGAAGCAATGTGGTGTAATTGACTAGAGACAAATGTTAAGTAAAAACACCATTATTTAGAAACAAACTTAATTACACATGAATTGCCAATTACATAGGGGCACGATAATGATAATAAATTGCTGGGTCACATGTGTAAAAATGTCCATTACTTAAACACATGCTAAAAGGTATGTAGCAGCTGGCTGTCATAGGCTACATTTCAAAAGTAGTGTTAATGTTAATGATAGTTTATTATCTTCACTTAGCAAACATCTACAGTGGAGGTTCCTTTTTCTACATATGAACCGTTTGTGATCATGTGAAAATAATTATCTGAGGTTACAGAATTAAAACTTGTACTTATCACTAACACAAACTAAAATATAACTAATTTCAGATTTCAAATTTTGTGATGCAATATGACAACCGGTCATCATATCTTTGAAATTAAACATTAATTCATCAGACCAAATTGACCACACCTTGTAACATGCCTCCCTCCCCATATACAAGTCAAGTATATGGGGAGAGAGGCACCTCCAATTTTCAAAATGCGACGCCTGTAGATTTGTTTTTAATTTAATAAAACAATAAAATGTTAATTCCATCATGGTGGGTTCATGCAGTGTACACACAAATACTATCAAAAAAATAGCTGAGCATAGCAATATAAATTCTGGAGTACAATAATAATACACAAATGAAAATATAATTAAAACAACTTACAAACCAACAAAATCATTTAGTAATGAAATATTCAAATAACATCAAGCAGGATAAAACATACCTTAATTTAATTAATACATCTATGACAAATAAAAAGGTACGCTATTAAAGATAGATAACATTGACCCAACAGTGACATATATATCACTTGAACTGACCCTGACGAATGTGGCTGGGAACCATCCTTCCCTGTCTCCCACGGTCCCGTACCACCAGTCCCGCCCCGTGTTGTCCAACACCTCAATGACGTCCCCCGCCGTGAAGCCCAACTCCTCCACGTCCAGGGTCACATGGTCCCACAATGCATCAGCATATGTCGGCTGCGAACTGCTGCGCGCAAGTATCTACAAGTCAGTTCAACAAAGTGTGAACACAACTCAATTTCTGTAATAATTACGATATCTAATATTATTTTTGCTCAAATGTTTGCATGATTAGTAGATTCGATTAGCTGAAGTTGGTTTGTGTTATATATCAATTTAATGGATGTGTAATCATTACTGCATGCTATATCTAATATTATTTGTTACATCATGGATAAATTTAATTGGCTGAAACTTGTTTGGATTTCATACACATGTGGACATGTGTACACTGTAAATTAAAATAACATTTTATCGCATGTTATTTTGCAAAGTTCCAAAAACAATTTAACTATTTTCAATATTTAAATAAAAATCACTGTTTTTCATGAATGGTCTAAAATGTGAAACATCATTCAATTTCACTCAAAAATATTCCTCCAAATGTGTCATGTGACTGTAGAAATGAAACTAAAACATTTCATTCCAGTTAGTATAATTCCAGCAGCATACTTCCATATATAGTGTTATAGTCACACTCCAATTGAACATATAAATTTTAACTTTTCTTGCTGTCATTTCTGCTAGTAGCACCCATTTATTCAGGCGAGATCACATTGGTGAATACTCCTGGAAAGTACACTGTTTGAAGCCACTTAAGAGTGACCATGACATCAGCGACACTGTGACATGACATTCAGCGACACCGTGATATGACATCAGCGACACTGTGACATGACATTCAGCGACACCGTGCTATGACATCAGCGACACTGTGGTACTCACTCCCTGCAGGATGTCACCACTACACCGACGCACTGACGATACCGTTGGTGTCATCTCGTCAAGGTTGCTGTCCTCCAGTGTAGGTAAGGCCTTCTCTCCATCACTCAGACACTTTCGTATCCTCACAGCGAGGTCTCCAGCCTGGGCTGACGTTGACCCTAGTGAATGCAGACAATGGTAGATATAGACCATAAACCGAGCGTAAATAATTTGTACCAGCAACACAATAGGGCACCCTTTCACATCTGGAGAATAACTAACTACTGTAAAGGGTTCACATTTCTCCAAAGGATGGCAAAGCAAACATGTAACTTTGTTAGTACAAAATGCAACAGTTGTGTTTTATGAAATAGCTCATAAATTTGTAGCTCAGAGGCCATCAGCCCAAGGAAGTGATTAAGAAAGAACAGACTGATTGGCACCTGTGTGGTGATGCACTTACAATGCCCCAATGTTACCATACAGATGGATACACTTGGTTCACCAAACTGTATATCAATCTGAAAATATATCTCAGCTGACACATTTTCAGATTCAATATAACACAGTAATTTGAATCCATACCATAGTAATTATTTTAGAATCATGCAGTATCAAAGTACTTATTTCACATTTACAAAAGCTCATGATTTCAGGTGTGTGCATGTTCTTTATTATCTATAGTACAGATTTTCTACAAATGAAGTAAAAAT
This sequence comes from Oasisia sp. SBJ-2009, assembly GCA_964017155.1. Classification (NCBI taxonomy): domain Eukaryota; kingdom Metazoa; phylum Annelida; class Polychaeta; order Sabellida; family Siboglinidae; genus Oasisia; species Oasisia sp. SBJ-2009. The sequence continues at coordinate 46,267,569 of OZ024856.1, forward strand.
ATATATAATCCACATATGTACACACTTACACATAATCCATATATGCACACACTTACACATTATAGATGCATGCACAAAAATAAATAACGTCATAAATTTCCTGGTAAACCACAGGATAAATCAACTGTGGACACTGGTAACATGATCTGTTGTTATTCAATACAACCACAACATTGTTCACTGCATTGGCTTGATTTAGCACAAAGTGTCAGTGCACAAACTCCTTCTGTGGACACAACCAATACAAGTCTGGGCTCACAGACCTTGTACTAAATGGGTTCAGTCATGATACTGTGCTATCGATCCATCCAGGATGACACTCAGATGATCCACACAATCCACACACTGCTGATCCGTGGATCCATGCACACTGACACTCATACCAGATCCACACAGTGCTGATCTGTGGATCCATGCACGGTGACACTCATACCAGATCCATACACTGCTGACCCGTGGATGCATGCAGGATGACACTTATACCAGATCCACATAGTGCTGATCTGTGGATCCATGTATGGTGACACTCATACCAGATCCATACACTGCTGATCCGTGGATCCATGCATGACAGTCATACCAGATCTACACACTGCTGATCCATGGATCCATGCATGACAGTCATACCAGATCCATACACTGCTGATCCGTGGATCCATGCATGACAGTCATACCAGATTTATACACTGCTGATCCGTGGATCCATGCACGGTGACATGCATACCAGATCCATACACTGCTGATCCGTATAGATCCATGCAGGATGAGACTCACACCAGATCCACACACTGTTGATCCATACGTGTTACCAGATGTGTGTGAAATCATCTGATTAAAAAGCAGCACGTATTCCAAATTCACAACTTTGCTGTCCTTTCTATATAACAAGACACTTCATCACACTGAAGTTAAAATTAATCCATCTTTACTACCCACAGAGTTGTTCAAATGTCACTGTGACTGAATATTCCCAATATTTCAAAACACAAAATTGTTGTATGCATGTTCCCAATGACTTGACCACAAACAATTCTTTAAATTTAACTCAAATGAACAACATCTACATCTCTTCCAACGTCACTTCAGTGTGAGATCCAGAAACACTGAAACGTAAGTTCTTAGTTATCACCTTACAACAACACTGCCATAGGCGATTCTTCAGTGTCAAATCAAAAATAATCCGTGTTAGTATCGCGAGAGCTGTTGAGGTGTCAGAGCTGCGTGCTGTGTCTGTGTGTGTGTGTGTGATGTATCCTGTCGGTTTGTCACACTGCCTCGACCCACGCAGGAAATATTCAATGAATGTGTCACGACGTGCCCACGAGCAATCACATAAACCTTCCTCATCGTCACGTCTACAGCTGTAACGATTCACGCCCCTCGGCACTGCACAATCGGTGATTACACCGGCACACAAACACATCTGTGACCTGATCTATTGTATCCAAGACAGTCCTTGCGTCACACTCAGACTGTGTTCCATTGTATCCAATGTTGTCCTTGCGTCACACTCAGACTGTATTCTATTGTATCCAATGTTGTCCTTGCGTCACACTCAGACTGTATTCCATTGTATCCAATGTTGTCCTTGCGTCACACTCAGACTGTATTCTATTGTATCCAATGTTGTCCTTGCGTCACACTCAGACTGTATTCCATTGTATCCAATGTTGTCCTTGCGTCACACTCAGACTGTATTCCATTGTATCCAGTGTTGTCCTTGCGTCACACTCAGACTGTATTCTATTGTATCCAATGTTGTCCTTGCGTCACACTCAGACTGTATTCCATTGTATCCAGTGTTGTCCTTGCGTCACACTCAGACTGTATTCTATTGTATCCAATGTTGTCCTTGCGTCACACTCAGATTGTATTCCATTGTATCCAGTGTTGTCCTTGCGTCACACTCAGACTGTATTCTATTGTATCCAATGTTGTCCTTGCGTCACACTCAGACTGTATTCTATTGTATCCAATGTTGTCCTTGCGTCACACTCAGATTGTATTCCATTGTATCCAATGTTGTCCTTGCGTCACACTCAGACTGTATTCTATTGTATCGAATGTTGTCCTTGCGTCACACTCAGACTGTATTCTATTGTATCCAATGTTGTCTTTGCGTCACACTCAAATTGTATTCCATTGTATCCAATGTTGTCCTTGCGTCACACTCAGACTGTATTCCATTGTATCCAATGTTGTCCTTGCGTCACACTCAGACTGTATTCTATTGTATCCAATGTTGTCCTTGCGTCACACTCAGATTGTATTCTATTGTATCCAATGTTGTCCTTGCGTCACACTCAGATTGTATTCCATTGTATCCAATGTTGTCCTTGCGTCACACTCAGACTGTATTCCATTGTATCCAATGTTGTCCTTGCGTCACACTCAGACTGTATTCTATTGTATCCAATGTTGTCCTTGCGTCACACTCAGATTGTATTCTATTGTATCCAATGTTGTCCTTGCGTCACACTCAGATTGTATCTATTATAATCAAGACTGTCCTTTTGTAACACTCAACCTGTATTCTATTGTATCCAAGAGTATCCTTTTGTCACATTTACACTCTATTCTATGGTATCAAAGACTGTCCTTGTTGTCACATTCAGACTGTATCCTATTGTATTCAAGATTGTCCCTATGCCACATTCAGATTGTATTCCACTGTATCCAAGGCATCCTTGCGTCACACTCAGACTGTATTCTATTGTATCTAAGAGTGTCCTTATGTCACATTTACACTCTATTCTATGGTATCAAAGACTGTCCTTGTTGTCACACTCAGACTGTATTCTATTGTACTCAAGACTGTCCCTGTGACACACTTAGATGGTATTCTATTGTATCTAAGACTGTCCTTGTGTCATACTCAGACTATATTGTATTGTATCCAAGAGTGTCCACATATCACACTCACACTGGATTCCAATGTCTGCCTTTGAAGGCTACACAATTTTCAAGTTCAAAAAAGCTATCTTGACAAATGTGCGTATAAATGAAAACAAGGTATAAATTTGACAACAACAACTGATGGATGTCTACACACAAATTGGCAGACTTGTCTATATTGAAACGGTTCTGATGTCTGCTTGGCACCTGTGTTGTTGACTGCACTGATGCCAAGAAAACTACTCAAAACATCAGAGCCATCAGAGCCAGAATGGGCTTTAGCCCATTCTGGCATTGCCATAAATACCAGTTATGAGTCTTATGATAATAATAAATATTACAACACCTTCGAACAGGTTATAATAATAAATATTACAACATATTCGAACAGGTTAATCTGGAATGACAACACTTTATAAATGCTCTAATAAGTAACACTATTGTCTCCTGTTTTCATTCATGTTTAACACTGTACAGTACCTGTTTTTTTATTTTTAAAGAATTATTAACCAATGATCACCTCACCTTGCCAGCTGCTGCTCCACCGGTACTGTACTTTTCTCTCGATCAGCTCCGGAGCACTGCTCCGTCTGGGCAGTGTCTGTACCACCTTGTAGGTTGTTCGCTTCCTTGACGGCGGACTTCGACACTCTCTCAGCTTGATTGGGTGTGGCGTTGACATCTACAGGTAACAGGGGAACTAAAATGTTAGTCATACAAAACAGTTTCTTTTATTCAACAATACCTCGTGCAGAATCTGGGATGAATTGTTAAACTGTTGTTAAGTTATGATAAATGTAATATGTGTTCTATGACATCATACTGGACATTTTAAATTTAATTAAATTCTCATCACTCAAACAACATCTTGTACATAGCCAAAAATGACAAACTCTGAATATTTGGAGGTGAAAACATTTATAATCGAAACGTTTTATTATCTTTGTAATATTAGATGTTACATTTTTTATAACCAAACAAACATTGTTGTTTAGTAACAAATTGAAAATATGTTTGTTTTTGTTTAAATATTTGCTGAAGAAAATTTATGCTAGTTGGTAAAAGGCCATCATAATATTTATTGCAATGTCATGCGTCCCTTTTAAAAACCAAATACAAAGATCTAGAGCAGTAATCAATTCCACAAATCTGTCCACAAGGTAATGATGATCCATCACCTACGTCTGGTGGTAACTTCCGACACTCACCCGCCTCCCTTTCATCTTGCATCGCTCCAGTGCAGACAGCGTTCTTTCATCATTCTCCTCCAACGTTATCGTAGAACTAACTCTGTCAGTCAGGTGGTACTGTCGCAGCGCCTCCAACACTACTGCCCTGCCACCTGGGGAACACAACCGGCATAACCACAGCTGTAGCGAAATAAATCTGTAGCACTGCTGCACATGGACAGCAACTGAACAGATACTAAATGTCATCTGTACAAGTGATGCTCCAGAAATAATGAAACTGACAAAAATAGCACATAATAATCTTGATTTAAGACGACTACCAAGTACCATCAATATTTTGGGCATGTGATCAGGACATTGCACTCTGGGTCTATCTCATATTGATTATGAACTAAGTCTACGTTAGTGGAATGAAGTCAACGAATAGAAAAATGTTGCTGATGGAATTAAGTAATAACGTAATGATGTTCAGGCGTATCAGCTTTTCATACAGAATTACACAATTCTATTAACAATACTAATATTACAGTTATGCCATAGCCGACGATACTCAGATAGGTAAGATTAGCAAATTAATGTATGTTAGGGTCAGGCCTATGATACAGTGCAATTATCACATTTGAAAAATGAATCCAGAGGAAAACGGCATTTTTGGTACAAATAGTGTTACGTTGTCGTTGTTGCTAACATAAATTTTATTTGACTTGATTTAATATCTTGGAAACAATTATTCAAAAGAATACCACTAACCTACATGCTCCAAAAATAATACAGGATTAAAAAAGATAATAAAATAGCCCTACCTAAATCTGACGTGGACCGTTCCTTGGGGTGACATCTACTGCCCCTGTGCAATGAGGGAAGGGTGGCTCCAGGCACACTTAGACATGACTTGGGTCGTTCTCTTTTCGGTGGCACCTGGTCATGTGACTGCTCCAACATCACATGACTTGTAGTGACCTCATCAGGCCACGGTAGTTCACCCTGTAGATGCACAAGTAGGATATATCAGTATTGATCTATGGACATAAAATTTAACAGTCCTGTTTGAAAAGTAACACATCCTGGTGTTGATAATACTTCTTCATTACATAAGATCACTCTTAAGGAGCAAAATCAACGTTAAAGGCATGGTCTCAGCTCCTTTGTTCAGAATTAGCCGAGCAGGATTATAACGGAAAGTCTGCTGTCTAGAATGTGGGAAAGTAACATTCTGGTTAATTCTGCTCGCCTCGGCATTATTGTCAATGAATTCTGTTTTGAATCTGGATGTTGTGTTTACCATTTGAACAAGTTGCAGGTGGAATCTTTCAAACTGTGAACTTTATTCCGAGCTTAATAAAGTAACTAAACACAAATTAGCAGGCAGTAAACCTTCAACATGCATATTGTAGTTAGAAGAATGTAACATTAAATGGAGAAAAAAACTTAGGAGCTGGTACCATCGCTTTAAAAACATAAACGAGGCTTGTGACATTATGACCTCATGAGATTTGCTAGCAAAATTATTTGTAGCTACTTTATGATATAAAGGCACCAATATGTGAATGATAAGTTATTTAACAGAAACCATATATCAAGAGTGCTACTATCAGTATATTTTATAATGATACATACATATTCAGAAAGTAATATAGTGCTGCCATCTAGAGGTTTCCAATCTTATCAAGACAGCTGCAAAATGTTAAAAAAAGATCCATAAATTCCCACAAAAACCCAAGAGGCTATCATTATAACATTTGACATTCAACTGAGGTATGCTGCATTGGATGTTTTTTAGATGAAATAAATTTCGGTTTGCGGTTGATACAGGAAACGTCTTATGTAGGATCTTGAGCGATTTATATACCACACAGGAATGGCTAGATGAAAGCAGGGCACTGTTGATGCAGTCTCTTTCATTTCAACATATAAAAACATTGTAGCATCTGGAACTGAGACGGCATGAGGCAGATCTAAGCAAATGGTGTATTTGTGTTTAGCCTTTGCTTCAAGTAACGTAATGTAGAAGGTTATATTGAATCTGTATGCCCCATTAAGCATGCAAGGTACCACATGTACTGAACTGATATATCCTTTACAGAATATATGTGATGTGTGCACTAAAGGTTACAATCAACAAGAAAAAAACATGGCTTAAATATATTCCAAATCTATATTAAAGTTGTGGCTATAGTTAGGATGTTGTATGATTTTTTGCATCTAGCAGCAATGTCATGGCTTCGTTAAAACTAAAATAATAATTATTGTGTTTAAACCTTAATGTTAAGAATCATGTAAAGATGTCCTTTGACTGAAGCCATCTTGAAAAAGTAAAACATTATCTCTGAACATGTGAATTAATTGTAGGATAATTGTAGGATATGATAATTACGAAGAATACTAGTTACCAGACCACAGAACTCTTAATATGCTCAAACTAAAACATTTCTAAAACTCTTCGTCAATCCATTTATATTTAACTAGATTTAACAAGATTGCCACCCAGAGAATCACCTCTAGATGGCAGGTGGACTACGAAGCCCTCTGGCTTATCGAGAGTCCTAGAACTAGATGAAAATGCAGTATTCAAGTGAATACATTTACCCGATTTAGTCAATTTGAGTTCATCTAAACCAAGTGAAATATCCCATGTTTAGTAGTGCCCACCTAAACGACTGATGCCAATACATTCCATGGCGCCATGCCCACTTTCTCTGTGGGTTTTATTTCAGTTCACTAGAAACATGCCAGTAGTTAGCAGGTGACAAATCAGAAGTTACACAATTTTTATGTTTACACATGTCTGCCAATCTATCAATAGTGCAGGAAACTCTATTTCCTCTCCGGACTAATAGCATTCCAGATCAGCAAATAAAACACAGCATGAATGTAAACACTGAGGCTGAACAGCTGCGTGTGATGTAGTGACCGAGCTATCCACCAGATGGCAGCACAGACTAATGTGTTGATGCAGCTGTTGAACAGCTGATCGTTAAATGTCTTCACCAGAGCATATGTTGACTGAGGCTATTTATTTTTATGCCGTCTGATATACGCTAGGAATCCCAATCACACAAAAAGCAGAGTAAATCTTTCTAGCAGAAGCAACCAGAAATACCTTCTGCAGACAGTCGACAAAAACGTTTGATAATACATCCGGAAATTGAGGGAAAAACTATCCTAATTAATAGATTGTCTGTGTATTGTCTGCATATTGTCTGCATATTGTCTGTGTATTGTCTGTGTATTGTCTGTGTAACAGGCTTGAGACAATGTCATGTACATGTATTATGGAGACATGTTTCCTATGTTCAATATAAGTTAACATATGCTTTGCATTGAAGGTGTCAAATCAAACTGATTTATATAGCTGAACTGACTTTGGGGCAGTCTGACAGAATCTCCTCCCAAGTCCGAGATAAATTAATCTCCCTCTACGCTTGATCACTTCCTTTAACCATGGGTCTCATTTATCAATTGGTGATGTAAAGAAAAACCATAAAGGTATTTACAGTTATTGATAACATGTTTGCTGCTTGCACGAGATGCTTTTCTTCTCTCCAGTGAGTGCCGCTGTAGCAACGTGTTGTTGTCACTGACCAGAGCCAAAATGGCATGGCTAGCAGGAAAGAATTTAAAATAAAAAACCTTATTGAACCTCAGGTTCATTGTGCTTTGTTTTGTGAGACACAGACAGGTGGGTTGAAAACTTATGGTTACATTTCACTTGATTATATCCTAACACTTGCATGCCTGAAATGGATTATATTACAAGATCCTGTTTAAAGAAATGCATTCCAGATGCTACACAGCAACTAGACGGTGAAATCTCCAAAAGGTAACCAATTAAAACCACCAATAGACTTACAAACAAGTGACACTGAGATCTATGCAAGTGTCCCAAAATATTAACAAGACAAAGTTTTGTTTTAAAAACCCACCTTTGTCTAGAGAGAAGTAGCATAAACACACATACGCGTGACACATCGAGAGAGGAGACGGCCAGGAGACAGTAAATGTAGGTGTGTCGACCTCACAGTCATAGGTACACATACTTGTTAGCAATACGATACGTCCAAATATCAATCATTTAAAGTGCAGCCGCTAACTTTCTAAGTACCAACCGAGTGGGTTCAGCTCAATCGCAGAGTAAATACCCTCAGGTAGGTTAGCACGTACCTTGGCACAGATGACAGAGAACACTGAATAGTCCCTGACATGGTCAGCACATTCATCTAAATTATGGCACGCAAGGTGTGACATAACCGCCTTATGTGTGTGTCAATTATCACCTGTTTGTATTACATACAGGCCAGCATGCTCTGGGTTATCTGAGCACCTGCCTGCCATATCAAACTACCACAGCAATATACCAATATCATGTCACTGACTGATGATGTCACTGACTGATGATAGTTTAAAAACAATTTAGGTTGGAAAAATGTAGCAGGAGAGAGAGGATCTGATTGAGGATCATGGGAGAAGATGTGCGAGATGATAAGACAGTATTAATCACACTGAATCATTATCTCAATTATGGGATCCAAAATAAACTAGTGTTGTACTTTGATGTGAATAAGATTAGACATCCAATATGGTTTGTACTGGTAGTGCTAAGACTGGTACATTCATTCATGATATCAGTGCTAGTGAGTCAGGTGGATTGCACACTGCAAAAGTTTATTAAGAATGTTCATCCTATCTGAACAAAACATCACGTCTACCTCAGTGCTTAAACATAACATAATTATAACATGTCACTATTGAGATAACAGGCGAGGCTTTCATGTACAAATTTATGAAAGCACATACTAATTACCCTATCTGAGCACTAACTATATATCAGGACATATCAACAGCACAATTAGATAAATAACGTAATTATAAATTATCAGTAGCAGTGTCAAGATAAGACTTTAAAGGTATGCTGTACAGATATAGGTTTCTAAACCCACAAAGTGTCTTACCAGGGTTAAAATTTAGCGGGTGCCACGGGGGCCCGCTGGCCCCCACATTTACTGTTGGGTCCCCAAAATGTCCAACTCTACAGTCCGACTGGCCCCCAGACTTTGCATGATTGATGCTGTGATATGTTTCACAATGTACTACAAACTATCCTACTTAAATCCCCCCCCCCCTCCTCCCAACCAACCATACTTTTGGTGTATGGCTCCTAAATTTTGAAAAGTGGGGACCCTGTTGGCCCCCACTAATTTTAAGCTAAATTCTTACCAACATCACAATACAGCCTGTCCATGTATACATGAAAATATCAGCACTAGCCTCTGCTCAACTTTCAGTGGCAGCTGGATTTAAAATTAAGAGGTACAGTAATGAGACGTGACAGCCTGGCATGAAGCAATGTGTACACACAATGTGTTGTTGAATGAAGAATGTAAAAAGACCAGTAGCCTCTGGTAATCTATATGTTCTCAGTTGTCTGGACACGGAGAGTGTTGACAGGCCACACAGGGCTTTCTCACAGTGTACCCGGTAGTCTGATCCAGTCAGTTCAACTCTATTTGTGCCAGCCCACAGACCCACTGGAAGACACGGTGCAGCATGTGTCCACTGCATGGTTTAGTGGGGGAAGTTGTATTACATGTGAGCATCACTCCACTTCTCCCTGCATCCCTCTACCTCTGTCACTCACACTTCACTTGTGTCTAGTGTAGTTCCCATTTGTAACCAAGCTAACGTGGTGTTGGATTTTAACCAAGAAAAATTAACCATCAAATATTATGTTCAAAACTTCTTCCTAATCACTGCTCATGGATGTTGAATACAAATATTAAATCACATAAATCCAGCAGTTCTTTTCATGAACACTGTAAACAACACATTCCAAAAATTTGCTGTTTTTGTCCAATATTAATAAATATGTACACCTGTACCAGGATGTTTTGGGAATGTGTGTACCGAAATTCTTGTGTCTCAAGATAAAATTCTTACTGCAACATATCTCTGGCAAAGGCCTAACTCCAACTGTCAAACCTTCCAAACTTGCAGGCTAAATACAGTTACTCATGGCAAATGGAATCACCTAAATCGGCTATCTAGCATATATTTTAGGCCCTACACTCATGTGGAACACTTCCAGAAGTGTAACTGTGGTCTGACCCCTTAACACAGTCTTCCCATCTTAATTGCGGTCTGGCTCCTTTCCCACTTCCTTGCTGTTTCCCCACCTCTGCCTTCTTCCACAGTTGGCCCATCTCCATCCACACCAAGTGACCTGCTCCCTTCATCCGGCCCCCAGTGTTCTTCCCGTACACAGGGCTATATCCCATTGTTCTCCCCGTACACAGGGCTATATCCCAGTGTTCTCCCTGTACACAGGGCTATATCCCATTGTTCTTCCCGTACACAGGGCTATATCCCATTGTTCTCCCCGTACACAGGGCTATATCCCAGTGTTCTCCCTGTACACAGGGCTATATCCCATTGTTCTTCCCGTACACAGGGCTATATCCCATTGTTCTTCCCGTACACAGGGCTATATCCCATTGTTCTCCCTGTACACAGGGCTATATCCCATTGTTCTCCCCGTACACAGGGCTATATCCCAGTGTTCTCCTGTACACAGGGCTATATCCCATTGTTCTTCCCGTACACAGGGCTATATCCCATTGTTCTCCCTGTACACAGGGCTATATCCCATTGTTCTCCCCGTACACAGGGCTATATCCCATTGTTCTTCCCGTACACAGGGCTATATCCCATTGTTCTCCCCGTACACAGGGTTATATCCCATTGTTCTTCCCGTACACAGGGCTATATCCCATTGTTCTCCCCGTACACAGGGCTATATCCCAGTGTCCTCCCTCAAGTCATTCAATTTCATGACACATGCAGAAATGTCCATTTCCACATCATTCCTTATGTAACAACATAGAATCCAGTCCATAGTACTACACAAAGTGCATTACACTTCACCCCCTGGCAGATGTTTACACTTCACCCCCTGGCAGATGTTTACACTTCACCCCAACAAACATTTACACTTCAGATGTTTACACTTCACCTCCCCCATAGACATTTACACTTCACCCCCTGGCATACATTTACACTTCACCCCCCTGGCATTTCATACGTAACACCATGGTATTCAGTATTCTGTCTATAGCACTACTATGGACCTTTACACTTCACCCCCTGACAGACCTTTACACTTCACCCCCTGACAGACCTTTACATTTAAGCCCTGAAACACCTTTATAATTAATCTCTGGCAAACATTAACACTTTGTCCCCTGATGCCATGATGTTTACACTTTACCCTACCTATAGGAGATATTTACACTACACCCCCCTGGCAGACCTTTACACTTCACCCCCTGGCAGACCTTTACACTTCACCCCCTGGCAGACCTTTACACTTCACCCCCTGGCAGACCTTTACACTTCACCCCCTGGCAGACCTTTACACTTCACCCCCTGGCAGACCTTTACACTTCACCCCCTGGCAGACCTTTACACTCCACCCCCTGGCAGACCTTTACACTCCACCCCCTCCCTGGCAGACCTCTACACTCCACTACACTCCACCCCCTCCCTGGCAGACCTTTACACTCCACCCCCTGACAGACCTTTACACTCCACCCCCTGGCAGACCTTTACACTTCACCCCCTGGCAGACCTTTACACTTCACCCCCTGGCAGACCTTTACACTCCACCCCCTGGCAGACCTTTACACTCCACCCCCTGGTAGACCTTTACACTTCACCCCCTGGCAGACCTTTACACTCCACACCCTGGCAGACCTTTACACTTCACCCCCTGGCAGACCTTTACACTTCACCCCCTGGCAGACCTTTACACTCCACCCCCGTGGCAGACCTTTACACTCCACCCCCTTGTAGACCTTTACACTTCACCCCCTGGCAGACCTTTACACTTCACCCCCTGGCAGACCTTTACACTTCACCCCCTGGCAGACCTTTACACTTCACCCCCTGGCAGACCTTTACACTTCACCCCCTGGCAGACCTTTACACTCCATCCCCTGGCAGACCTTTACACTTCACCCCCTGGCAGACCTTTACACTCCACCCCTGGCAGACCTTTACACTCCACCCCCTGGTATACCTTTACACTCCACCCCTGGCAGACCTTTACACTTCACCCCCTGGCAGACCTTTACACTCCACCCCCTGGCAGACATTTACACTCCATCCCTGGCAGACCTTTACACTTCACCCCTGGCAGACCTGTACACTCCACCCCCCTGGAGGACCTTTACACTCCACCCCTGGCAGACCTTTATACTCCACCCCCTGGTATACCTTTACACTCCACCCCTGGCAGACCTTTACACTTCACCCCCTGGCAGACCTTTACACTCCACCCCCTGGCAGACCTTTACATTTCACCCCTTCAGACCTGTTCATTCCAGTACTGACCATACTCCCTCACATCCCAGCCTTTCCTGGTGTTGTTCTTTCACCAACCTCCTTTGTAGTTCCCACAAATGCCTCTATCCTATGCAATGTTCCCATTCCTCCACAATACAAACTTACTTAGCAAGTTCCATTATACTTTGTATTCATTGTCTTATTCTTGCTATTAAACATCCCACTAAATAATTACAACATGGTTATTCGATACAAAATCAACCAAGAAAAATCCAAAATGTTTTCGACCCCCTGAAAGTTTAATTAAATTTGGCACACATGTTGGACATACCGTGAAACAAACTGTGTCCAACCCTACACCTGTGAATGAAATGATACAGATCCCAAATGGCAAAAACTGTTGATCTAAGCATCCGTGGCTGTCATAGAGGTAACAGTATATCTTGCCACCCCTGGATAACCCCCACCCTGGATGTCTTCCACCCCTGGATAATGACATCCCCCACCAAGGATTTCTTCCACCCTATGTTGCCACTTCGGAGGATTAGTCACATGGTGATTTATAAATAGAGCTCTTTGTGTTTGACTGTAAAATCAACTGCACCTTACTGACTAAGTAGTTTAAATTCATTATTAGTTATTTCATTTTGTTAAAATATTTACAACATATAATATATGTTGTAAATATTTTAACAAAATGAAATAACTAATAATGAATTATGTTATCATTTACTAAATGAAACTAAAAACGGTATCAAAGAATGTAATTTTTATCTGAGGGACTTTGTCTCAACATCTCCATTCCTGGTCTGAAGATGCTGGCACATCGCTATTGCTAAGTCAGAAAATGTTCCGTAGTTATCTTTAAAAAAATACTAATGTACTCACTGTACATAACTAAAATCTAATCAGGAGTGACACATTTCTATTTACTGGAGATGTATCTCATAATCTGAAGCTGCTCAAAGTACTTTTATGTATATCAAATGTTCATCATTCATGTCTATACAGTCAAACCATACAACTGTATATATCTAGACCTGCACATACACCAGTGTCAAGTGTAATTATTCAGCACATGTAAGCAGTTTAATTGACGTGTCACTCAACTACATTAACACTGTACTCATCATCATTCCACATACAGCTCCTATTCACAATGCTATCTTGTCGCAACTGCTTAACTGCTTAAGTTAACTGCTGTGAAACTTGCTACATCTATGCACAAACATTGACAAGTAAACTTGCTACATTCATTATCTCTCTTTCCACAATATCACCGTGATCAGTCGTGAATGGTGTAAGACCGTACTCAAAAGATAAATACTTGCAATATCTTGGTCTGACATATCAGATCGTGTGCAGTACAAAGAGCATACAAGGACTCTGAGATAAAATGAGCATGGCAGCTGCACATGCCTAATCACCAATGAACTTGGTTTATCGGCATAAACTACTCTGAAAAAATCACCAAACACTTGCCTAATCAAATGTACATGATCACTATACGTGCAACGTAACTTGCGGCAATTTGTGACTTGCAACAACACGCTACATTCTGCATGTGTGTGTGTGCGTAAACATTTAACATTATTCAGTCTATTCAGAGAAAGAGAGGCGGAATTCAACCGAAGCAGCACACAATGTTTGCATTGGAAACAGCACAACACATTTAATAACATTTGTGATCAAACCTCGTGCTAGGGCTGTGCAAAGAAACATCTGGGGATTAGGATGTTAACTAACACTGTATCGAATGTTTTCTATCTTCCATTACCAGTTGGTCCACAGAGAATTCTCGACACTGAAAAGCACGGCCACTGAAATATCATTCGCTAGCAGTTGGGGGCTCATTTCTCATTTATATTATTATCTTTGTTAGTTTGTTAGTATACATTGAATGTGAAGACTGGACCAGGTCATCGGACACTCACCGTATCCCTAATGATATGTTTATTGACTGATTGTCCGAAACAATATTGAATACAAACGCAGGAAATGTATACATACAAATCATGGTACACAAGACGTTACATTCCGTGTGTAATCTGTATCCCACAAGTTCCTGAATGAAATGGATGCTTCTGTAGGCTGTCAGAACTAATTCTATACAATCAACACATCTAGGTTGCTAAGGTCAGACACGGCCCAGTGTCCATGCATGTATTCATGCTCAGGTGCAGCATTTCCACAGATCTGCACATGCGATGACCCATTAAGCCCAAATGTAGTGACCTTTATAAATAAACAATTCATTTTCGACGCTGTCCGTTATCATTTTTCCACCTCACATGAGCTGCAATTCCACAACATATAAACATGAACTCTGATTGTCTCCAGGGCTTTATGCAGGGCCAAATTATTGCAAGTCACACATGTTTTGGTGGACACATGGATGTTAACTGTTAAGCCAGTTTACAAACTTTAAACGTGTCTGATAACCTAAAATGGACTACAAACACTCATGTGGGACCATTTACACTCAGTTTTGAGGCCTAACTGAAAATATCTATGGTTTTAGAAGACCTTTTTTTACCCGTCCACCACCCATCCACCCATATTTCTACCCGTCCACAATGGTTTTTACACGTCCAAATGACGGGTGGACGGGTCTCTGCATAAAGCTATGACTGTCTTGCATCACCTGCTTATAAATTTGAATAATACATTTGTTGGTATATTAAAATAATTAACCAGTAATAAAAATTATTTACTAATATGTATAACATTTTGCTGTGGAACCTTATCACTAAGGTCCGCCTCACGACTGTGGCAAAGTGACCTGAGTGTAAAGGTGGCTGGATTAGAAGGATTAATGTTGATACTGAATTGCAGAAATAATTCTGGACTGGTCTACGTGATGAAAATACAAGAGAACATAATAATAACTGTAATTTGAAATTATAGATTAGTCTTGTATTTTATTATGATTAATGTTTACATACTGTTTTAATAATGAATTTATCTGTATTTTTACTTCTTTACTGCTGTATTTTATATTTTTATGATGAACCCTGCAAAATTAATTTCCCGGTCCGAGACAATAATTTTTTTATTGTATTGTATTGTATTGTATTGTATTGTATTGTATTGTATTGTATTGTATTGTATTGTATTGTATTGTATTGTATTGTATTGTATTGTATTGTATTCATAATTGTATTGTATTCATAATTGTATTGTATTGTATTGTATTGTATTGTATTGTATTGTATTGTATTGTATTGTATTGTATTGTATTGTATTGTATTGTATTGTATTGTATTGTATTGTATTGTATTGTATTGTATTCATTATTGTATTCATAATTGTATTCATAATTGTATTCATAATTGTATTGTATTCATAATCGTATCGTATCGTATCGTATCGTATCGTATCGTATCGTATCGTATCGTATCGTATCGTATCGTATCGTATCGTATCGTATCGTATCGTATCGTATCGTATCGTATCGTATCGTATCGTATCGTATCGTATCGTATCGTATCGTATCGTATCGTATCGTATCGTACTGTAACAATGGATTAATTTTCAAACGGTTAGGAAAAACCTTACCTTTGTTGTTTCCCCACTAGATGGCGCCTCATCCTGCTGTATGCCGCTGTCGTTGCTGGCGAAGGAGAATCGGTTATCCTGCACGTCCGTGCACATGCACTGTGCATGCACCCACGTCACCTGTTGCGACGTCACCGTCACCTCGACGGGAGAGTCACCGTCTGAGATGACACTGTGGTATGACTTCTGTTGTCCGTCCTGCGACAGCAGAGTCCGTTTCTCCGTGTACGTGTGTGACGTCTTGCCGCCACCAGTCCGTTCCTCTCCCCCTTCCGTGTGCAATGAGACTGTGTTTGGGGTCTTATTCCGCCGGGGTTGGATGAACATGTGCAGTGGTCCCGCCATCCGTACGCTGCCGTCCGTGTGTGGGGCGGTCTGCTTCAGCTCTCTGCTTCCGGCAGCTTTGGTCACATTCGCACTAAGATTCTCACTTGGTTTACTACCACTTTCAGATTCATCTTGCTCCTTCTGTTTGTGGCAATCAACAGTGTGAGTATCCGTCTGCTGAGCATCTCCATTACTGTCTGATTTCTGACTATTATCCTGACTATTATCCTGGTCACATTGACTCGAGTCACCAACAGTTTGATGGGCCCTATCACTATCAACACCTTGCGGTTGAGTCCTTTCGTCGTCTTCTTTCTTAGTCTCTGTTCCAACTGGTTTCCATGTGATGATTTCACTCAGCTGCACAGTTTGAACAATCACCCGTTGCCCTGCACTACCACTGTCTGTGTGTGGCTCATTTGTAGGTGTCTGAGGCTGGCGCTTTCTAAACAGAGGCTGAAGAGATGACGAACGCTGACCGCTGACCAAATCTGGTGACTTTCTCAATGTCCCTGGATTACTAACCGCCATCCTCCCTGTAGCTCTGGCAAGGTCCGCTTTTCTCCTCTCCTGATATAAACACGTTTTTCTGTTCTTCGACGGAAGACATTTCACAGTTGGTCCCTTTTCAGAATCCTGTTGATACCTGGACGATCTCGTTTTCTCCTTTATAAGTTTCTCGATTTCGACCTCCATTTCCGGAGAAATCTGTCGTCGACTGACATCAGGCGATGTCGCGTCATCCTCTCCAGTGTCGCCCTCTTTTGGGCTGGGCGGCACTGAGGAGCAAATGTCTTCGTCTTCCGTGCCGAACATCGCAAGTGGAGGCGTGGAGCTGACGCTAGGCGAGAGAGACATGCTCCGGTAGTGCCTCACTTTCACCTCGGGACTTGCGGCGTTGTTGTTGTTATTGCACCAGGCGGCGTGCTCTTCCATCTGGGTGAGGCGACTGCGCCGCGATCGAGTGTCACCACTGGCGCCATCTGGTGGCTGGTCGGGTGCGGATGATTTGCGACGACGCCGCAGCGAGAAGATTCGCTGCATGAGACCAACATTGGTCGGGCTGCTGTCACCGCGGGACGTCTTTCGCAGGGATTGGCGTCGATGACAATCTATCCAATCCGTTCGCAGCGTCTTCAAAATTTCCTTGTCGCCTTCAGACGGCGACCGTGCATGGCACACGTTCGTGTGGCGCACATCGTCATTACCCACAATGCCCTTGATGGTACCCGACTTGGACCTGGACAAAGGCGGGTTCGGTTTCAGATGGAGGATCTCCATGAGGGACGAGCGAGCGTTCCTCAGCTTACGTGGCCTCTGTGGGGAGGAGTCATTAGAGCGACCCTCTCGCTCCTTCCTTGCCTGACTCATCATGGCTGTCACCGCGGTGGTGTCAGAGATCTGTTGAAGAACCACAGACGACCAGGGGCTGGATGCCATCATCCAAGTGGCTCTCTCGTCCTACAGCAAAGTATGCAAAGTTTACAACACTGTTTATCTTGTGAACTGAGGGCAATACTGGGGGCATTGCCCCCAACGGTTTAATTTAGATACAGAACTTCCGATTTGCATCCCACATCCTGCCTAATCAGCTTGTAATGGGCCCTTATCCAAATTATCCATGCCACAGCTTATAATGAACTAGCAGCTTAATTACAATTTAGAATACGTTTTGTGTGTGAACACTCTGTTAAGTGAAAATGTATCATTGAAAAACACAAATGTGTAAGAATAATATATAGACAATCAGAATCTGTATCTTTGGTGATGGCCATGTGGCCTCTAACACAATACACCATCTTCAATTGTGCATTTGTTCTATAATCAGCTGTGTTTTCTCTACAAAGGTTTTTCCATGCTGTAATTTGTAAAGCGATCACTAAAGTGGCATTTTTATTTAAAACATGGCATATTAGCAATCAAATAATAGAACGCAACATGAAACTAATATATTGTTTCTACATTTTTTAAACATTGATATTGGTCACATATCACAAAAAGAAAGCTAAACACATTATAAACAGTTGACAAAGTAGTTCTCTACCGGGTACTTCGAAATTCCAAGAGCCATGATCATAAATAAACTACTGCCACTTGTTAACTGCAGTGGCTTAATTGCATATCTTACATTTATCTCCATTCACTTACTATCTTGAAGCGGAACATCCTATACATGTCATTTTGAGTTCTTTCAATACCCAAACATAACCTCTGAGTTTGAGTGTACCTCTCCAAATCATATCCGAGTTTGAGTGTACCTCTCCAAATCATATCCAAATAACCATACCTCAAGTGTCAAATTGGACTTCAATGAATGTACAACGTGATAATATACTCTATTACACCAAGTTGCATAATAAAAATCCAACACATTATATGCAGTCAACAAACTTCAACACAATGTAAGTATTACACTGTGCAAATGGGATATGTTAGATTGCTAGATTCCAGGTCTTTATGCAGGATAATTTTTTTGCCAGTCCAAAATGTTGTGGCAGACACTAGACATGTGCATGTTAACTCACATACAAGTCAGTCAAGATGTGTATTATAACCTGAAATAAACTACAAACATGTGTCACACCCTTTTCAAGCCATAATTGGCAATATAATAATAAGTAAGTAAAAGCTTTATTTCGTGATGGTAACCAAGTCACGTGGTATATCGTGATTTTCAATGGGCCATCATCTTACATGCATACATACATCATATACATACATACAATAAAGCTTTAGATAAAATATATAGTTCACAACAATATAAACATAACCGCAGTAGCAATAAATAGATAAAAATAAATAAACTGTAATTATAAACAAATATATATTATTCAAATATTATTAAATATAAAATATTAGAATAATTATAAAAAATTACATTAATAAATCATTTAACATTATTTAAAAGAAAATGTATTGATTATAATAAAAAACGTTTATATAAAATAGATCGATGGCACTGTTGTATTAAAAAAAAATTATAATAATAATAATAATAATTTACCATTTCATTTGTTTACAATATTCTGTGTGACATTGTTTCGTACTCTATTAAAATTAAATATAAAGTATAAATAATACCTTTTACCATCCTAATTTTTTCACTTGTCCAACCATCAACTGACATTTCTACACATCCAAAACAGGTTTTACCCGTCCAAATGACGGGTGGAGGAGTCTCTACATAAAACTCTGCTGGACTCATAGTCATGAGTCTGTCTATGGCTATGACAATTGTGGTTATCTCACATTGTAAGTATCTTATGAAAGACCCACTGAAAGTATAGCCATTAGACGCTTCTAGAGAAAGACTAAAAATACAGTCGTTGGCATCTTATAGCTGGTGCTGTAAACAATCCCACACAAGGACGTGGACTCACAGAGTCAGTGGTGGAGATCTACAAAATACCACACATGGGCATTGAGATCGTTGTGATTTCTATGATAAAAGAGTAAACACCACGAGTGTATTGTCTAGACAGACACAGGGGTTATATAAGACCTCATGTTATTATATTCCAGCCTCATACTGTGCCAACTAATAACACAGAGTGCCATTTATTTTTTATTTTAACAGCCAAACATTTGTCAAACCCCAAAGGCATTTCTAGTTTATGACTGCGTTGCCATTGACAATCAACAATGCAGCAACTGTTTAACTCAAATTATGACTGTGATTTTGCTGATACACATCTTTCAAACACACAATCTTGAAGGCTGGAATGTGACTGTCTACATACCGTGTGTTATGATTGACCATCAGAAGACTGGGTTGGCATTGTCTCTCAGGAACAACAATCAAAGCCCACCAAACAACAGTCGTCTCTCTGAATTCTACCAATCTTTTCTCGTTGCCATCTGCGAATGAAACAATGGAAAACTAAATATAAACATCAGGTTATTCATGTATAATATATATAAACATCATCTTCTTCATATGACACACAAATAAAAAACACTACATTTATTTAACTACAGCAATCAAATGCGTTTAATAGCTTCAAAAGAAACTTTAGGTAGAAGTGAATAACTAGAGCTTTGGTATGAAAAGAAAACCAGCAAAACAAGCCACAGTCTACTGCTGTATATGAGTGATACCAACAATTAGAGGAACAAACAGAACAGACAAAAGGAAACTAACACTCATAAAACAGTGTTTGCCTCAATTGCAAAATGTATAATTATCAGTAATTTTAATTCACTATAACTATAGTAGCATATTCATATAATAAATGTGCGAACGCTGCAGAAAAGTTCTTATTTAATATAATCATACACAGACCACAACAACCAACACTAATCGTTATCTTTATCAAAGTTCATGCAACTAAGCTGAAAATGTGATAACACAATTAAACTGATACCTCAGGGTTGAGGCGGAGCATTTCACTAACTTCAAAACAGCTAACACGACATATTTCCTCTCATGGTGTAACTACTGGGTATATTTAATCTATTACCAGAGGGACAACTACATCTAAGATCTTTCCCAGGGCATTTAAGGGCACTCTGTGTCCAGCATTTGGAGCAGCCATATAACAAAGTTAACACACAGTTGAAAGGAACCCTTTGGCTTGATAAACATGATATTTAAAACAAACCCCGGAACCTACACCTAGGAAATTTGTTGAATAAGCATCGGAAAGTACTACGTCACTGGGTACAACATTTCTAGACCCCTCCACACCCACCAGTTTCAATTGTTTTTACACCTAGATGCCTTATACTATGCATTATTTCACCAAATAATAACAAACTATTATTATGATTACAGGTAATCGGTGCATGAAATGGGCACTTTGTGTACCCTCACTCCCACTATTCTGGTATTTAGTCATTATGACATTACTTCTGCTGCAACTCCTCCATGGCCATACAAATTTAATGTGCACCATAATTTGGGGAAAATATCATCAGTTTTTTATTTGGATAACGAAAACGTTCTGCGAGATCCGTACATAATTTTGTTGTTTATGAAAACACGCAGCAAGCTGCTGAACGGTCCCTGTAGATGCAGGGACAAGCATCAGGTCATGTACTGGACATTTCATGGAAACCTACGGTTCATTCAGCAAGCCGCCTAATAATGGTGTTATCTTCTTCAACATGAAAGGCCCAGTGGTTGTTTTATTACTAGTGGCCACTGACCAATACTAAGAGCCACGTACAAGCTAAGCTGGGCTGTGTGAGAGTGACTTGACTGTCTTCTCTGAATGACACTCACTGCAATTATGGATACAGTTACGGTTTGATTTAAATCTCGACACATTTTAGTTAACTCGTTATACCACCAATTTCAGAGTCATCAGTGAGTCATTTACTGTATTAATGTTGATAACATTACTGTTGTGAGGCTAGCTGCTAGCAACTCCTGTTTAGATGGATTAGTTATAAAGATATAGTGCTATATGCACATTGTCTTAATCTAATTGATGTTGCCTGGTATAGTTGATGTTGTGTGGCTTTTTGTACTTACAGATCTTATTGTTTTTATTATTGTATTATTTTCAACACACTGTATTTAATTGATCAAAAATGTATTTGTAAATTTTAACAACATTTCTACGTAAAATGTATGATACCTGGTATGTTTGATATTGATAGTGTGTGGTTTTCATACAAGTATTGCCCTTATTAATATTGTTGTTATTATTATATTGTTTTATTATATATATATATATATATATATATATATATATATATATATATATATATATATAGATATATATGTATATATATATGTATATATGTATATATATATATATATATATATATTATATATATATATATATGTTTCAGTTAACAGTCCGGGTTTTGTGGACCTGTTGGTCACAGTTTGAGTCTGAATAAATATAATACAACACATTTGTAATAACAACAACATGCTCAAAAATACCATCTCCAACAATACTCAACTATAAATTATATAAGTGCTGCTGATGTCAGACAAAGCGTAGGAGTGAATTGCCATTGCAGGGGGTAGACCAACTAGGACGGGAATGATTGGGGTAGACCAAATAGGGTGGAATGACCCGGGTAGACCAACCGGGGTTGGAATGACTGGGTAGACCACTGTGGTAGACGGATTAAGGACACCTCCGCACTGAGGACACCACCACTGCAGCCACACCACACGTGGGTGTGTGTAAATAGCCCCCAGGGCGGCCAGGCTGTGCTGCCCACAGGTGCCCTGTCAATCTCAAATAAACCCAGACAGCTGCTACTGCAGTTAATTACAGGACATACAAATACACTGCTTCATCTCTATCAGTGTTAATTAGCAGTGGCACAACATCAATTTAAAATAAAAACCAGTCATAAGTAATTATTAATTAACGTTAAAATTATTCCTATCACAGGGGTTTGTTGAACCCGATGTATGTTGTGTGTTTTCGTGTGGTTCGCAGACGTGATGCAATCTTGTCCCGGGGTGAGGTCAAAGGTGAAGACAGTGTCCTCACTGACCCAGGACAAGGACCAGCTGAAGCAGCTGAGTAAGCAGCAGACAGACCCATCAGTCCATGGAGACTGCTGCATGATGTAACACTGTATAGATCACTCTCACACAGCCATGTACTCCAGTGATGCTAAAGTGATACTCTCAGCACAGAGTGCCTCTCAAACTATCTATAGCTTCATCTCACGAGCTGTTGATGCTGTTTGATGCAGTATAGCAGAACTTCCGCTCCAATAATAGTATTAATAGGGAAACCACAGTTGACTGGTAACATCATTGTTGAGTTGTTGACATAGGACTGCCGCAGTAACTCAGTGACTAGTGCATCCGATTCTCAATCTAGTGGTTTGAATCCTGGACTATTGTGTCGAAACGTGGGCAAGTTTGTTCACTCTGAGTTGCTTGAGTTTACTCAGCTGTTTAAACGAGTACCTGGCTAGAGGCTTTGGTGGATATTTTCATACGAACCACAATTGCATACTAATGTCAGCATGGCTGAATTCTTCCTAGAGAAC
Source organism: Oasisia sp. SBJ-2009 (assembly GCA_964017155.1). NCBI lineage: Eukaryota > Metazoa > Annelida > Polychaeta > Sabellida > Siboglinidae > Oasisia > Oasisia sp. SBJ-2009. The sequence continues at coordinate 46,290,848 of OZ024856.1, forward strand.
TCAAGATGGTTTTCAATTGGACAGATCTGGATAAAAGTGTAAAGTGCTCTGAGCAGTACTAAGCTCTAGATATGGGCTATATAAGAACCTTAGAACCACTGTTGGGTTCTAGTAACACTATTGTCATGTTCATACATGACTGATAACACCAGTTCACATCGGATTATCAACACCACTGATGGATTCACACAGGACTGATATCATAACACCACTCTTGGTTTCTGGTAGCACTGATGGGAAAGCTGGCAGGTCCCCAAGCTCCGTACCAGAGAGATGCTCAGCCTGAGCTTCCTGTATTGATCAGCGACAGACTGAATGCATAAGCAACCCTCCACGGAGGCGTTTGCTTTGTGGTTGACACCGTCAAAAAGGATTGGTTGATTACTGTGACAGCAACTTGTGGGTGAAGTGTTGAGGGTACAACCACTCATACTGGGTCCATCACACAAACAGCATGTAGAGTGGGTCCAGCTCTCTTATTCATTTGACTGCAGTTACACCAGGATGTAACTTAATCAAGGTTTCTTGTTCTTTCTACCACACACCAGGATGTAAATGTAATTACTACTTAACTGAGCTATTATCACCGAAAAAATATTGCCACATTTGTTATCATAATAAGTCACTTCCAGATGGCAATAAATAAAAAAAATCACTTCACCCCATATTCACAGTTCATTTACAAATCCAAACGGCAAATTCTGAAGTATTCACCACAGTGAATTTAACAACAATTATTACATTTTTGTATACTTTTCTTTTAATGTCAACAATGCATTACTGTCAGTCAGTTTATAATAATAATTTAGTACATGAGAAAGTAATAATAATATGAAAAATTACACTTCATCCTGACTGATAAGATCAGTGGCTATGTATGGCAGCTTTTACAGTTTTGCTGCATTCACAGCATATTTGTTTCTTAATTTAGTTTAGTGTAATTACTTAACACAGAACTGCTACAAATCTATTTGTGTAGGTGCCACACTTTACTAGATTCTATTTATATGGGAAATGGCTAGTTGGCTACTACTAAGTACTGTGTGTGGTCTGTGATTGCATAAAGAGAAACACTGCCAAGTCCAGCAGCTAGTTGACCGGTCCACTATCAACTTGTACTCTGGCTGAGTCACAATCAAAGGCTGATCAGGAGTAGTCAGTGGACACTTATTACATCGCCAAAATCTTGGTAAACAGCTGACCAAAAGGGCCATATCACTATAACATCAACAGAGCAAAAAATGTCCCCAAGAATGGCATATGTATATGTATGACTCGTCCAATAATAAAATCATTAAGTAGTCCAAAACTCCACGTACATAAAAAAAAACAGGCCCACAGGAAAGATCATAGGTTCATAAGTCACATTTGCTGTTACGTAATGCATAACACAACCGTATATGACACACTTGCTGAACCTAAACTCTACCACATCTTTGAAGTATCCCAGGCATTATCCCATGCACTAAGTCTACGGAGAGCCCATTCCATTGCAAATACAGTTATTATGACTTTACGCACGTGTTGCATAACAACCCACCCTGCACTTGAGGCCCCTCCAGACAGGCGGGACTAGACGGTAGGAATAAATAAACGTGATGAATAGAAGCGCAGGATGTATCAATCCCACACTTGTCTTACGTTGGTGCAGATGGGCATTTCTGGCCGACCCGAACAGCTGTCTGTCAATGGCAGCCCCCCTCACTCAGACAGTGTTCCACCGGATCAATTGGCACTGTCAGAAGCACGTCTATTTTTGTACGCCTTATGTTTCTTTTTAGGCAGCGTTCTCAGTCTCACTTTGAACACTTCCCACTGACAGTCATCAGAACGTTGAGGCCGTGTCAAGCCGCCATTCACAGACTGCCGTTCGACCGTGCCGGTCTGTTTGTAATAGTGTGTGAACTACCTTAATCGCCAGCCAGAATCAAATTATGCACATATGTACACGTTCCGCTAAGACGTGTACACAGATGCTTAGCCAGATAAGATTTTCATCAGATCAGCGGCGGCCGAGTGGTGAACCGCCCGCGCGTGTACACACACACACATGCATGTATGCAGCAGCATTGCTCATAGACACCACACGACGGGCACATGTGAATTCTGATTCCTGTAACCTCGCTATGTCAGCCTACGTACCTAGCACCATCAAAGTGTGTGTATTCCCTGCAGGGAACGATTCCTGGGTTGCTGTCCCTTGGCGCTCGCTTGCTCGGCGGCGGAAGGAATCCTACAGAGCCAGCCAGCGAGACAAGTACAGGCACACGCAACTTTCATAATAGCTTCACTTCTAAAAAGGTATCCAGTGGGCGGCCTGGCTGACAGACTGCGAGGGAGGGACGGACTACCGTGCTCCCTCTAATAAACACGCTGGGTGGCAGTACAGCCAGACAGGCACCCGCCAATAGCACATGTCACATGACAATAATCAAACGCTGGCATCATACATGGCGATATATAATTACACATAACAGTAAGAGAGACGTGTGATAACACCCGAGCCAGATAAACAGTCAATCTCCATCGACAAATGTTTTACAATTTTAAGAATTTGCATTTATGCTAATCACCTCCCCATCGGCTGATGCCAAAACAGCATAATTACGTTTACATTTACACGTGAACTTATCACCTCTGACACATACCGACACAAACTGCCAGTCCCTATTTTGGGGAAACCTATACATAGATTTTTACAATGTTTTTTTATCTTGTTGACATGTCATCCTATACAGGTGGTTCTATCTCAGAACCAATCCTGTCTCTTGTGTATTCCCACTTGACAGTAGCCCAATGGCCTGACAACACACGCAAAACAGTTGTAGAGATAATTAGCAATGACATTCAGTGTTCTAAAAATAACTTGTCTCCAGGGAATGTTAACTCCTAATGGCACATTTCGACCTATCCAAAGAGGTGGTAGAATTCTCAAAATGGCTGTTTACAATCATTGCACAACTACATGCTTTCATGAAACACAAATTAATGTGTTAATGTTGTACAGTAAATTGCAACAGACATGGAATCTATCTATGAAATCAAGCATGTTTTCCTCCCTATTTCAAACTTTCTGTCTCTATATTCTGTGATGCTAGTGACACAATGAAAGGCACCATTGTGCTGGTTTGGTGTAAACAAGAATCCGATCCACTTTTTGACAACTAACCCTAATCAGTAATATCTGCCCACAAACACCGGCTGTTCTAATTTTAGCTCTCAAAATATCACAAGGGGTTGGCTAAAATGGAGTTACAAAAATTGTTCAAAACTTACATTATCTAGCATAGATATTGAAAATTACAAACTTTAAACTCTCTTTTTGTTAGTGAAGAGCATTATTTATTTTGTTATAGAAATGTGTATCTTTATGTTTTAATAAAAACAATGTTTCCCAAAGTAGCCAGGAGCCAGGTATTTCATCATACTGAAGCATTCATTTGGTGTCTTCTGGACAATAAATAAATCCTTTTAGAACAAGCGCTTCAAAGAGGCGACGTACTAGAAATTATGCCATATTTTTTTTAAGACTGCTATTTGACTTTCCATGAATAGGACATCAAAATGGGTCTACTATGTTCCTAATGGAAAAAAATCCAGTAACGATTTAGTATACCGAGTATCTGGGCTTTAAATCAGCGCAGGCCTTTGATGTGCCAAGTGGAGCTAAGAATGTGATAACATCACCATCAGCAGTTGCCAGGAGTGTCCACACGTCCATCCATCTGTGCAGCAGGCAGCTGCCAGGGTTACTTGGAAATCTGTCTGACCACACCATCAGGTCTATGGACCACACTCGTACTACACACCAGCACAGGAATCTCACTCATCCCCGGAATCCAAAAGTCAGAGAAAATAAAGCTAACTAAACAAACTCACCAACCTGCAACCTAGATACGTCTGAGTTGTTAGCTATCAAGTGAGTGGTTTCTTCTAAAGCCCGACTCTCTTACACTATAAGCCAGTGACATGGACTTGTTCGTGAATGGCACAGACACACTGATACAGGGTCATATGTACCCTGCACCATAGGAGCTAGTGTAACAATACATCAAGCTATCAATGCATCAAAACACCCGATGTGCCAGTGCGATGTTATCTGTAATAAATTAGATAGTTATCTTTGATAATCTACAATGACACATTGATAGTATTGACTACGGCCACAACCTATCAGCTGTGCTACCAGTGTCACTGAAGTACTGCTCATAAACATGCTGCTTTTAAACAATTTTTTTATTTTACTTATGTATTGATATACTCACTGATCAGTGCAGCATCAATAATGTATTCCACGTGCCAAGCTCTACTTTTTCTAGATGCCAACTAGTTCTCCTTCTTGGATCATTAACCTCAGATCTGCGAATAGGTAACATAGTTTAAAATTCACAAAAGCATTACGTTGAGTTATATCTACTTATGCATATGTTTGTTTCTCACGCATGTAAGCAATGGATGAATTGGATGGTGCAGTACAACTTCTAAGGCAACATTTTAGATATATTATTCACAAAGGTCACCTTTATGCAATGGTATTATACTTTATGAGTAGTATATGGTGTAGTATATGGTAATGTGGGCACATGTACAGGCCACACAGACTTGCAGTTATTCACCAATACAGCATGCTCAGTTGCTCAACGTCTTATAAGTACTGAAGTGCTTGAGTCATAGAAGTGACGTAGTGATGTGTCTGGTGTCTCCAGGGGTGCAAAGAGGGTGTCTTACTCATCCATCCATGTAACTGGTCATGAAGGAAATATTTAAGAAAAATGTACGAACGAGGGAGACATGGGTCTAAATACACTACTGAACTAATCTCTGAGTACATCATGCTCAACGACCGACTAATAAGATTGCAACAGAATGTACTAATACTGTTTTTTTTATCTTGCAAATATTCTAAACGGTACTTTTTGTAAATAAAATAAATTGCATGATCAAATTGAATGTTTAAATTATTGGGTCATGCGAAAAAAACATATTGTGACATTTATTCATAAGCACTGAGTAACAGGTTAACATTTTATACTATAATATTAATAATAATTATAATTCCATATTATAATATTCATATTAATTCCAATTATAATTTGTGCGTTCATATTGTTGGAGACGTTTTTGTAAAATATTCTGGTTGATAGTTGTTTTGTAAATCATTAATTCTTGTACTGACTGTTACTCATTATGCAATACATGCTAAGAATAAAATGAATGTATCTGTATCTGTTGCATGCTCAAGAAATATCTTAGTCATTGTCTATCTGCGAAACAATGTTATACAACAATATGACGAATGTGCACTAAATGTTTCATATGTGGCTAATAACTTATCCTGTTACAAAAGCATCTATGACTCCCATGTGCTTACTGCAGATAATACAAATATATAGTTTTGCATTCATAACATTACGTTGTGGTATCCACTATCATGGTACAATGACATTTCAGCATATTAATAATATATTATATATATTCTTCCATATAATATACAAAATTACATAAATTGCATTAAGGATTGTCATTGGCAGCATTATTAGTGGTGGATGTATAAGCTCTTTGCCAGAAAACATGTTACTGATTTAGGAAATACACATTTGCCGACATATCTGTTGCATCATAAAATGCAACAAAATATAATTATGTAAAAGCTCAAGATAAACATGTATTTTGTAACTATGACATTACAAGGAGAAAGACAAAATATTACTCTGCAACAAGAAACCCCACTTACTGATAGATCGATACAACAATGATACGTACGAAATTAAACATACTGCCTATGTTAATTTCAACTCACACTTTATCATGCCACCTTATACAAGTTTCATAGATTAAATGAATGCGTTCGTACCCAGATTTCTATGTTATGTGTCTATTTCCGACACCCAATTCCCTCACTCGACCTTGATGAAGTGCCGTGCCACAGTGAAGGATGTGCCTCCACATCCGGAGCTCTCCCTGCATCCTCCGTGCTTTTTCCATCACGCAATAGCTCGCATTGACTGGTTTCGATTTTCCAACATGAAACATTGGGCAACCCATCCATGTAGATCCATTCCCATTAGTAATGCCCATCTGGAAATCTTCCCAGCAATAATTCCTTCCCAACTGCCTGGGAATTAGAGCAGTAACCGCCACAACTCGAAGGAGGAAATCAATGCCTGTAGATTCTCTATTGCACAATACAACGTCCTCCATTTATTTACTTACCAACTTCATTGGAGTATGGCTTCAAATTAGACTCATCATTAAAGTGCTGTTTTCCCTGATTAGTGCACCAACTTGCTGTTAATGAAGAGCAGCCCAGAGAATCCATTGCTGCTAATTATGCAGTGACAGTCAGAGCTTAATAAACAACAACATAAATCATCGTCTCAAGAGAGGCTTGGTAATGGCAGCTGCAAAAAACAGGTTGCAGATGTTTTCCCCGAGAGAAATCACTTAGAAGTCTTGCCAGGGTAGTGCATGAATTCAAAGGCACTTTACAATGTAAAACTCAAACTTGTCAATTTGAAATTAATGTTCCAACAGTTTGTATGCTGTGTGCATGCAATGTCTTGCATTCCTGCATGTGTAATGGTTTATTATATTACGATACATTCTAACAGCAGCCAAATTAAGCTTGTATCCACTTCAAACCCTGTTTAACTGTTTTTTTGAAACAGTGTAAACCTGTCATTACAATTGCAGTACTGTGAATTGCAATGCAGCTGATACAAATCTTGTATAACTGTAACGGACCTGTGTATTTGTAACTATGTAGTGGCACAACCCTATACTGTATGTACACTGTATACAGCTCTAGATTGAGATTCTAGACCCTGGAACAGGACTGAGGCATTTGGGATTTAACACAAAGGAACTGTACTATACAGGCCTCACACACATGGAACCTACAACTTCCTCTGTCCTCCTTCTCAGTCCCATTTGTCTATGAAAAACTATCAAAACTATCAAAAACAATCTCACATATTGTCGCAAGAATTAACATTAGTGCTGATACATAATAAATTGGTGATTTTGTAGTCACTATTTACTGTTCTCGTACATGTACATGGACCCTGAGGCACCATGATAGAACAGTGATCATATTCATAAACTAGTTGTATTAATTGTGAAAGTCTTCTGAAGTGGTCTGTACTTTGCCTGATTCAGGTACATGAACACTACATAAGCAAAACAATAACTGATAGGTTCCATCCAGAAAAAGGTGATCACCATCAATTTAAACAATGTCACATATAGCTCTACAGTCATAATAAATTATATTAACTCTAATGTATATTTGTAAACAGTGCCACACATAACTATGATTAGTTCATCTCCATTATTCTAACCTTAAAAAGGGGCATCAATCCACAATCTCAACTTGCACAATTCTTTAATCATACCATTCAAATCTCCACATAAATTGTAAACCTCAAAGATTTGTCACCGGAAATCCATTTCACTCACAGAGACAAGCTCAATTTTCTAGGTGATAAAACTGAATGCCATTGGTCCCCTGCCTAGGTCTTGATCAGATAACACTGTCATTACTGTAAGGTGGGGGTCAGGTCTGAGGCCTCTCTGTGTTGATCAACACAGGTGATCTGTCACGGCCCAGTGGCCACTTTCAATTTCACCGCAGGTATGGTGTTACACAAAGCACTCTTTGATGAGTGTTGACAGGTGACTGCTCTCAGGTAGAAATCATCTTTCAACAGGAGTGTTTGGCCAACACATCCACATCCTGCCTCTAGAAACCTTTGTCAACCGCATTCTGGCAGAAATAGTTCATGTTTTCAATTCAAAGTAGTATTCCAAGTAACAAATCATAATCCTGGATCTCTGTGGAAGAGTCAGATGGGATAATAAATGATCTACAAGAGATACTTTGAAACTCAATCAATCCTATACGATTTGGAGGAACATCTGCTGCACATTGGATTAAAAAATGATGGTATGACGCAAGTAACTATCGTTCATTTCTTTGACAGATTAACCTATGCTGTTCAAAAAATGATTTTACGGTCTCACATTCTAAATAACATTCTAAATCATCTCTTTAAACTGAGTATTCCTACTGTCATCATAAATGCAGACTGAGAGTTAGCCATGCAAGTAAGCGGCAGATGTCCAACTGGTGCATGCGAGATCCGATTCAGTCTAGACTGCCCACATAATACATTGTTAGTAAAGTTAGATCACCGTAACATCAGAGACACACCCGCAGATGAAATCACAGCTTCATTCTGCGAGGTCCAACAGTTACATTTAGTAAATTGATTACTTTCTGTAACTGTCCTAGTTACAACAGCATAGCAGAAAGGTTGGGCCCTGTTACATAGCCCAACGTGAACAGCAATCACTCACTCATTCTGTCCGACATGTTTTCTCCCTCCACACAAGTAGAGACATTCTGCTGTGTTCCCAGACATGACTCCTACATACCTCCCTGTCACTGTCTGTTACTCCAGTCACCACCTCGGCATCTTACAGACACACCATTTGTAATAACAACAATAATAAGAAGAAAACACTCATATAATCATAACTTAGAATTCTATATAAAACTATATATATTATAGGAAAAAATACTAAGCTTAATTTCTTATTAGTCTAAGAGGTTGACTGTGAAAAATTATTCAAATGAAAAATTATTCAAATACATTTAGCATAATTAAATGTTAAAAGTGAAAGGTGTAAAGGTGAACATGTTATTATTAAATAAATAAAATATTAAATAAAAATATACTATTAAAAAATTAATTTTATTTTTAATTACGGCAGGCTATTTATTATATCTGTAGTAACTACATGATCTTAGTTTTATGTTAAACATTTTAACATCGGTACCTTTATCATATTTAACTTTTATTGTAATTTCTCATATTATTATAACGACTCTGAAAACTGCCAGTCAAGTGTGATAAATTAGCATAAGCAAGAGGAAGATATAGACAGATGTGTACCTAGCCACTAGCAAGTGTTCACATCAAGTCCTTTACACGGTCTGTGCTATAAATAGTGTTTGTATCTATAATAAATACAAATGGTGGTGCATCAACAACACCACCACACAAGCTCAACGAGATGAGATAGGTGGGTCAAGATTATAAATGACATCAATCTAATAAGCAGGGATGCAGAACAGGAAATGGTACGAGAGAGATAAAGAACTGGGATGGGAGGTAATTGAGGGTATTGCAGGTGAGAGGGATGGGCCGATGTGAGGCGACTGTGTTAGGATGAAAGATGGAGAGGGGTAAAGAATGATCAGGATGAAGGGTTTGATAAGGAGAAGGAGGAGGAGGAGGAGGAGGAGGAGGAGGAGGAGGAGGAGGAGGAGGAGGAGGAGGAGGAGGAGGAGGAGGAGGAGGAGGCGGAGGAGGAAGAGGAGGAGAAGGAGAAGGAGAAGGAGAAGGAGAAGGAGGAGGAGGAGGAGGAGGAGGAGGAGGAGGAGAAGGAGAAGGAGAAGGAGAATATTTAACTATACGAAGGTGAACATCTCCCCCTCAATGATTTATAGTTCAAACTGGACAAATGTCCCTGACTACCTCATCCTTAGTGTTCTATGGTAATGGTTTATAATCATGTGCTTCTTTGAAGACAAAATAACTCGCTTCATGTCAACTATTCACAACCAAAAAATTCAAAATAAAACAAATATTCATTAAATTGTGTGATAAGTCACAAACTTTTACGAGTTTTCCTAATGACAACCTAAATCTAAATGGACACTTGACATTTTGACAACAAACAGAACAATGAGAGTGACATCAGGTGCCAGACGCCGGAAAGTCGATAATGATATTCAAACTGCACTGCCTGAAGCCTATTATTATAATCCATCTTCCTGAATTGCTAAGAACTTGAAACATTTTGTAAATGGCACAGATGTGAAAAAGTTGTTTTCTACATGTTTTTGTGCACTATGTGTGTGTTTACTTGTGGATACCATGTACATATTATGCTGGTTTAATTCAAATGATAAATTTAATAAAATATGCATTTGACAACAGTTGTCGAACAATCAAGTGAAGTCCAACATAGCAATAAGCATTATAAGGGTTGTGTGAAGTACTACTCAATATTGTACTGATCTAATAACCAACTAACATATATATCAGTAACAATACAGTTCAAAGGACGATAGATTACGTTTCCAACATGCCATGAAAGATGACTAAGGAGAAAATCGATAGGTGTTTATCTGAAACTCAGTGATGATCACATTATGGGATTATGGAATATGCCTAGAGTGAGATCATTGGGAGCCTGCATGTTGTAAATGACATCACTGCTTCAATGCCAAGAAGTGGGCAGTCTGGCCTGTCTTAGGGGTTCTGTCAAAACTAGATAATAGAAAATGTAACTTTTCTGTATAATATATAGACCCGTAAGTCACATTTTATACTGTTTTATATGATAACATTTTCAAGGAGTTCCCTACTTGTTTATTGTTATTTAGTTACACTGACACAATTATTTATGTTATTGCCTTACTGGACATAATAGTTGTTGATCCCCCCCCCCATCTGATGAATTCGGGATGAAGCCGACACTGGTACTTAGTTTCCCTTTCCCACTCTCCGTCCCTCTTGTTCTTCCCTGCCTTCCCACTTGGATCTGACATCTCGGTATATCCCTTAATGCCATGTTGAATCATAGCCCAGAAATATGTCCAAGAATGGTTATGTATCTTCATTTATCCACACAATAAATTATTCAACTACCGGGAGACCTTAGTAATAGATTGGGAACCACCAACGCTCATTTATTAACCAATTTGTTAAATTCTAGGTTTTGAGAAATCAAGACGTTTTACAAATCCCTCAGCCTCCCTTGAATCCAGGGACCCTTCCCAACAGTGGCCTGGTTTCAAGCCTCGTACAGCCTATTCCATCTCTTCCGTTCCCCTCTCTGGCTGACCTTTCCCAGCATTTCACACAATTCCCTTAATAGAACACAGCTTCTTAACACAGGGCGAGTAAATTGCCTGGAATTCCTGCTTGACAAGCGAGACAGTCACAAGGCACGAACGCAATGCACTGGCTGTCTGTGTGTCCATGGAAAACAGCACTCGGAGGCCACACTCGCATCCCCAGACATAACATTGGACATTCCATGCAATTGTTCCCAAGATTTGTTATTGGGATAGGCCAGTGTTTTACTGGTACCTACATGACATGCGAATGAAATGCTGGTGATCTTGAGGGCGTACCCCCTGTTTCTAGGGTACCGCAGGGGTCTCACCCCTGCAGGGCACAGCTGACTTTCTGTTTAATGAAACATGGTCCATAAACAGCCCCGTAAAAATGTGAGGAGCTCGGCCCATTAATTTGGACTCCCACATTTAAACAATGAACAAGTTATCAACTCTGACTTAAAAATAAATTGATACCAATTTTATTATGGGGATGGATATTTAATCAATTTGGTCAATTCATAAATAAAATGTTCTTCTGCCTGCGTGACAATGCAATAATAGCCATGTGTAACGCACACAAACAGCATAACGATCAAATAAAGGAAATGCTGAGTTGCGCGCTTGTTCTATTGTTGACCGAGATGACCACGACACGCCATAATAATGAATCACCATAACAATAACTGCAATGGCAATCCCCCTGCTGACAGTTCTATCTACAGTGAGATGGAGAGATGAACGACAAAAGGCCAGGAGCAGTGTGACGTACTGCATGGGGCCCGCATGGGGGCCAATAACAGGAAGACCTCCTGGGTACAAACACCACACACACACACACGGTTTCTAGGCAAACACTGGGGGGTGCTACACCAGTCATTTCCGGGAGAATAAATTAAACAACTTGAGATTTTTACATTTTACAGTATAGATATTTGAATGAGATTTTATTAGTAAAATTTAAGCAAATATAATAATTATAATCTGCTTAACATAATTACATCTTCACCCCTGATCCCAATAGGGTGGGGTTCCTCGCACTTTGTCTCTTCTCTCATCTTGATCAGTCTCAATAATACTGAGACTCATCAAGATCATGACAGCTACCAGTATATTATACTGGTAGTTACCAGTATAAGTACCATGACAGCTACCATGGCAGTAAACCATACTGGTAGCTGTCATGATATTCTGTCATATTCTCCTGCACTGCCCTTGGGAGATCTCCAAAGTAAGATTATCTATAGCTTAGGTCTGCTCAAAATTAGTTTTTATGAATAATATTTCAGATTCAGATACTATTGAAAATACCTACTACTTTACCAAATGGAACTGAATGGTATTCAGTGGTATTTAATGGTATACCACTGGCTCTTTTTGTAAGGGACTGTACATCTAGTTACTGTACATATTAGGCCTACATTCAGAGCTGTGTCTGTGTGTTAAGCCAGGAGTCTGGGCCACCTATGTGGCTGCTGGTTACATGCACACCACTGGACTGATTGGGCCAAGGTGGACACATCAATACCACGTCCATTTGATACGGTCAGTAGAAATATGGAGGCTTAAATCAACAAAGACCAGGTTATGTATACAAACACACACCTGGCTTGCATATGTGGCGTCATAACATCACCTTCGCAGAAGGAACGAAATTGTGCATGAAATTACTTACACTAATAACACCATACAACAAAAGGGTGCTGTGCGGTAATTCACAAAGTCATGCATCAAATTTAATTTCTTAATTCACTTTCACAGTCCATGGACCAGCAGTTCGTATTGTTCCCCTCCAGTTCTTTCATGACAATTACACTATAATTAGTTTACACATGAGAGCACATTCAGTGTTAAGTTGGGGTGATATATGGTGGCCCATGTTCACATTAGGTTGCTTTACCTCTCAAGATCCTCCCGAAATTTGATTTATTCTGCTCGTTTTCTTTCAGATTCATTTTGCTGAAAATCGAACCTCCTAGCATTGATCGCACGGTCATCTGTGCAAACATGTTATTCAGCCATGTTATTTACTTTTCCTGAAATCATCAGATAAACTTTTAATAAAAGTGCTATGACTTAATCTGGTAATCATTCTGGAAAAATAAGCAGTCACCATCCACTTCTATTTATGTCAATATTATGATTGCAGTTTTGCAAATTTAAGATCAAATGATTAGTAAATTGTTTTGATTCCAACACAGATACCTATTTTTAATTTAAACTGACCACCACAATGTCTGAATATATATTCAGTACAGTGTACCATCTTTCCCCAGTCTCCTATCCTGCTTATATCTTACTGTATACATCTGAGACACTGCTTGTTGACTCTGAGACTGACCGATCCTTATGTTTTTATGCACCTCTGAGCTAGGTTTCCAAGAATTTAGGTGTAATTACATTATTAATTAATTAACAGTTGCCTCTTTCAATTCCACTTGGTGCCTCTCCCAACTTCCTGCTACAGATTGGGTTAGCTTTCCTAGTTCCTGCTTCCCTCGATTCAACAAATGTAATTCCCTCCTACATTGGGCAGGAACTGCAAGGCCTATAACAGGAACTGCAATGCCACGGGTATTGCCTATACACAACTAGGTCGGAGGAATACACAACTGGTCTCACACAGCCGTGCTCCTTATTACAGCGTCAATCTTCTACACAATGTTACCATTCCTTTACACAAAGTCAGTCATCACTCCCCACCTTAGGGGCCTGTATTTAATTTATGGGTTATCAGCCAACTGCGTCAATGACTCAGATTTAAATACAGAGAAACAATAATTTCCCCAGGTGATATGGAAAAGCTTGAATGATATCAGCTGGCCTATTTAACCACTTTCGATATGCCTTCTGACTCTAAGCAATCAACTTCGGAAATTATTAATTTAAAATAAAAATTCAATATCATTAAATATTTATTATTTACTCTAAATGTATTTTTTTCATTATTTCCATTTATGTAAATTACTGTTTTATCTCTACAGTGTGAATATCCTTCTTTCACATAAAGCCACACTTTAAATGGTCCATACACATAACATTTTCTCCGATCATGTTAGACCTAGATAGCTGATTCTGACTTCTGACAAAGTTATGCCCTGACAAATTACAGCATAACATGGATACTGGAAGTCTAGTTAAGACCATTGTTTAATTATGGCCTACAGCAGACAACAGGTGTTGGGAAAGAAATTCTTATTATGTTGAAACAATGAAATTACTGCAGCCTGTTGACAGTCCAGAAAATCTTGTTGACACACCAGAAATATTTGCTTTACCTTTGCCACCTTACCTTAACACATGCGTAAATGTTAAGAAATGACAGCCTGTGAATGAACCATATTGACTGGATGAATGAAACTAATCAAGAACTAGCTGTGGTGATGTGTTACTTAGAAAGTTAATGAATATTTACTGTATGTGGTGAGCAGAAAATCAGCAATGCTTTTGGGTAAAATAATTTATGGGCCTTATATTAGAAACTAGTTTCTTTGAGTTTATAATACTTCGCATGACAATTATGAAGCTACTCTCTCTATGTAATGTAACTAAAAAAAGTAAAGGCAAATTCTTACATAGCACAGTATCCAATCCTCAGGACTGTTCAAAGTGCTTTACACTTACCTTCGCTGACAAACCTGTTCACTTAGAACCATCTCGGCTTCTCTGGGAACTAGACATAGCTGGGGGGTACTATGCTTAGTTTGAGTTGACTGAAATTTAGTTTTACGAATTACAAACTCAGAAGCTGTATAATTCTGAGTACAGCCTATTTTAAACCAAAATAAATTATGTCAGCACCAAAGGAAAAAGGGGACTATTATAAATATTATGCTTAGTCATCAGTATCGGTGATTTGTCTAGAAAAATCAAGATTAATATCAGCAGACATTAGGAATGAGTAAAAATTTGGAATGTTGGCATAAGTCATACATTCTTGTGATGTCAGAAGTTATTAACTATATTATTCAGAATAAAATCATGATCAGGAAATGTTGTTGTTGTCCCAACTCATAGTGAGTAAGGTAAGGAAATTCCATCTTGTTTCACTTCCTTCCAAAACAACAGTCACAACATTTATGTGGCTTATAACATCACACATTCTTTCCATATTATTGTTGTTTGATTTAAAATAACAGCTAAGTACTTAACTCTTTTTTCTTATTTCAATTCTATAACTATAAAATACATAATTTTATTTCTACTTTTTATGTCAGCATGTAAACTTACATCTGGGTAATCTAACCTAGTGTTTAAAACTGTTTTATAGCATATCTGTCATAAGCTGGATATGTCACTGTCAGAGTTGGGCTGTATAGACCTGCCTCTGGAACTGTGATTACCTGCTGTGGACATCCAACAAGACCCCGATTTACTGGTGTAGTTCACAAGAAGGCCATTAAGAATGGAGTGGCTATCAACATTAATAACCACCAACTTGAAGTGCAATATGCAAGTAATGTATATTCCCATGGTTTTTAGAAATAGGTATTTTGACTGAGTACATATGGCATTTATTTAGGGGAGGGGGGTATAGTTGATGTCAAACTAAAAGTTGCTGGCATACCAAGTTGCTACCTCTGGAAACTGTGTTCCTTACAGCTGCTAGAAAGTGTCACTGTTATAAGCTGTGTTCCGAACAATACAAATCAAGTATTGACTCTAGTTGTACAGCCACCAAGCCACAAATTAAATAAACCATTCATATATTAATAAATCAACCTTGACTATTATAACCTCAAACAAGTCAAACATGACATCACATTTTGAACACCATTAATTTCCTTAAATCACTGCCCACTATTTCCAACCTCAACAGATGGTGGTAATAATGTCTGTAGAACTTACCAGACTCAGTTATAAGCTCCTGTATCCATGTGTTAACCCTGTAGACATCTTTAGACACTGGCCCTATGCAGTACAGCAGCCTCCATCCACACAGGCACAGCTCTATGGGGGATATGAGCAATGTGTTTTGAGCAGCAGTCTCCAGAGCTATAAGCCAGTCGCAAATATGCAGCACACCTGGTGTGAAGCGAGGCAAGCTACAGTCCTTCACACAGATATCTGTCACGGGCAGCAGCGATAAACTGTGCGTTCGACAAGCAGTGTTGTTGAGATCCTTATCACCCAGTAAGCAGGTAAAACTGTAAAAATAGACGCAGTTGCCTGAACAATGAACGCTGATAGTCATATGGGTAATATATGTAATTATGTGTACACGACACCCTACAATTTTATTTCTAAACAGGTCAGACATGTCTCGGATCAATTAAGATTGTTGAAAGTATGGGCACTTAGTAATGTTGCAATTCCTATCCACAAAATCCCAATTAAAATCCCCCTTCCTACAATTATCTGTAAGATGATTTTTGGTTATTAAATCAATTCATGTATTTGATGGAGAATTAACAATTTCATGTGATAACATACTGATACAGTAATTGTTTTAACCCTGAATCTATATTTTTCAAACAAACCACTCTGAACATTTTTTGGAAAGCTGATGAATAATCTCCAAACACCCAGAGGTTCACGCACTGCTATCTTAAAGTTAAATCTCTGTGGCTAGGACTCAACTCTGCTGTACAACACAAGTGAAGAGGTCAACAGGGAAAGGTGTACAGACATCAAACAACACTGTCACCTGCTCTGGGAGTGGCAGGTAACTTAGTGTCACCGTGTTGTTGTAGACCATGTAGTAGTGACAATGTCTTTAGACGGAAACAAGTTCACCTCATTATAAAGTCAGATGAAGAACGTCTGAAATGGAGCAAGCACTATTGTTGGTGTTGTGACAAATTACTGTAAAAAGCCATGTCATCACCCATGCTTGCACCTTCACCCTCTGCCACCTTGTTTTCACATTTGTTAACCATCTATCCTAGTCACACTAAGTGCCCTGCCATTTTTCAATTACGTTTACACATCCTACAATATAAAATGAAATAAACATACAATAAAGGATGGAGCACATATACAGAGGTTCTCTTATGGTTGATCTGATGTGCAACAAAGATTAGGTTTAGGGTTCGGTTGAAGGTTATGGTTAGGATCAGGTTGAAGAAACATTTGACAAGATTGATATTCCAGTGTTTACAATTTACATACGTCTGTATGTGGCAGATGTATCTAAATTGCATACACCTATTTGTAATCAGCTATATGGTAATATTCTGCAGTAAATATCCATTGTTGTATTAACCATGGGTGTTGCATTCTTAATCAAATGATTTTATGCAATCATTCATGATTATAAAATGGTGAGGTTGTTAAAACTAAACTGCCATGACACATCTCTAAAGAATACACCGGTTTAATCCCCTTCTAAAAACGGTCACTTCTTTATTGTAATTATATTTATTATTTTAATGTAATAATATAATTAAAACTGACTGATGTGAACACTCCTCCTAGTTTATTAGTGTGTATTTCCCCTCCACACTGGGCCATATACATTACATATTCTCAGTCTCCATCCTCCCCATCTTAATCTTTCCTCTGGCTGAAGTTTCTCTCTCCCAGTCCCCTGCATCTGCCACTAGCTGGGCTAAATTATCACCGCAACTGATATGTAGCCATCTAATATGTGCTGAATTAACTGTTTGGTCAACATGTGTAATTATACACGTTCTGTTGATCAAAATCAATTACAGGGTTGATTGCAATGTCAAAACTATAGCTACATCTTGCTCTTCAGTTTTTATTATGATGATATCAATTACCGTCACTTGGGTAAACAGACTGGATATATAAAGTAATTAGCTGTGATGACAATGAGTGGCAGATTATGTAGAGCAGAGCACCAGGTATATCATTCAACATAACACTTTAATACTAAAAGATATGCTCTAGTTCATGGTATCCACTCCAGTCCATAAGGGTATTAAGACTAGTCAAAGTATACACACTTTATAATTTACCCCAAAGTAAGACTTGTTAATTTGAACACCATCTGCAATTTAACTGTACCTAAAATGAGCCAATCCTTGGGATATTTGCAATGTTTATATACATTTTATTATACAGTTTACTGACAATTTCATTTCAAACATATTTATCCACATGGGTTATTTCTCTTTCCAAATGTGAAGGTAAATCAGAAAATGAAAGGCCAAAGTTGAGCAATCCTGTTGTGCCAGAGCTGCTAAATATACTAGTGTAAATGTAATACAGAATAATTCTTTCTGCTGATGACTCAACGTGTGGGAATTACTTAATGCACACAAGCTGCAAGTAGACCTACAAGCTCAGCACTATGCACTACAAGCACAGTACAGACCAACTGATCACACATGACAGCTACAGCTGGCTCACAGTTTATTCAACTCAAATAACCTAAGTACTGGGTTCATATGGACAACTAATTTAAACATTCACTGAATTTTCTCAGACCAACAAAGGACTACAAAATTTGACATTTTACAATAACTTCTCAGTTTATCTATGATCACCCAAGCCATTTAATCATCCACTCAATTCACTGATTTTATCTAAACCTAAGTCAAAGTGTAAAAGAATATCAGAAAATGGCATTTTGCACAAATGCACACATCTTAACAAATAAATTACGTCAAATTCATAGTGATAATTACCCCCGGTATATCTACAGAATCAAAGCTCAGACCTAGATAAAAGGTTGGCCAATCACAGGAATCAATAAAGTAGCATTAAAGTTGTCAACAGGTCTATTTGGTATGCTAGGGAGCTAAGAAGGATAAACAAGGTTACAAATAATTAAAGTCCTTAGTTTTAAAACAGAAAATTATTATATTTATAACTATTTGGACACTGAAAGGAATATAAAATGTACTCTATGTTTACACTGTATATAGCTGCATGTGAGTAGTTTTTGGGCCTATGCCAAGAAACTACTTAAATTAATGGGGATGATTCTGGAGACAAGGTACCAATTTTCCAATTACAACATCCCTAGGTGTGCCACATTTTATCTGCCATAAGATTTTACAGCACCAATAAATTTACCATTTACTATTAGATGGGCAATTTATGGACATAAAACAAATACCCTGACCTGTGAGATGACCTGACTGAGGGGGCAATAGCATTAGCACCTACAGTAATAATGACACTTAGATCTTAACTTATCAACGAAACATTTATCACAACATAGAATACTTTATAACAAGATGTGATTGACAGTGACAAGAAAGAAATGTTAGACCGCAAAGAGTCAAAAACAACTAACATCCATCATTATCTGCATCATGTTGATTGGATATGTGCCAGTGTTACTGTTTAGTCTCCGTTGCTTTAAATGTATTCACTTGAGGATATTACATTCTAACCGAACTTCCCTGTTTTTGCAAGCAGTTGGCAATAAAGATGAGGAATCATACCATTACAGTTGCATCAATCACATGAGAATGGACTTTCACTGTTTTGACGCTTAATAAGCCAATTTAGAACCAAAACCTTGAGCCATGTTCATTAAGAAAATGTATATATTTCCAATAAAACGCATCAGCAAATCCTTCTTACAAGAGCAAACGCAGGATTTAGTGGTAGTTTAGGTGTGTTCTGATGAAGACATGAGGTGCCCTTTGAGAGGGTATATTTTCAAATAAGTCCATAATCCACAGGAGCCCACAAAAACCATATATGTAATTGATATAATAGGCAGCAGCAGCTGCATTGAGGGTAACCCTAACCCAACAGCTGTTTATTGTAGACCCCGTGCACTGGCAAATCTGAGGTAAGTTTGCAAATCTCTGAAGCAACAAACCATGTCCCTGTATAATCAACACATCGTTTTTCCACGAGAGGATTTTAAATCATGCATTCAAACATCTGAATGCCATGTAATTCCAATGGCGCCACTGAACATTCCTAGTTGACATGTTAATTTTCTGAACGGACAGCATCTTTTCATACTTTCAGTTCTCAGATACCGGTGAAGAGTTAATCAGTTCCTGTCAGTCTCCGTAATCAGAGTCAGCATGGCAGGAATACACAGATTGCAACCAAATACGCAACAGGAAAGTGTAGACTTAGCCTGAGATCACTTGATAAATATACTCAACTTTTGGACTTTTGGAAAATGTTATCCCACAGCAGGAAATATCCAGAAAATATAGACAATGAATGTAATGGGTAATTTGCCAATTTGTACAACAGATACATAAAATCCAGGGTCAGGAAGGGTTGTGTCATTGTCTATTTAACAATAACACTTCCCATTTCTTGAAACCTGAAGACGACGTTTCAGTCAGGTTTTGTGAGTTGGTTGAATGTATTTGCATAAAAGGTAAGCTTAGACATTAGACTGGCCGACATTATTATCTCAATTCCTGTGTGCTCTTTGGGCCCACCACATGACCTGTCAGTGCCCTGAACTAACACAGTAATAATGTTCACAAAACAGTTCCATCTCTATTCAGGGTAGTACAGATAATTACACAGTACTCAGGTTCCAAATGACAAATCCCGGACTTTAGTAATGCGTTAACTTTCTTAAGCAGCATAAAGTTACACCTCTGCACTGGGTGATCTCTCTTGAAGTCGAGCTGATTGCCAAAATGACTATCTTCACAACAGGCGAGAAACATGAGTTCACATACCTCGCACGGTTAGCACACACTTCGGGCGTTGGAACTACACCTCCTGTTGGTACTGCGCAACCCGTTTATGTTTATTCTTCGCAGAACAGGAGTGAACGTCACCTGCTAACAAAGGCTGTCAGAGCAAATAATCACTATAACCATTTAACGTGGTGATATCAATTGAAAGGAAGGCTCGGTTCCTCGGGCGACACAACGGGAATGTCAACCGACTGATGGCTGGCTAAATTGCCATTAGGGTACAACATGAAAACAAGCACTTCATGTGACAGATGACACGTCTACAAACCACTGGCTGATGGCATGGAATAGTAGGTTGACTGGCTCCTGTAGTCCCGTTCATACACAACATTTAGAATGTTACATCATGAATATGAACAAAACATAAAATACAGTTTCACATCATGTTATTTAATTTATAAATAATTATGTTCTGATCAGCACAAGTTGATGTGGTTGATTCGGTTATTCATGAATCTGTGAATTAAGCAGTCACTTGTAATTAACTCGGCCATCCCCTACCAGTAGTTTTATGGGTTTTTATTTCATGGCTATTGAAAAATAAACTAGAATGTAAAATAATTATTTAATGAAACACAAAAAAAGTTGCTGAACAATTAACAAAAACTGTTCATTTGACCAAATGAATGGATGTGGAGTTGTAATCTACCAATACTAAGAGTATTACTAACAGTATTTTTTATTTAGTTTACAAGTACATCTTTATTAATTTATGGACATTAAACACAACTTGTAAACTTCAAGTTTTTCAAAGTGCCACAATCTAGCCCACATTAACATTTCTCTTAGAATAGACCAACTGAAGGTTTCTGTTGGAAAAATTCTTCACAGATTAAAAGTAATAAACATTTCTATGCTTCTATTAATGTAATAAAACCGAGTTGTTATAAATGCCTCGTCTTTACAATTATCCTCTTTGCACACATGGTGGTTATTCGGTTACTAATTATAGTAAAAGTTATCTACCTAAATAACATGTATGAAAGATCAAAATAATGGCATACGGGATATTGTTTAATTCTTAAACAAGTAAGTATACAGGTATATGGGCTTCTACTAGATTTGAACTGTCAATACTTCAATGCCCATTCATATAGTCGAAGTAGGTTATTTGCTACATTAACCTTTAAAAGTAAATAAATCTGTTAAAAAATCTTGGCACAGTTTCAATGCAAGATTGCCATAAAAAGCCAGGAAACAAACTGTAATCTGATGACATTAGACCCTGAATTGATAACTATCTGAAGGCAAGATTTCATCTTTGTATACGCAAAGAAAGTGTTAACTACACATAAATGATCTGTTAGAATTACATGAAAGGAAAGTTTGATTATCTCAGGCAGAACATTTTCATTCATGAAACAGGTGCAATTCAGTCCATTCATGAAGTTATGTGCACTGCAGCACTACATATCACCTGATCTCCATTTTGTTCATGTGCCCACAGCCTTTCAACATAAAGGCCTATGTTACAGGTAGCCTAGGCTAGAGGGAAGTCACCCGAGGTAGTCTTTGCCTAGACCTGAGCCAGTAGCATGGGTTGTAGACTAGGGATCTGTCTATAAAAAGTGAGTCAGAATAAAGTCTTAAAGCAAACAGAAAAAGTCAAAGAATTGAAAGATTACATTTTTTACTTAAATTAGCCTACACTTATTCTTTCTCTCAGTTAGTAACTCTCATACTTAAACTAGACTATGTACAGTATAATTCAGAGCAGACAGTATTTAGTTTTATCATAAAAAATCCTTTATGGTTAACATTTTTCATACTCATCTCTAATCTATCTCATCTCTAACAGACCGACTGACTTTGATTTCACCATTATCACTTTTTTCCCAAATTTGATACCTCAATTGTGTAACTCAATGTCAACCCAGGCAAAACATTTTTAAAAGAAAATGTTTTACGATGTATTGCTCTTTTGTGGTCAAAAGAGCAACTCTCACCCAAATGCAGCGTTTCCCCTGCTATATGATGAACGAAGTGGGCCACTTTGCTGGTTTTCTAAGCCACCTCGCTCAAAATAGACCAGAATTGCCACAGGTCTATTAACTATTTCTTGCTATAAACACGTTTACATGTTGCTATCTTGTAGCTGTGCATTTGTTTCCTCTCTATTTTCCAGGGAACATGTTAAAACACCATTCAGAATGCACCATTTTGATGAGTTTTAAAAATAATTCTATGTTATGTAGCCATGCCCCTGGACCCACAAAGTGCGCATCACGCATTCAGGGCTCGCTCAGCCCTTCCAACCACCTCACCTATCATTTTACACAGCCGTAGCCGCAGCCTCAGGCTCAGGCTCAGGCTCAGGCTCAGCCTCAGCCTCAGCCTCAGCCTCAGGCTCAGCCTCAGCCTCAGTCTCAGCCTCAGCCTCAGCCTCAGGCTCAGCCTCAGGCTCAGGCTTAGCCTCAGGCTCAGGTCAGGGAAACACTGCAAATGTTTCCCACTCTTAGACTTAGTCTTTGCCACTACCACGCTAAACCTAAGGCTAATGCCAAAGCCCAAACCTAGCCTACGCGTAAGCCTAAGGCTAAGCCACAAATAAATATATATGGCACAAAAAATAATAATTTTGTCATAATAAAAACAATTACCTATTTAATAAAAAACTAAAAACTAAAAAGCATGACGTTGAAATTGTCAGATCTGGTGCGCACATATAGGCAAAACATTTTAGCAGCGAAATCGAGGTGGATCTGGACTCGACAAAAGTTCTTATTAAGCTTAACGTCAGTAACTGCAACAAGAAGATTCCACAATAAACGTACATAAATAACAACGTTCTTCTTTAGCATGCTATGAAGTATCGTCGACAAAGTCAAAGACGCGCGACGTTAAAATGGCGGCGGCCCACTAACGTTTATGATCGCTAGGGGCGCGTTGGAGGGCTAAGTGTGGCTTTAGCAAGCATTTCTAACTTATTGTCTGATATTTATGCATTATATACAATGATCGAATACATATTTACAAATTTTATAATGCATTACTGCTAGTTAATGCTGTTTTTATCAAGGGAAATTGCATTTCAAATCAAGAGGTACTCTTATTATCATTATAACATTACCCGCCAGGTGGCGGTAGTGATTGTTAGTAGACCGGCGGTATGTAAATTCTGTACTTTGCCTACTCTCTTTTATGGCGTGATGTAAGTTATTTTACGTTTATAGTACATATATATGGATTTTGTAATCTATGTTTCTAAAAAAAACGCTGTGCATTTCATTTTTACTCACAACTGTGTAGTACCTATACTTGCATCTCTCCAACCAGTTATACTTATACTGCAGTGACAATGTCCACCCTACGCCGGGGCTACGGCTACGCCGACGCCGGCTACATCTTACCGGATAATTGAATGTGCTGACACCTCCTGAAATAATCAGTCATAAATTATGCTTTATTGCGTAATATGTAGGATCTTAGGCGTTCCATGCGCACCGATTAACAGCTCCATAACAATATGACAGAGTTTAGTAGAAACGAAATTGGCGTAATTGTCTGCATAGACGGGTACGCATCATAGTGGCGCCTCCAAGTGATCATACTCATCATCAATTATTTGCATTAGAGCGGCAATTTTACGGTTTCCGCCCATTACGAAAGCTAATAGCGGAAGAAGTTCTACGACAAATGAACGCATCGATTTCTCTATTGGCCCTCTCCATTCGTCCATCCCTATTCTTTCTGGCCCTCTTCTGAAACCTCTGTGTGCGCATCATGTCAAGTAATCTAATCAGAGAGAAGACGTCCCGGTAATACAAATCGATATGCTACCGTTGTGCGTTATTACTGAGACTATATTCGCTGGGTTCGAAAGGTTGCAATATCGGAAGGTCGTTCATAGTTCGACAGTTTACGGAACTGTTGTTCTCCAGCACTTACAGCCGTTGTCTATTTAGATTCAAGAGACAGAAGAAACAGTGACATCGAGAGAAAGAGAGGGAGACAGAGAGAGACTGAGAGAGACAGAGAGAGACAGAGAGAGACAGAGACAGAGACAGAGACAGAGACAGAGACAGAGACAGAGACAGAGACAGAGACAGAGACAGAGACAGAGACAGAGACAGAGACAGAGACAGAGACAGAGGGACAGAGGGACAGAGGGACAGAGGGACAGAGGGACAGAGACAGACAGAGACAGACAGAGAGACAGAGACAGACAGAGAGACAGAGAGACAGAGAGACAGAGAGACAGAGAGACAGAGAGACAGAGAGACAGAGAGACAGAGAGACAGAGAGACAGAGAGACAGAGAGACAGAGAGAGACAGAGAGAGACAGAGAGAGACAGATAGTGACAGAGAGAGACAGAGAGACAGAGAGACAGACAGACAGAGACAGACAGAGACAGACAGAGACAGACAGAGACAGACAGATACAGACAGATACAGACAGAGACAGACAGAGATAGACAGAGACAGACAGAGAGACAGAGACAGAGACAGACAGAGACAGAGACAGACAGAGAGAGACAGAGACAGACAGACAGACAGACAGACAGACAGACAGACAGACAGAGAGATACATAGAGAGAGTGAGACAGAGAGAGACAGAGAAGAGAGACAGACAGACAGACAGAGCAAGATTCATGCGCATCACAGATGTGTGCATATTACGTACGCACACACGCACGCGTGCATACACATGCGCATACACACGCACAGGATATTGCGCGTGCGCGCACGCGCACACGCACGCATACGCATACGCATACGCATACGCATACGCACACGCACACGCACCACACACACGCACCACACACACACACACACAC
Organism: Oasisia sp. SBJ-2009; assembly: GCA_964017155.1. Classification (NCBI taxonomy): domain Eukaryota; kingdom Metazoa; phylum Annelida; class Polychaeta; order Sabellida; family Siboglinidae; genus Oasisia; species Oasisia sp. SBJ-2009. Next base: position 46,316,140 of record OZ024856.1, read on the forward strand.
ACACACACACACACACACACACACACACACCACACCACACCCCACGCACGCACGCACGCACGTACACACACACACACACCACACCACACCCCACGCACGCACGCACGCACGTTCACACACACACACACACACACACACACACACACACACACACACACACACACACACACACAGGTTCATGTCAGCTACGGAGTTCGAATTCCTTCGGCTCCACACTTCTGGATCCAGACGTCTGAGCTATGTCTATGACCTTCCAAAGATTGTCCTACTGTCCACTGAGGTGTCCACCAGGTTGCTTCCATGCACGCACAAACAGTTCGCTGCTGTATAACCACAATTGCATTATGGTGCATTCTGTGGTTGCACACGAGATATATAAATATATTCGAAGTTACTCACATTTTAATAATCGATTGCCATAACATACGACGATTTCTCGATAGACGCAAACAGACGGTCTCGCTAAGAGCGAATCATCGTCGATGCGACACTTGAGTAACCTTCCATTAACAACCGGGGTTATCTTCGTCCATGTTATTTGGGAAGTGGCGTATCGTGATTTAGTTTTTACCAAGTTGTCGCGGAGTCAGTGATGCAACAAATACGATTTATGTTATTGATTCAGCGCCAGAGCCGACTCATGAAGTGGGAAACCTGAATTACTTATAAAAATCACCCAATATAATGTGGAAGTGATTTGACAAAACATAAAAAGACGCATAAGAAGAGATCAAATAAAAGGTTTCGATGTTGAATAGTAAGCGCGTCCTTAGTTTAAAAAGGCAGTATAATTAAACTGCAGAAAAGAGCTTTATTTAAAACGAAGTGATTTGTTTGTTTGTGGAAACACAGCGACAAAGGATGAACGTGGGGGGGGGGGCTTTACAGTTACACTGTCCGCGTTTATTTTCGATATAGGTGTTTATTTTCTAAATAATTTGTTTAAAATTTTGCTGACATAACTTTCAACTGCAAACATCATTACGGGTTCATCAAACGCTATTCGTCGTAATATTCAAAATGAGAAGTAGGTCTATAGACTGTTTCAGTGTAGGTTTGGACATGAAAAAGTAGTTTCAGAAGAAGACGGAAAATTACTAAAATTAGTTTTTAATGGGCTGTACCGTGTTAACGTTGGCAGAGTTAATGTGCTTAAACTGAGATTGAGAGGTATCTGATAAGTGCAGGCTACACACCACTGAACAGACCTACCATCACAGCTGGTCTTTGCAGCGACCGTGTCAGCATGAGCCACGCGATAGCTTAGTGCTGTGATTTGCGGTCGACGATAAGCCGAGACAGGTGGAGTGTTAAGCTCGATAGTCGGTTCATGTCACAATGCTCTTACAATGTCGCAGGTGTACGATGGTACATCTCCATTTGTGTGGTCATTTGAAGCTACTGAAGATAGGCAGTCCATTGAGGATGGTGACATTTGACGACGGTGTTCTTTCGCGGCGTGTGGCCGGTGTGACATGATAGTTTGGGACAGGTCTGTGTCCCGGCAGGTGGCATAACAAAAACGGTGTCACTTTTGTGGCAATGGTCTTCCATGCGTGAAGATGATAAGCGATTCAGGTTTTAAGAGGACTCTTCTGTTGCAAATGCCGGTCATTGAACTTAATCGGGGTGTCGAATAACGCGGATTTACCGTAGATGGACCATCATCGACCAACTGAAATCACTGTATTTGCGATGCTACATGCATGAAGCATCTTCTCGGCAATCCACAATTTGCTTTAATGTGTACGATTAACTTGCTTTTAAATGGATACTCCAGTCAGTGAGAGGTTTACAGTATTATCTTACATAGGTATAATATATTGGTTGTGCCTAGTAATTGTGCATAAAGATCGTTAATAAATAATTAGTTATAGTTTATTGGTATAAAAAACATGCTATCGTTGATTCAGAACGCTGCCATCTTGAGGCACAGAACCAGTGACGTAAGACAAATTGTTTACGTCACTGAAAAAGGCAAGGATTGGGGGAATCTTCGCTAAAAAAATGTGATAATGACGTAAACAATCCGCGACGTACTGGAAACATAAAATTCCATTGGACAGATATAGGATGTTCGAACGTACATGCGCCAGTGACGTAAGCGGTTTACATCACTGGCGCATAAATCTCAAGATGGCAGCGCCCTGAATCCAACATGGAGTGTTTCTGGTACAATTATACTGTAATTAATTGTTTATTAACGATCTTTGTGCACAATTACTATGCAAAACCAATATATTATACATATGTAAGTACATAATGTGAATCTCTCATTGACTGAAGTACCCCTTTAACAAGTATGATTTAATATGTGGGTTTAACTTCCGAAACATATTTTCCCACTGGTTAAAAAGAACACGCCAAAAGAAGAAGAGACGATACACATAACAGTTTTAAAGGGATACTAATTACGGTGTATCAGTAAAATATCTTAGTATTCATATTCAATGGGTCTGTTTGTCTTCTGTCTTGCCGTCTGCCTATCATGTTCGCGAAGCGTTTCATGTAAACACGAGTGAGACGCTTCCGGGAGACAACCCAACAAATTATCGCTGCCCACCCAAGCATTCAGCGTAACATGGGCCAGAACATAAAAGCACTACAGGACCAGATTAACGTTGAACAGACCTACAGAAGATAAAGAAGCCGCTTCCTTCGACGTCAGCCGCGACATCGTTCACTACACGTTATACGACGTCCATACTTTGATCGTTGCGTCGTTTGCCCAATGCCGCATAGCCCACGGCCACGCTGTGTCCGCGCATCGCAGGTGTTAGCGTGACCGCAGCCCATATCGGCCGTATATGGGGCGTGACGTGACGGACATGGGGTGTTGACGCGATAAACTCTAACTAATGGGACTGTCGGATCTGTTGAAAGTCTGCTCGGACACTGGTCACTGTGCCGCTAGCTATTCAGGCTTTCCATCACTTGAGGTTCGATTTACACGGGGACATTCAATTACGTTCTGCAAAAGATATAGAAATCTATAATATAATAATAATTATTACTACAGATGTCTGCAATTCAAACCAACAGGACGCAACAGAATTATAGCTCAAACACGGGAATTGTGTCGTACTTCAAAATTGGTTTCCTGCTCCTGAATAATACCTATTAAATCCCACATGTAGTCTGTATTCACGAATCCAGGATCTAAGCCCACTCCAAAAAAACGAACCGGACATAACCTCACCGGATGTAACCCACTGACATATATATATATATATATATATATATATATATATATATATATATATATATATATATATATATATATATATATATATGGTGGGGTTATATCTGAGTGGGGTCTCTCCGGTCAGGTTATGTTCGTTGTCCATCGCCACAGGACACATCCAACCGAGAACATCCTCGCCTCGTCCGTATACGTTGATCGGCTTTGTCCTGCAAACACAATAAAAACACAACTCCTACGAAAGTGTGTTTCTAAAAACAAGTATTTTCAACAAAATGTGTCCATTTAATGGTGGTGATATTTCATACGCACAGTTGTGGTACAGTATTTTGGTAGTTTAAATACAACGCGGATGTTTTACCGTCTACTCTCTCACGATTGTAACTTAAATATAGCCTGCGGATTGAACGCGTGGGAATTGACGCCAAAATCGTCCGCGTTTGACTCGGCGCGGTCCTACCCTAGACACAAAGAGCTTCCGTCCGGAGACGTCTAGCTAGCAGGGCTTTGTCAAAAAACGGGACATCTGCCAGCTTTGACATCCCCGTCTCCGTCGTAATCCGGGCATTTACCTCAGCCGTGGCCCCATCTTAATCCCGCTGACGCATCTGTACCGGCCTACACCCCGAGGCGGGCATCATCCCCGGGGCAGGCTCCGGGGACGCGATCGGCTAAATCGCCTGCAAGTGCAAGAAGCGCCCGTATTCCGTGGTTCTTCATTCAGTCCCGGGTCCTCCTGGCACGACAGCGAGATATCATCGCAATGTGCCAAGACATGCCATGTTTACTTGTTTGAAATCGCTTGTTTCTGACTCGAATTTCCGTATTGTTTTTTATTTGGTAACCAGCCAGCTAATGGAATTCCAGTTTCGATCGAGTTTCACCACTCTTCGTATGCCAATGTTTAGACCCAACCAACATCAAAACGAGTTCTCTGCGTATTTTCTTCATAAATCTGCCCAGTACCAACAAAGAGTGTTTTGTTCGTCGACAAGTAAAGCATTGTTATCTGTTTGGGTTCGTTTTTGCACGTATGACGAATACTGTGTCGTTTGTCACTTTAACATTAGTTTGTAGCGTGTACACGAAGTTAGGGGCAAAAACCCAAAATTCCACACGATCTGACAGAAAAACACATGTTGACCTCACGCGCTACTAAACGTCTTTGTGTAGGACTGCTTATCGATGACTAAGATAATGCGATGAAGGATGGTACAAATGTGGCTGCACGCTTAAATATCACGTGCGACGCTACCGCAAAAGAAAGTCCACCCAAGTCTGCGTCAAGCAATGCGCGATATACATCGTCTTGAGAGATGGCTCTCCTGATGAAAAAGTAACTGCAGACGGATGTTCATTCACGCCTATCTGGATAACATCCGCACACCGTGAAAAGCGAAAGGAAGTAAATATATCTTCGTTAAATTGCTGCTTTATAAGTCGTTTGACGTAAGGTTGCCGCAACCACATGCAAGTGCCATCAGCGGTTTTAGAAATGCTATATCCAGTTGACTTGCGATTTAAATGATACATTAAATAATTATTCTGTAAATGTCAGCCAATACGGCAGCGATGTGATACTGGCAGTGAACACTTCCGGCATTGCCTGCAACGTACAGGGCATCAGGCACACGCCAATTAAAGAAAAGGCGTTCGCAGAAGACAGGACTGGTGCCAGGCTACGAGCCTCTGGAGATTGGGTCTGGTGCGCGCCTAGAGGGGAGGATAATCTCCACGTAATCATGGCCATCACCACAAGACAGGGGCTTAATCCCTCAAGACACGCACGCCCCGGGCAGCCTATTGTCTTCAAGTCATCACCTTCTCCATCGTCCTCTGTAGAGTTTCTTTCCTCCTCGTAAAACAACTCTACCATGCAATGCAATGCAATGCAATGCAATGCAATGCAATGCAATGCAATGCAATGCAATGCAATACAATACGATAACTTTATTGGCTGTTGATTTACAGAATTGTCCGTTAGACTTGTCTATGCCATAAATACAAGCATACAAGAAACAACTATAAAAGGCTAAGATAAGTACCGAGAACGATACACTATAGTCATACTAAGACACAAGTACACCACAGGTTGAGAATGTCTGTCATATCATACACGTATTGCTGTGAACACTACGCCATTGCTTCAAAACAACGTTTTGTGTGTGCTTTGTGTTGAATCGGTGGTTAATGCACTCTGTTCTGCTATATGATGTTGTGGGCTTTACTGATGAGTCCAGGTTTGGTCAAGTGGTCAAATGACCAAGCAGCGTATGGCAGCCAAAACCTGAAGAACGTATGTGTACAGTACTGATTGATCAACAGTATCAATGGGTGTAGACAAAACAGGCATTGGTGCATGATTGTACAGGCAAGTATGTGGCGAGTAGACCAATTGTACCTCATAGCAGAATACGGCCAGTAGTATAACTAGCGAGAACTCTACAGGCAGTGAGTGGACAAGGGTTCAGCATCTCCACCGTGGACACGAGACCAGTAGAGACGAAGCAAGTACCACAACATTGACTTAGGGTCATTAGCTAGCGAGCAGCCTACTCTAACGCTTCAAACACTAAGCTAATTGTGGATATTCGCGCTCGACTGACCGTAATCTGCGGTTAGATAGCATCGCCGTGTAAGCTTTTGCTCGGCTGGACGGCGACAAAGCGAATCCGGCCACGCTGACACGGATGACTGCACATGAGCTGTATCAACATTTCGGCTACTCGCTGTCCGGCCGGTCAATACGGTAGAGAGGAACTCTTTGATGTTGACGGCCCGGTCGATCGGATTCATGTCCGTCGGCATGCTAGGCTTGGATTGTCAGTGTAGCGTGTGGATTTAACGACTTACTTAGAAATAGTCGCTTTAGAAGAATTGACCATACTCACGCATCTAAGCATCGCAGGGAAATTACTGATGATATGAACCGGACGGTTTAAATTCTTAGTGAGACCATCCATTTACTAACATAAATTCTACTTGGGCAGACACTCTACACCTACGCTATTTTGGTCTCAATAAATTTTGGCTTTTTGTCATAACTGGGTATAGTTTCTTCTAACCTAGACCTAGTAGTGAACATACACGATTTTATGTTGAAAATATGTTATTCGACCCGCACTAATCCATTTGGCTTGCGGCTACAGTGCCGGGTTTCCAGAGAGGCACGTAAGGCCTACTTTCTCTGGCAGTCAAAACAACTATCTAGAGACTCAGTTTTCAAGTGTGTAATCTAGACGGTGGCACCAAGACCGAGCGATTTAAAAAATTCAAACAGCGATGATCCGTAGACTACAAAATCACGAACACCGGTAATATAGAATTCAGACCGGCTGTCAGGATTGTGTTTTGTTACAGTTGCGTTTTCCAGACAGCTGTAAATTAATGATGGAGTTAAAACGAGGACCTATGTAGCTAGGCATACACCATTTCGCAACGGGTGTTCAGCGCTATGTGGTTGAGTAGCGATGCCACAGGCTATCGGAAATGCCAGGACCACGGTCCAGTGGCGCTCGTAACGACATAATAATTATATGTCTATCGATCTGCGGTTTGTATACAGGTTCCGAATAATTTAAACGAGTTCCGGAGGCGCGCGCAGCAAATGAACCCGGAACATGTGTTATCGAATGAAGTGGAACTGAACTGTTGGGCAATGGGGCTAATGTAAAAGAAACGGTAAAATGGGAAGGCAAATGTGAAGTTTTTCACTGATGTCTCCCCCTGAGTGTGCGTGTGCGTGTGCGTGTGCGTGTGCGTGTGCGTGTGCGTGTGCGTGTGCGTGTGCGTGTGCGTGTGCGTGTGCGTGTGCGTGTGCGTGTGCGTGTGCGGGTGCGTGTGCGGGTGCGTGCGCGTGCGCGTGCGTGCGGGTGTGTGTGTGTGTATATGTAATGTATGTCTCTCGGCACGCACGCACGCACGCCCGCCCGCCCGCCCGCACGCACGCACGCACGCACACACACACACACACACACACACACACACACACACACACATACACACTCAAATCAGTCAGTCTCTGAGAGATTGAACCATGGTGGGTCCAAATAGCAGACGTCTCTATCCCCATTGCCTCTGCAATCTTCCAGGCTCTAACTCTACGTGTCTCGCCAGACAAGTCAATATCGACAATAGCTAGTTTGTTTTAGCCTGCAATTCCTTGCGTTGGCTGCTACGGTAGTTGAACTACAACATAATACCCAGCAAGGAACGACCTTATTTCCTGTGATGTGATTATTGCTCATACGCCAACAAAAAATCACACGTATCCTATTTCTTTACTGGAGCTCTGCCAACAGACACGTGCACTTAACCTCTTCACGTAAATGTATACAAAAATTTGATTCCTTACCACTAAAAACATTACAACTGATTTGACCGGATTCTGCGTGCAACGATAAGACCGATGTTCTACTTGAGTTCAGGACACTGATGACTAAGCATATGGCATCAGGTTAGTTCGCAGGTCTACGCAAGGCAGTGCCTCCGGGTTTAATTATATCGTGCACTGCAACCGCAGAAATCAATATTGATGGTTGTATAGAGAATAAGAGGCAAACTAGAGGAATTAAGTTGTCTAATATAGACTTTCAAGACTTCGGTGTCACCGTCCGATAGAGTAATCTCCACGATATCGTGACAAGGCAGTGTTGGGGACGACTTGCCACGCGCCATGTCGGCAGAATCCATCACGTGTCGTCCCGTACGTGTCGACTATAGCCGCTTGTTTGCGGTTGAGCGATTTTTTGCGTTCGCGTTTTTCCGGGTCATTCGAAATGACGAATGGTCTTAGGCTTATTGCCAGCGGCGACGAGGCAATTTCTTGCGTTTTTCGTGCTATCTAAATGGTATGAGACACCATTACATCGTCTGTGCAGGTCAAGCGACGTTAATCGGGCAGTGCTTCCGTGTTCTTATCAGTGGCCGGTTGAACGTAATTGCAAATCGACTTCAGAAACACGTTTGTTAGGCGCTGACAATTTCGAATATCATCGATTGGGTGCAGTGGTCTGAGTCTTCAAAGAGTTTAACACGTTTCAAGTTACGGATGTTAATCTTAGGTTAAGCCGTCTGGATAGTGAACGTTTGTAGCGCAGTTTGTTATCTAACGCAATGTCTAGCATATTGGATTAAAAACTAGAATCATTGGTGTACCTTGGCATGATCAGAAACAATATAAAGATGTAAGTTAAACAAACAAACTGTCAACGATATTAACATTTTCTCTGGCATATGGATGCTGGAAATATTATTGATCTACACATGCATGGCGAGCCATGACGTCTTGTGGTCTCTCCTGCTATTGACCGCAAAGCCTGAAGAGCCAACCAGAAGACGAAGCATGCGACGCGGCATGTAGCAGCACAAGATAAGCACTGACCCTCGAGACAGAAACCGGCCACTGCTAGTTCTATTAATCATATTATGTATTACCATTCCACAGTTCTTTCTAACAGCCGATTTAAAACGTGTCTGACAGGCGAGTGATTCCGCAGAAGATTGGGACGCTATGTGACCGCTTGAGCTTGAGCTGCGAATACAGCGAGGGTGTCTGCAAGTGTTGCGTGCCTCCAAGACATATCCGCCTACTACCGTCGGCGTGCTGTACAGTTGTTGGCTCTCTGCGACCTGGACACTTCTGTCAGGTGGAGAGGAATCCGCCACATTCTTCAATTGTAGCGTGTTAATTAACCAGATTACCGCCAAATCAATGTAACAGGCTCCGGAGAAGAGATGAATACGGCAGTAGTAATCGAGGATTATTGACTCTCATAACTGTCCAACGTGTAGCTGGCACACGTCCTTCGGTTTCCTCGATTGTTTCGCATATTTTATTTGTATATGCATGTAGGGTTCTATAATTTGTTTACCTGTTTAAAATGTTCTCGGCGAACGAGCTGATACCGCAAAGTTGTAATTAATGCAGGCTGGGCATTTGATAGTATTCACCTTTTCATCCATCCCGTGTCCGAAAAATTACGGCTCCTCTCTTCTGTCTGTCTGTCTGTCTGTCTGTCTGTCTCTCTCTCCCTTCCTCTGTCTTTCTCTCTCTCTTTCTCCCTCGGCCACGTCGTCTAAGTTCCGTTGTGCATGGAAGGACCGGTAAGCATAGACTAGACTATTCTGTGCTGCTCAGTAGTGGGTGCGTTTTCTCTTGCATTCTATTCAGAAAACGGGGCGCGGACCAAGTCAGGAGAACGCTGCTCCTTTCGTTCCCGCACGCTGGCATCTTCCCTGGCGCAACTCAATTCCCAGTTTTCATTACACTTTTTTTAACGTTTACCCCGGCTAGTTATGACAGTCTACCCCCGGAGTGACGCCTCACATGTTGTCTGCTCTGCGGGCCTCCCCTCCAGGGTTCCGCCGACACCTCACACGTGCTGGCCCGATAACTAATGACGAGCACACCCTGAGTGACAGCGACGCCGGCAGGTTCCGTGTAAGTCTCAGACAAAAACGGACGATCCGACGAAGTTCGGAAGGAACACGAGAGAAACCAACAGGCGCTGGTGTTCGATCGTGTTTTTTGTTCCGTACCCCTTTTACAATTATGGTGTTAGGGCACGACGCTTCCGAGAGTCTGAAAGAGACGACCATCTAGAGACGAAGCCTGCCGTGGGAATCTGTCGCGCGAGAGTCGCGCAACCCGCTGCAAGAATGTCTTTATATTACGTGATATCGTGAGAAGGGGCCCTCGACCATACATCCATCATCATAATGGTAAACCCAGCTTTACAACTGTTCATGTCTTCACGGGCGGGAACACATAACGATGAGAGATGCCCGGCAAACCCTTACACCGTTTCATCATACTTTCATGTTGGCGAGTTCTTGAAGGAAAACAGCAGAACACCGTTTCACTGCAATTACCATTTCCTTTGTTTCGCGCATTCTGGCGGACAATCGGTTTACTCCCATGTAGCACTTCGAATATAGTAGTCTCGTGTCGTTTTTGGCTATCAGGTTGACTAATTACAAGTACCGCTTGATCGATCAATGGATAATTTCCCAACAAATGCGTTTTATGATGTTATTACATTTTAAAGTTTTTTATGACTACAATTACACATTGACTCAACGATCAATTACTTCACAATCATTGCAATAATAACTAAATAGTACTTCCGTTTTGGCTATTTTGGTACCTACAAATTTTTATCATTTGCCACACCACGAGAAGTATTTTCTAAGTCATATGCACAATTTGTTCTGATGCATGATGGGATTGTGAACATGTCACTAAAAGAGCTAGATGTTAAAATGGTGTAGGTCAAATTGTCTCTTAGACCGAGTATGAAATGTGTTTTGGGAAAGATGATTAAAAGAACAAACAACGCTGTATGTTCAACTATGTTTGCTAAGACAGATAACGAGATATACATTTGGGACGTTGCATAAAGATACCATTTTCCTGAAGGAGATATCATAGGTATGCAGAACATAGATGTACAAGCAGACAAGAAACAATAAAGCACTGTGAACAATAAATACGAGCATATTTATTTTACATAACAAGATATGTATATACACACCAAATTAGATGTTTACAAATCGTTTGCTTACCAGGTAAGCAATGTCTATTCACACATACAGAATACTGCATAGTTACTATTTAGACAAAATATTCTGCCCCCTAACAATATACAATGTATTATGTCCCTCAAAATTTTGATATGACAGCACATTATTCATTTACAAGCATTCATGCTCTATAAAAGCGACTTTCAACCCTGATGATCTAAATCATACAAGTAAATCAATTCACACACTACAAATGTTATTGGCAGGTTTATATATATTGCTAGCAAAAGAGTTGTGTCTTATTTAGAGATTAACCATGGGCTGAAACGCTCATCTTCCACGCCTGAGGACAATAAGTATCATGATGCAAGATGGCATCAAATTCATCTGTTGTTGCCAATTATATTCCTTCTTGCACCGTTTTCGTAATTATGTATGCATAACTGACATTTATATTGCATCATTCAGGTGTTCTCTGTACCAAAGTATCTGCAATTATGTACCACACTTTGATTGTATTTAAGATAAGTGAGCATGATGTATGTAGAAAAGGTGAACCCAAACTATGAGGTATTGGGAGACAGTTTTAGGAGGGATCTTGTAGGAGTTGGTGTGATTGGCTGGAAGTGGGAGAGAATGGCAGAAGTTCACCGTAAGAGGAGACGACGGGTGAGAATCATGGAACAGAGAGTCACGTGGCCTCATGCCACGAAGGAATCAAAGGAAAACAAGAAGATGAGTAACATCATAAAAAATTCACATCAGATGGAGACCGATTGGCCTTGAAAAGATACCACAAGTAGAACTTCCCTATTAATGCCAAAGAAGTGACCTGAATTACAAGGTGATCGACCTGAATGGCAACGTTAGCAGAACTAATATCCTATACTTTACTCTATGTGGAAATAATCTGTAACTATCTGAGGTGGCCTTAATTGTAAAGTGGCTGCATTACTGAGGTGACCATAAAGCTCGGTTCCACTGTACCTGTTCCATAGACCTCATGAAACATGACTCTCACGACACAGGTAAGAATGGTAAAAGTCGTTTTTCCGAAAGGTAGCTGATTTGTTGTTTGATTCTTTATGGCCGCTTAATGAGACCATGACAAATTCCAGAGTCGATAATTGTCTGATGACATCGTGTTCAGAATAACTCATGCAGACAATCTGCACCTCAGAGAACACCATCAAAGTACCTGCAGTTGTGGCCATCTGATAAGGTACTTGTGGTTATGACAAGTTGTGACATGTGTAACATGTTAATTAATTTCACCTGAGTGAAGAAACACAACAGGGACACGGCACATCAAACATGCAGGAACACCATATGTTCTTTTTATCGATGGGCTCTGCCATCCCTAGCTGACAGGTACACGTTAGAGAACCCGTAGACTGTACACGAGAGGAGGACATGAAACCAGAACCAGCAAAGTTGCCAGTAGATCATTAAACGAACGGAAAACTAACGGAAGCTTTGGTGAAAAGACGGATGAGATGGGCAGGTAATGTGGAAATGATGCCAGCAGAAAAATTGGCACAGAGCAGAACGCAAAATCGCCAAGGACACAAAAGAAGGGGAAGACCGCAGTTGAGGTGGGAGGACTGGGTGAGGAGGGACATGAAGTGATCAGGGGAGGACATGGGATGGAGAGAGGCAGCTATGAACAGAGTACCATGGAAAGAAAGTGATTCAACAGCATTTGAACTGACCGTCCGTCACCTCTGTAAAACAGGGGACAAGGAGGAGAACACAACATGTCAGCGACAGAAATGTTCCTCTATGAAATATTCCCACAGATATGTTACCATTACCCTATGATGACATGGCCAAATCTTCCACAGGAGGGTGTCGATCAGCCTATGGGGAGAACACTAATGTTTTTCTTGGCAAGTTGGCGATAGACAAGTGCTAACTTCACCCTTATGTGACCTGCATAGTGACTCTCCTGCATTCTACAAATGAACAATTTGCAGACATCATTACAAATTTTAAACTGCAATCCAAATGTTGGGAACTCAAAGGAACATAAAAAGCAGACGCTGTCATAACATTGGACCCAATTGTCATTCCGAAACCTCTCCTAGGACGAAATGGACCATGAGTCTACACCAGCTATTCTACGCTTGCAGTGAATTCACGAAAACGAAAATTCAAGCGTATAACAACACATAAGAAGGGTGTTTTCATAACTACCCCTCAAACTCCATTGTCATTGGTCCCTGACTCCAGATGTATGCTGGGAAGCTGCATTCACATTATCAATATAAAAGTTTTAATCGTTTATCAAAACCACTGTCACTTTTCAAAATACAATTATTTGAACACCTGCAAACTGAAAACACCATGCTGCTTGAAACTGCTATTGCACAGGTCATACTGCAAGAATTCTCCCTATTATCACTCATGCAAATGACCACGTTGCACAGAATTTTGCATATCTTTGAATTACCCTGTCACATTTAGGGCTGTGACTTCCAGGATTTGTTTACCCGTGTTGTGTGTATCAAATTTAGGCAAGTTCTTCAATCTTTCTTTCAGTCTACACACTATCGACAATAACTATACAACATAGATTCATAGGAACCGACTCGTTTCACAAGTAATTAATTGTACCACAAATTGGCAAAACAACACATCTGAACCGTCTTGTTCTTTCACCGCAATAGTTGCCCATTCACATGGCTTCGTGTGATATTCGTCTCAGACAAACGATATCATATGAGGTAGATATCAACATTAAACCACCAATCAAACACACAGTTCTGCTCTCAACATACAAATCCCAATAACACAAATTAGAAATTTCATACAAATCGCGCGACTTGTTTTCTGCAAGTTTCCTGTAGTGGTTCATATTGATGAGCCGAGCCAAGGATGACAAGCAAGTGGCCAGAGTCTTTGGCTTCTGTGTCTTCAGTTTGGCTGTAGTTGGCAGAGACTGGAAGAGGAGGTCAACATTGTCATGCAATCTCTGACGTCTTCTTCTGTGGTGTGGTCATCATCGGCTGGATTCTGGACACCATCTGACCTGCTGGAAACACACAAACAAAGCAAACACATTAACCACAAGTTCACTGTGTGCTCAGTAAATCCACATCACAATACTCAACTGGCCAAATGGGCTGTTGTATGACCACAACTGACACTTGGTGCTTCAGACTTTGCATGTGGAACACCGTTGAAGGAGGCACTGCTTTCACAATGTTATTGCAGCACCACCAGGCATTGATTTAAGTGAACAAGTCAACACTTTCATAAGCAACAGTGTAATCACCCTTGAACACAGGTCTCGACTTGCTTCAAATCTCTGACACCATTAATGAGCCAAGCATCTGAGCTTGGATTTTGCGCTTCACAAAATCGACTATAATTTCTTCAAGAAAATATAACTGATGAAGCCATGGCAACAGCAACATAATGATCCATAAATATTTTTAATGTGGTATCTAATATTAATGACCTTACAACCTGACGTGCATCATCATCAACTATAACCATCATCTTTCCTAATTATTAGACAGAGTCATCTAGGCTTCAACTTTGCAAAATTGGGGGATAACCAACTGGCATTGAGCTTCAAGGTGTTTTTGTGATACCAACTGTAAGGCACAGTGAATTTGTCTTTGAGTCTTTTTTAATTTCTCCAAAATGTCGGTGAGACAAACAATTGCATGATCACCAACAAATCCCAGGTTTGCAATCACTATATTTAGACTTAGGAATAATCTGAAGAAACACACATAAATAACCTACACATAGCACAGAAAGGTTTATTGCTTGCATTTAATTCAAATCAGCAGCTAATGTATTTGGCAACAACAATGCTAATCGCACCGGACTTGGATGCAACCGTTGTTTGGGTAAAGAAATTGAATTAAGACATCCGCACTAGGAATAGTTAACTGTGACTGCTCAGACGGTCAAGTTACCACATTCATCTTAATTATGTCGCCTGATTTCTCATTAACGATCACTTTGCTGTCTTGACTGTGCAATTAAAGCAATTAAGGTGTAATGTAACGCCTCAGCATGTTGCAATTTCTGTCGCAATGCATTATCATCAATTTGCTTCCTAAATCCAGTAACAATATCATGAAGGAAACAGTTTTAAGACAACATGATCACCTCCATAAAAGGACTTAATTTTTAAAGGGGCTGGACATCTTGCTTTCTGCAAAACAGGATGCCAGCGACTATGGACAAATCAAGCCATCAAGAAAACAGGCACTACAGAATTTGATGACTTCAAAGGAAACTACAACAACTAGAACTGCAATATATTGCCATCGCTTTAACCACAGAGTACACAACTGCTAATCATAATTCACTAATAATAACATATGTACTCAAAATCACTATCGTGACTATAACATGATATTATATACAACAAAAGATACATTTTTTCAGGTTTCTATTAGCTGTCCTAGCATCAATCCACCAACGACATTTTAATGATCATGTTCAGATGATAAGAAATCCATACAGTCTGTGTCCGCAAATTTGGTGAATGGATGTCGTTTCTAAACTCTAAAATTAAACCACACCGGAAGGTGTAATTTTTTGATAAAGCGCAATAATAGAATCAGCAACAGCACTCAGTCACACGTATCCTTATCATTGCTGGCTTAATATCGTACAACCAATATGTAATTAAAGGACAAGACGGGTTGGCAATGTTTCCAAGTGGATGCATTCAGCCTCCTATCTTTGATCTTGTGAATGTGCAAAGATCTTGTCCTGTTAGGCAAGTGTGGCTCTTTCAGATTCAGTTCAAGGGAACTAACTGGCTGATTATTTTCTAATGGCTTGTTCTTAATGGTCACTGATTTCAACTTGTGGCTGCATTCAAAACCTGGCCAATTGTTGGTGGTCATTTTTGAACCTGGGAGACCGACTCGATGTACTAGTATCTACGATCTAGACCAGGAACAAGTGGGATAGAGGGAGGTAGGGAGAGGGAGTGGGAGAGGGGAAAAATGGTTGCAGACAAAGGCAGGAAATGGGAAAGATGGGAAGAGGAAGAGGGTAGCAAAGAGGTCGTGAGAAACTGAAAATAAATAAAAAGGATTGATAGAGATTCAGAGAAAAAGGAAGAAAGAAGAAAATGGCACATGGGGTGAGGAATGGATTAGAGTGAGTGAGTGAGTGAGTGAGTGAGTGAGAGTGAGTGAGTGAGTGAGTGGGTGTGTGAGTGAATGAGAAACTGGATGAATGTGCCTCTGAGTGGGAGATAGAATGAATGAATGAATGAATGAATGAATGAATGAATGAATGAATGAATGAATGAATGAATGAGAGATTGAGTGAATGAAAAAGTAACTGAACCAGTGAGCGAGAGATTGAGTGAGTGAGTAAATGAACAAATGAATCAGGAGTCAACGAATGAGTGAGCAAATAAGAGAGTGAGTGAATGAGTGAGCACATGAAAGAGTGAGTGAGCAAGAATTTAATAACATAACGAGGTGTGAGCGAATGAAAGAGTGAACGAAAGAGTGAGTGAATGTATGAATGAGTAAACAGCTTAACAAATCTGGTTGCATAGACCAATGCAATTCCATGAGATCCATTTCCATCTCTCCCCGGACCAAGTGGCCGGGCTGGTGAAAAGGTCAGCCGAAACAAAACATCGTAAACACTCTAAACTAATTCAACACTGCCCGGCCCCCTGACAGCGCGACAATGAACTAACACAATAAAACCAAGCGGAAATAACGCCGCCGGGGAGATGACACCTTCGCGACAGTAGCCGTTTGCCTAAGAATGGCAGAAATAACTAGCAACGCCTTCACCGGACACGTACACATTAAACTGACCATCACGGACAGGTATACAGACAGACTGGACACTTGAGGTGGACGTGAAAGCACTAACGACTTCGCACTCATTGGCCAGTGGCCATTGCAAGGGTCAAGTCTGGTGCAGTCACAAAGAGTCAATGACTTGGTTGAGGGAGTCATGCAGGGAAATGACCACTAGACTTTGTAACTGACCATTCCAGGGGCCAGGGAATTCTGTCTCAAGTGTGTGGTCATCAGAATTAATATTTACGACTGCCATGTTTGTGGTAAACAGATGATAGCAAGATGTCTATGACTGATCATCCTGTGTCGACAAACTAGTTGTATAGAAAGTGTATGCAAGATATTAGGGACAAGAACTGTCATAATGGAACAGAAATATAATAATTTTGATTGCATATGATAAGATTATTACATGGGAAAACAGCAAAATATTGTTCTATTATAGCAGTGCACAAACCAAGACCTTCCACAATCTATTTTCGGCAACTTCAAACTAAATATTTTTTATTTTATTTTAAATATTTAATCCATAATCTCTATTCACCCACATCATGAATATACAGTATGTTTTGAATCTTCCTAACCATGAAATCCTGACAAAAAACGACACGAGGATAAAAACAATGTCCTCGCAAACAAGGCCGACCCAATCCACGCTGCATAATTGATGAACATTTTGCCGTACAAGCGGGCTAACTGTATCACGGTGTATTAAGTGAATATCAATTCTGGCGTCAATAAAACTGTCACAACGATGCCACGAACACACACAACCCGCATCTGCTTACGATTTATTTCCACAAAGACAAAAACCGCTGCTCCCTGCTCCGTCAGGCAAAAACCACAGATGGCGCCAGCTAATTACGGCTTCTACTATTTCTCGGACAGGCGTATCCAGGCTTTTTTAATCCGTTCCCGAGAGACGATGGGCATGCCAATCTTATTAATCATAGGCTTTTGCTAGTTTTGCCATCTGTTCCTTCCTTGCTACGGAGGCGAGGCATTAATAACAGGACACTCATCTCGGATGAAATGAAAACGTTCTACTACATTATCACAGATTAGCATGTTGTGATACGTGCTCCGCAAATCATTTACCGTAATTAACATGTTCCGATACGTTCTCGACAAATCATTTACTCTCAACTCTCGGCCGGCCAGCATCAGATAGTAAGTAGCATTTATAGATTTGCTGAATAGATAGATGTTTACAGGCAGAAATGTCTTAGAACTGTTATGGATATAAATCAGAATCTATATGTGAGTACCTGAAGGGCATTTTGTGAATAATCCATAATATTATATTGAAAAGTAATAGCGTGAAAAATCTAAACAAATAATTAATAATAATTAATTAAATTTAAGTAAAAGGGTAATCTGGTAATTTGTGACCAAAATTATCCGAGTTTGGTAGAAAAAGCTTATTTTTTGGTTATTGTATTAAGAAAAGTACAACAAAAAATTGGTCAGATGCTCCCTAAATCCCTCTGTAATTTACGTACTGGTGCTGACGTAAACACCCAGTTCATTAGTGTGTTTATCACCACTACGTGGGCTGCACAAACTACTACCTACATCACTTCATCATCATTGAGTCGGCCAGAACATTGACACGCCAGTCCATTTGGGTCAATTGCTAATTAGGAACAGAAGGTCAGCTTCTCCACCAGATATAGATGGCGCCAGCAGACCAGCGTGGTGCGAGACTGTCCCTGTTTCCCTCTATTTTTTATGTCATGAGTGGGGTCCTCAAAATAAACCCAGACATGGTGGGTGGCACGAACCCTTGTGACATTTGTAGCCATCTGTTGGTGTCCCTGTCACCAGCTGGTAAGCTCTTCACGGCCGCTCGTATCAGCATCTGCTACATTCTGAATACCATACTAACATCAGCTTTTGTATGGCCATATTCAGACACAGCTGGAGCTGTATGCAACAGCACTAAAATAATAATCTTGTCATTACAGACTGTTTTTATCACTATTTAGCACGTGCTTGCGTGATCACATTATAACTCTTGCGATGCATTCGCTATCAATGCACGTACGTGCGCCTGCTCATAAACACACCTGCAAAAACACCACCTATAAACCAGTGTCTCGAATGTCGACACTTTTTCTCAGTGTTATATTGATAATAGTACTCTTTATTTAAACACTGGTCTCGCGAGTACGACTCTTTTCAATAGCATTTACACCTCTCTCTCTTTTCTCTCTCTCTCTCTCTCTCTCTCTCTCTCTCTCTCTCTCTCTCTCTCCCCTTCTCTCTCTCTCTCTCTCTCTCTCTCTCTCTCTCTCTCTCTCTCTCCCCTTCTCTCTCTCTCTCTGTATATATATATATCTCCCTCTCCCTCTAGCTCTCTCTCTCTCCACAAATAAAATGAATTGAATGATAGAATATAAATGTAAATTAATTAATACGAAATCTTGTATAAAATATAAATACACAAAATTAGATTAAGATAGCCAAAAAATTGTAAATGATATAAATAAAATAAAATGTGAATTTTAAACAAACTGATACATGTAAAACATGTTATTAAATAAATTATTATAATTATCCATGTTCACCTTCTACACCATGGAGATTCTCTGCCCGAAATTAGATTAAGATAGCAAAAAAATTAAATGATATAAATTAAATCAAATGTGAAATTTAAAACAAATATATACATGTAAAAACATGTTATTAAATAAATAATTATTATAATTATCCATGTTCACACCATGGAGATCCACTGCCCGAAGGCGATTGACTTCACTCCATATAAATCATAGCAATCACCCCGCCCTATAAATCACATCGCCCTCAGCGCTCGGGGACAATGGTTGTACCAGCTGCGTTGTCCTTCTTACGATAATGATCATCGGTAATCAGTCCCGTTGTCATGGCTTAATTGCAAGGACACCATGGTTTCCACGTACGGCCACTCAGCAAATTGGACATTATCGAATCTGTCAGATGCGATAATCCCCACACCGATGATAACAATTTCCTGGGCACACAGGTCTTAATGATTGCGAATCGATGCGTTAATTACCAGGGATTATTTATCATAAAGATGAACCGTGTTCTCATCACTTGGAGCAATGACGATAAGAGGGCAGTAATCCAACCAGTCATTAGCCACTGGAGGGTCTAAGTATCCTGTGAAACACAGTAAGTTGATCCATGTGATCTAGGATAAATAAGACAGATTCACTGATTATCCTGTTCCGATTTCCGCGCTTTAGTTTCCAGCACCTCAATGGTGCCTTCTTCACAAATTGTGTAGGTCTGTTTGCCATATTTCATTTACATATGTAATATTGGGTATTACAATTTGTATCAACCCCAATATGGTCTCGGCTTTAGCTACCAAAGACAATGCTAATGTTAACATGGATTATATTAGTGTCTGTCAACAATGGAACAGTTAATGATAATTACATTTTCTTACATTTTAAATTACACTAGATTATTTTTTGTAGTTTTCTACATTAAATGTGAGACGGCCCTTGCACTATCCTATGTCTCAGTATCAGTCTCCAGTTTCTACAATGCATTTATATAATATTCTATATGTGTATGGACTTTATTTAATAATAGTAAAAATATACCCAACAGTAGAATGATGAATTTATTTGACTCAATAACAGATTTACAGTCCATTACTTTCTCTTCGTCAAATATAACTCGATTAATTACACTATGCTATGACTACTAATTACACTTCCTACAAAGCTCACAATCGCCCCTGTATCCTCGGCTCACAGTACAAATGACCACCATTAATTACAATCTATAACCGCACTTGCTGGAAAACGAAACCCATCCTTCTCTGTCCACTGTTTTTGCATCAACGTCTTAAACTTCACACCCACCCAACCTACGGGGACCCCCGCACTTCACCTCCCATGGATCCCTGCCGAAAAAACACCAGGATATCTTCTTTGTGCGTCTCTGGATTATGAATAAAACATCACTTCCGGGGAGTGAGAGGAGTCGAGTCGACCTTCACCAATTCCCTAACCGAACGTCGCAGGAAAACAACAGACTTGGATTTCCAGCGTGATTCAATGCACTGCCTGCTTGCCAATACGCAGACCATACAGATCATTAGACAGACCATTAGACAGACCATGAGACATACCATAATATAGACCATGAGACAGACCATTATACAGACCATTACACAGACCGTGACCATACCTTACTACATTTACTGATCTGTTTCCATAAAATTAAAAACACATAGCACAAGTTTTGCGTAAATCTAAACATGTTCTATGTTCCAGGCCAGCCCACATGAAGACATGTATGCCATTATACTTCTGCTAGTATAGTATAACTACTGGTCAATTACAAATTATAATGAAAGCTCACCAACATTTTCTGATATTCATTCATTAGGCTGTTGAATATTTGGCTAGTAAATGATGTATATTATGTAATGAAAGACTGTAAGCAGCATTCGTATATTTAGCTTCGCAGGAAAACAACCGACTTGGATTTCCAGCATGATTCAGTGCGCTGCCTGTTTGCCGTTAGTCGCAGTTGTCTCCGTAAAGGTTTCTCGCGTTATCATTAATCACGGACAGTTAGGGTGGCTCAGGTGTTACCTGCGTGTGACCTCAGGGTCGGGGTGTAATTCGCTGGTCATCACCACCAATGGACGTTAAGCCCGGAGGTGCAGATCAATTATAATTACTGCGACTGTAAGCGGCATTCGTATATTTAGCTGGACCACACCTGTGGGGGGGGTTTAAGGGCAGGGCCAGGTGTTAATTCCCCCCGGGGTGTTGACCACAAGGAGTGTGGCTATCTGTTGTAGGAATGGCCTGTTATTATAGGTGCTGTTGAATATTTGGCTCATAAATGGTGTATGTTATGTAATGAAAGACAAGTCTGGTCCACGGGCCATTTTTAGTTGTATGAAGTTTATGTGTTATGGTCTAGTGGCAAATGGTTGGGTGTGATACATCATGACTTAGACCTTGAGACAGACCAAGAAACAAACCATTCGAAACACTACGACAAACCATGAGACATATCATGAAACAGACCAAAATACAGGCCATGATACAGACCGTAATACAGACCATGAGACAGACCATGAGACAGACCATAATACAGACCATGAGACAGACCATAATACAGACCATGAGACAGACCATGAGACAGACCATAATACAGACCATGAGACAGACCATGAGACAGACCATAATACAGACCATGAGACAGACCATAATACAGACCATGAGACAGACCATGAGACAGACCATAATACAGACCACGAGACAGACCATGAGACAAACCATGAGACAAACCATTAGACAGACCATTACATAGACCGTGACCATACCTTACTACATTTACAGATTTGTTTCCACAAAAAATACATAGCAAAAGTTTTGTGTAAATCATGGTCCATGTTCCAGCCCAGCCTATATGATTACGAAATATATGTTATTAGACTCCTACTATTAACTACTGGTCAATTATAAATTATAATGAAAGCCCACCAACATTTTCTGATATTCATTCGTTAGGTAACACAATATTATTTCTAATAATTTCTGTAAACTCAGACATCACATCACTGATAGCGTTATATATTTCCATAATACATGCTCTTGAAAAGTAACATAAAATTTACTGTAATGACAAAAACAAGGAACCCACATATTCGATATCGCGACCGAGATTACCTACTCCGCACGCAACATGTCTGCACGTGATAGCGACTTCAGATTCTTGTCCGCAAAAGCAATAACCTTGTCAATGCACCAACTACCAAGAAATCTATACCTCCGTCATTGTGAAAACGACATAATGCGACTTTGTCGGACATAAGTTATCACTTGAAGTGCGCGGCTGGACGTAGCAATTAACTTTTCTTCTGACCAGTGGTACTGGTGTCGTACCTGGTGTTTATTATGTGAAGTTTGATTGCAGAGGGGAGATAGCATCTGTGGATTACAGGTGTGCAGATGTACAGATGGCTGACCAGTGGGTAGTTGTGTGCTGTGGTCTAGATGGTGGACAGATGTCGGGACCTCTTAGGGCCATAACTGTCACTGTGGTTGCCCCACATTTAAGTTTGAATTTGTGGGTAGCTTAAAAGTGTAGGTTACAAGGTTTTGTTTCTAATTACAAATACACGTTCTCCTGGCTGTGCAATTATGGTCAGATTGTAATGACAATGTGACTGACCAATTATCAATGTTATTTTACTTTGAATTAAACACAGACATAATCCTTATACACCATACTGCGGCATACATACAAAGCTGTAAGTATCTGACATATATTCTGTATATAATATCAATTCTAATTTGTCACCTTGACGAAAGACAACATTTTAATAAAATAAAATAATACACCACAGACATTGGCCTACTAAAACAACAGGTGCCAAAAGCCAGCGTTATCTTATGTCAGAAACATTCTCTGGCGTCCAAGTTCATCTTATCCAAGGCATGTCTTTCATCAGTCCTACCGGATGAACCAAGGGTTCAGGGCCCTCCCTATCACAGTGGACTAACAAAGTGCAATGTTGATATCTCACTCTGTTCCTCCTGCCCAGAGCTGAATCTCAACATACAGCACGATGAACACAATCCATGTAACCATAGCTCGCTGTTTTTCCTTGAGCACAGAATCCAGGGCAGATTACCGTGTTATTCCTAGGGCGTTCTACCACGATCAAACACTAGTTCAAAGTGGCTTAGTCTCATGGGTAGGAGGCCTCGGTAAAGGGTAACGCATTGGTTCCAACCGACAACTGACAGTTAAATGAATTTGTGAAGGAATTAGAAGAAGAGAACAAAGGCGCTCGATTGAGTAACAGTCGAGTTTGACAGTTTCCTGGAACCTTCTCATAACAGTCTGCGTCGTTTTAATGAAGAGTCGACACCCGTCAAACTGCACAGCTGAGTTCGTGTGAGTTGTTTGCGAAGGAATTAGGTTAATTAACAAACAAGACGTACAGTAGGGATCACAACGTTGTCATATTTGGATGGAAATATCAGCGGTGCCAACAAAATCAACGACGGTATGTCAGAAATATGACCAAATGACCTCAGCAGATATGTACTGTAATATATACCCAAAGGGCACCAACCACACACATGCAAACATATTCCCTCAACTAGAAAACATCTTATCTATACTATACAGCAGACGAAAAAGACACTGGCATGTTTATATAATGCTCAAGAATTCCTCGACCAGACATACAAGTCTGTTCACCATACCCTGGAGGTATACCTGTCAAGATTACCCCAGTGACCAACACAATTATCTGCAGATAGAAGAAGATATCTGACTGTATCAATAACACATCAATTACAACAATATTCAGTCACCTCTGACCCCAATTCAGATTGTTCACGCTTAACAAAGCTGTCTCCTTAGGCAGTCAGACAGAATTCGGAAAATCTCAGTGACTTGCAACTTATTGCTAAATCACGCTTGACATATTGCATGCCTGTTCTAGGTAGGTATGGTTATCGCTAACAACAATCTTGTTTTCTGTACAAAGTTGTTTAATACACTCTCGATTTGGTCGGGACATTTCAATGGGATTGTGCAAGTCGCTGTGTTCCAAGTCGCTGAATTTCACTTAGTGTCAATGGCACACTTTTCACTTCAATGTTTATTCTTTGTTGTAACATGATGTCAAACAACCATAGCAGGCTGTGGAACTTGAGAAAAACACGTGCACAATACGTCAGTTATTAGCCGGGTTGAACTGAGTGTGTCAATTATACACCGTTTCGCGATAGTCACCCTTCGGTAATGCACTTTATAATTTTCGAGATTAAAATCGTAAATCTTATCTCGCCCCCACAGGTGGTTATTCGAACGATTTTGTCAGTCGTCGAGACAGGTAGGGAAGGGTCGATAACAATGGCGGATACGAGCCTGATGTAATTACCGTAGGCGCCGCTCGGTGCTAGCAATGGGGGTAATTATAGTGTGTGCAAAATACAAAGAAAGTCAGACTTCTTACGCCGGTCGGATAGTTTATCAACAAGTGCATTGTGGGTAACGAACAGCAAAAGGACGTCACTGTCTACACGGGGAGTATCCATGCGATTGTCGGCCCGCTATCTCGTCCCACATCCTAGTGCACTGACATAAACACAGGGGGCATCACTGGCAGATATTGTGCTCATCGCTGACAAGTCAATCGCATTGTTTTTAGAATCATATCGCGCATCCTGGTGACAGTGTGTACAGTAGGTTGGTTAGGCAGTGAAAAAACAATGGCGCATCTCTACAATTGCCGCGTTATCAACATGGCTGCTCCGGTACGGAGGCGGAGGGTGCCATCATGTAGCTAGCACCGGATGTAAAAACAATGCTTTCCAGTGGCAAATCAAGCATGTATCTGATGTAAGACCACAATAAGGTGTTCATCCGCCAAATAGTACCCTATAAAAGCAGCCTTATGCAGGTTGTCTGGATTTCTGTGAGCACATATGTAGTATGGAGTGAGTAGAAATTATGTTTTTGTGCAGCGTGGCATCAGAGCTGTCAAATTATGACTGCTGTCATTCAGTGCATTTCTGCGTATTAATACAGTTGTCATTTTGCTTGGTGATGCAATCAGGGGCAATCCGTGGGTGGTTCAAGCAGAAATGGAGGGGTGTAAGGTTTGAAAGAAGTTTGTGGGAGCCTGAGGTTCGAGAAGTTCACAAAATCGCCTATGGAAAATGCAAATGTGGTCTGGTCCATCTTTGCAACTCAACACTGCCATATCGGCACAGCACATGACAATGACAATCTACCACCGCGTGTAAATCAACCACACACACCATCTGTTTCGTGTCTTTGCTGCGTTTGTTTTACACATCAAACACAGTCCGCATGGAACACCTCCTGACGTATTCATCACGGATGAACTCATCTTCCTTCGTCCGTATCTGGTTAGCTTCCACAGCTCCAATCCAGAAAGACACATGGAGCATTCCCATTTTTCATAGGCGCCTCCCACTCCAGTGGATTGCCCTGGGAACGGGTTTAAGTGCTCTGCACAAAAAGTGGGAAGCCACTCGGAGGAAACTGTAAATCAAACAGGATGCTTCGAAAATAAAAAAATTAATCAACTTTTTGCCAGACCAATTAAGTTGGAGGCGTAAAGTGTAAATGAAATATGTGATGTGTCAGCCAATTTAAAAAGCTCTTTATTTTCCTTTTTTTATTCTGAACGGAGGCTATAGATGAAATAATTTCTCTTAATAAAGAACAATATTCTACTGAACTCAGTTACAAAAATTGTCGGAATAACTTATAATTTTTATTTCAGCTATACAGATAAACAGAATTAAACTGATATGTTGATGTGATTTTCAATATATGTATTTCTAATATTTATACATGTTGTTGTTGTTATTAGTTGTTGTTATTACTTGTTGTTATATCAATCTTCACCATTGTATCACTAGATCAGAAACAACACTTCCATCAGAATAATTAATTATCTGCCTAATCCATTAACAAACTCAAATGCAACACATGCGGGAAGTATTCAGCTACGCTTTAAATAACACTAAAACAATACTCCTATTGCCTCACTACTGTAGACACCACCAAGAACACAATTTCACGGTTGAGTGAACTGGGGTAATACTAATTGGGTCTGACAACTGAAGATCCCCGGTTGTAAAACTGTACTTACTACACCCCACACAGACTACAGAGGCTGGGGTTGTGTCTGGGGCCACATAAGACGTGACAACTCAACTGGGTTGACACTGGTATGTAGACAGGTCAGGCAACAAGGGATAACATGACTAATTGGTTTATCAGGTGGTCGAGGACAGACAATCGGTTATCAGTGATTGATATCCGATTACGGTGGAGAAGACAGTGCTGTATTGAGAAGGGATAACGTGCCGAGAAAACGTCTGCTTGACTCGTGTTTGCGAGTACCCATATATCAGGACTAGTGGGTAGGGTTGTGGGGTTGTTGGCAGTGTGCCAGATCGTGATGTCTGTCAAGGGATTCTGGAGACACAGATACTTTGGTTGGCCTTTTCGCTGCAGCGTGATTTGTCATGTTTGAGAAGATGTAAACATTAGCGGCAGATCAGCTACACAAATATAGGCTGTCACATGACATATGACAGCTGCCGGAACCACCACTAGTGACTATGGAGTTCCTTAGCTACACTTACTTTTAATATGGAATAACATACGCTATGTTCTTAAGAGGTAGACTCGTTTCAAGGTCTTTCTTCATTGTCACCGAGCTTATTACCAGGGACAGCACATTCTGTGTTAAAGTTCACCAAAATGTAGAAAAACTTTTTTAAAAACTTAAAAATTGGGAACATATCATTAAATAGGCAATTCACCAGAAATTGGCGAACTTTCCCCTCTTTATTAGAATATTACATAATTGATTAACAAGATATAATGAAAGTAAATTTTATTAAGAAAACAAGATTCCTTATTTCACAATTAATACATTCCGACTCCCAATAAATGGTTATATACATACTAGCAAAGGTGACATCTATCCTACTGTGGCATACTGTATACGATACCAAACCAAACAGTCACCTTTAATTTGTTTTTGATACTGCTACTTCAGCCTGAACAACCCCTCCACTATCTGCCCTAGTTCCCTCATTCACTTTCACCCCATCCCACATCATGTCCTACTTCATTAGGGGGTGAAGTACCCAATCTCCCCTGTCAAGTTCATTCCCAAAGTCCACCAGTATAACCCTATATAAAGCCACCACACTTGAGACCAGGGTTGTAATTACATCCAGAGAGTATTGTGTTCGGTAACATTACTGATGTCTTACACACTATCAAATGGTCAGTGAATATTAACGAGACGGCCATTCACGTACACTGTTATGATATACGGGCTGTGATTATATGCACAGATGGCTGTATAACCACCGATTAGTCCAGCAAAACACCACCAAATTTACTGGCATAAAGATAGCGGCTGATTTACTTTGACCATGTCAACGAAGCTACTTTATACGAGCAAAAACCGCCGCACATTGACAGTAACGACCTCCACAGAGACATCAAACAAGGGGACAGATAATGTTGAGCCCGCACAACTGCTTGCAATAAACTATAAGAAAAAACCCGGTAAATGCAAAAGCCACCTGACTTTGTGACGATTAATTGTCTCCCGGGCTTTGGTGGAACAAAAACAGACGAGTAACGGCTTCCTGAAACAACTCATCCGTGACTCACTTTCACTGGTTTAGTCGCGTATTGCACACACTGCTTTGTCGATGTGTGAATCCCACACAAATGGCCTTTGTCGTCTCGATTCATGGCCGCAGACACATTCAACACTTTGCTATTATTCTCCTAGAAAGACATTTCCTGCACTTCCGACAGTCTGATCAACAGCCATGATGAGTTTTCACACATTTCCCGTCATGCTCAAATGGACGCCAATGACATAATGTACATAGCAGTTTTTTTTATTAAATAAATTATCTAATGTATAAAAAATGTTGTAATTCAAGCCTTTGATTATGTCATTAATGCTAGATGAATAAATTAGGGGTAATTATACTGACAAATTGCTACATCCAGTTATATTTACAATATATTTATATCCCAGACCCATGCTGTGCTAACACTCAATGAACCCCTGGCAAAATTTAGTCAGTGGTTGAACAGCAGGGAGGGGGAAGGGGAGAGGGGGAAACTGAATGCAGACATTGCCCTGAGTAAGGGAAATTGAGGTAGACCACATATACAGGAATACACCTATCAACTGGGAGCCCGACCTTTATTTATGACTAAGCTTCCTGGAGACTCCAAATCAACCGTTTCATTGCGATGGATATTCCAATTAATTCATATTACAGCTCATTCACCTAGGACGACCCATCCTACATCATTTCATGACAAATTCTAGGGCAAAACATCCACCAAGCACATAAGATGATAGTTAGCATGATATTACGTCACAGGCACTGAGATCTAAGCTGGTATCTGTCGATCGGTCGATTGCAGCAAACGTTATACGAGCCAATCGGTACAGAAAGAACGACTTCCGGGTGATTTACTACTTGTGTGTGAGCGAGTACAAAGCTGTGAAAACGAACACTATTGACAGGCTGCTGACTGCTATAGGGCCTCGCCAGGACAGGGGGTGTGAATTACTGCAACGAACTCGCATACGAGATCGGTTGAGATCGAACCGATAGGAGATCAATGTCGGCGCAATTTGACGCAGGAACAAGGGCACAGCAGAGGAACAGATCGCAAAGTTGGCCATTCAGTAAGCCACCAAATATAGCCGTGCGTGGATCAACGCGTAGGTGAATACGAACGCTTGTGAACACATGAATGGAAGGTCGTATCTCTCACACCGCGTGCCCCCGCACCGCGATTCACACACACGCATTCACGCGACACACACTCACAGCGATCGGTGATTCCATTCAAGTCAGCGCGACAGCTTCACGTGATCTGCCAGCTGATTAAATCTGTCTCACGGAGCGGGATTGTCAAATCCGGATTGTGGTCATAGGCTTGTTATCATAAATGTACACAGCATATACTTAATTTAGTGTGTGAAATTCTGCACGTATAGTCTATGAGGTAATTAGTGGGCATACATATATGTGTGAAAACGCATGGTTCATCGCACCAATTAAACGGTGCATGGGAGCCTTTTTGTAGATATCAACTCTAGCCTGACAAACAATTTGACACAATAGGACCAATAACAAAATCACTAAATATACTCCATGTCTTTTACCTTCAGGCTTCCCAAAGAATTTAATTACTTTGAAATAACTTTGACAATGTTCCCAGTCTTTGCTAAGGTAAACATTGCATGGCAGTTGTGTTCAGTTTCATGTACTTGAAGTTAGTACCCATTGTCATCTAGATCTGTTTTCTACCTGTCTTACCAAGAGTAATGTCTAAATTTGGATCCAGGATCTTCCCTATAGCTATTCAATTCTTCAGAAGTCACTTCTTCATTGTGAGTGTCAGATCAACAGGAAATATAAATGAAAAAAAGTTATAGTCATTTGAATATCGATATTTCTAGCCATGCCATCCACTGGTTACCTGATGTTTACCAATTTCCTAATGTTTGGCAATTTTTTTTAAGATGGTGAATATATAAAATATCTAATTCTACTAGTTCTATACATACACGCATGCGCACAAGCACACACGCACGCATGCACGCAAACACACACACACACAAACACACATACACAAACACACGCACACACAAACACACATACACAAACACACACCAATGTTACATTCACTGTTCACCATTATCCCAGACCAGGGTCAAACAAATTTTGACGAGTGAGTTTCTCCTCTAGACATTTGAACCCTTTACCTACTTGCACCAACCATTCACACAACAGTTGGCCCAGCCACAACAAACAATTAACCTAATCTTGAGGTAATTAACCTGCACATTTGGGGTGATTAAGCCATGCAACATTGTTCTGGTTCTTCAATCAGGGCACCATACAGTTCACCCTCCAGTGAACTATCGACTACTTGCTTTCACAAACACCAACAGCTCGTAACAACACGCACAACTGAAACGTCTGCAGTATAAAAAGCAGTCACGAACACACAAGCGGGTGCCAGTTAGTGGCATCGCATGCACCAGTTAGTGGCATTGCATGCACTAGCGCCTGTCAATATAACCGTCCGACACAAAGCTACAACAATTTCCACATTCCGACAAAACAGTCATTTATGTTCTCCGATGTCCACGCGAACAGGGCACAACTAAAATACTGGGCTAGATGCAATCGAACCCTGCCAGGAGAGGCAGACTTCACTGTCCCAGCCCACCGACGAACTGGCAACATAACACAATGAAAAAATGGCGCACGTACATGTTTGCAAAGGCAACAATTTGTAACCGGATGCCTGATCAGATCTACGGCAAACAAGATCACCACGAGAACAGACTGAACCCCGTAAACACGGAACAATGAACAGATTCGCCTACAACGTTTCAAAAACCATTCAACGAGTCGTTTACCTCCCAAGAGACTACAATAAAATGTTATTCTAAGAATTTTTCGCCCGGCCCATCAGCTGTAGTTTTAACACTGCATTACGTGTTTCAAAAAATAAATATACACTCATTATTATCAGATTAAGATTGTTTACAACTTTGAAGAAAGATCAAATTGCCTTGGAGAGAGCAGAAGAACAAAGACACTGCAAGCAATACTGTCTGAAAAACTGTACTTGCAAAACCAGCTAATGGAGAAGGTTCATTAAATGGAGATCTAAGTGGAAGATTTGAGTAAAAAGTAAACTTCTAAGTTCTTACAAAGAGCAGCATTCAGTGCTTACACTTTACTCCCTGGCAGATATGGTAAATCAAAAACCATCTTGACTTCTCCAGGAAGCATTCAGTCACTCTGGAATCAATGTGCAAAGACTAGTCACGCACAAATATCCACTACTCTCTATAGCCAGGTATTCGTTCATGCTACTGAGTGATCTGGAGCGATATAGAGTGAACAAACTTGCACAAGGTTTGACACAACAACACAGGATTTGAACCCATAACTGACAGCCTGATACTCTAAAGGCACATCTGTGCGGACAACAAACTCATCCAACGGCTGCCCACAATAAAACCTGGACGGCCCCGACTTTGCGGGACAGCTTTTTTTCACATCTCGCGTGCCCGTGCCCGCATCATTGTCGAGAACACAATTACACGGTGCATTATACTTAATTACATCAGGATGCAGCAAGTAATTTGCAACCCAAAGCTCGCGTTAGAAGACCACCCCAGACCTTGAGCGCATGGTGTCAGATTGACGCTATCACACCGAGGAAGACTAAAAAAACATGCTAGGTCTGTACACAGACTTGCGTATTCAAACCGGTTTCCGTCGCATGTTTTTACTGGCAAAATGTCCGCAATAAACCTCTGGATGCTCCATTGATGGCCAATGGGGGCTGAGTTAAATGATTGGGTGCAACGTTGCGGCCAGAAATGTTCACGACCATCGGCAAATGAGACGGTCAACCAAGATAAGAATGTGTCAACTCTTGAACGGAGATAAACCCAGGACACTTGACTGCACGGCTTTATTTGACGGACTCAAGCGGCCAATGGGTGCAATGTGTTTGACAGTCCTCAGCGTACAACGTCATCGATCTGACAGACAGACTACACTAGCATTAGCGGCTGCTCGTAAACCACTATTTGCTGCTCAGTAGTGCAATAAAAGCTTTTGTAATATCAACACAACACGGATATTACAATATCACAGACACACATACAGATATTGATATTTGTTTGCCCCAATATTATTAATATTTACAGGATATCATTGATATTATATTTTATGGGTGAACTAGTTTTATTTTACCACATTAAGCATAGTTCATCTATTTAAGGTTATTTGACCAAAATAATTTTAAAAACTTACTTATTTAAACAAGTGGGTCTAAAATAAGCGTCATTAATCAACGTCGTATGGTATTAATTACTAACGTAGCTGTTTTAACAAGCAGGTGGCAAAAGCACAACAGAAAGTGTCAGAAAAAGTACACAGCCTGGTACACTCATACGTGGATTGTTTAGAACATGACTCACAGCTCGAAGTCAAATAAGAACAACCTCACTTCTAATCCACACCCGCCTTCTACTGATATTTCACAGCAAATAAAGGCACTTCGCGCGACCAAAAGAAACCCACCAATCATCTAAACCACTCAAGCATGACCACTACTCAGGCATCTGATGTTTTCATTCAGCGCGTATCGCATCGAAATTTCCGGCCGCGCGAAAATCATCGGCCACCATATGCAATCGCACGTTTTCATCTCGAAGAAACTCGCCGGGCCTTATAAAACAGCTGCTATCGCGCTCGTAAACTGTGGATAGGTCCGTAATGGCCCAATCAGTGACACCGTGATCTATCGGACGGCCATACAGACCATGGCAAATAAACACAGGTAGTGGGTGGAACACAGTGGCTATCAATCTACACAACTATCTCTCCGTCAATCACCCAGACAGTCACGTTAACCTCTGTAGTTGTATAACAAACAACCCTATTGTCACAACCGTGACTTCTGACCACAAGGTAAATAAACCTGATAATTACGTGACATATTATTTGCACTTTATGTGCCAATCTCGGTCTGCGTTGGCCGGTGGAGTTGGCAGCCGAAGCAGTGAATGTGAACTACCTGGCAGCAGGCTGAGTATACTCACAGGTGGGTGGCTGGTTACTACTACAAGATAAACACGCTTGCACGCACGGCTGTCACATGAATGCACACATTGGTTACGTCTGCAGAAGTAGTTCATCCACCTGCTAAATTCTCCTCCAAGCCACATCTGGCATACATAACAAATAGCTACGTTTCATCCCAATAAAATAATTCTTTCAGCAGCACGTACAATCGCAACAAGTAAAATCTACATGTAATGTTAAATGTGGCCATAAAAATGGTCAATCATCACTATCATAACTATTGTCAATCACCTGCACCATCACTACCACCACCACCACCACCACCACCACCACCACCACCACCCCCACCACCCCCACCACCACCACCACCACCACCACCACCACCACAACCACCACCACCACCACCACCACCACCACCACCACCACCACCACCACCACCACCACCACCACCACCACCACCACCACCACCACCACCACCACCTTCACCAGATCATATATTACTTTGAAGTTTGACATTAAATTTGCTACAAAGATAGTCTTAGATACACTACACGTTGACCTCACAAATGTCACCAACAGTAGCCAATGAACATCACTGAATCCAATCAGGACCATTACAGAATATCCAGCTAATTGTTATTTTGGCACAAGCAGTTAGTTCAGCCTGTCTACTGGAGCTCTGTTTACACTGGAGACAACTTGGCAGTAGGAGCAATCAGACTGGACATGAACCGACTAATCTCCTGGGCTCCAGCACTGCTAATGGGTCCTCTACTGTAGACAGCTCCACACATGTGTACAGCACTCCCCATCTGGGGGATTCTTAATCACTCCACTAATTAAGCAAACTCTTATCTGCATGAGCGCTTGGCTGCAATACACACAGGCTAGCCGCTATGATGACCTGATGAATTCCTAGTTGACCACTTAGCTGCTAAATAAGCTATTCATTTAGATAATCACCCAGCAATCACAGAATAGGGGGTGATATGGTCAGTTCTGTAAAAACAATATATTTGTTAATTACATAGGGGGCACCCAGTTACCCCAATTCGCCTGTTGCCGCTCAATTCTGCAGTGTGTTCTCCAATATATCTACATTAATTACTTGCGGAAATATGCAGATATGAATAATTTAAACCTGTGTCGTTTTGACAGATGCCCACGGCCATTTCTCACCCAAACTGCCAACATATGGACGCCTTTTGTCGAGCATGTTCGTTGTATAATTGATATGTTCACAACCTTACCTACATGTTAGTCAATTATGCAAGAGTTTCACACGAGGACATTTGTTAGCGATGTTGTTTTGCTTCACTGTCTTGAAGGAATGTCCAGCACCCATACGGAACTGGTCACTGTATGACAAATGGACAACACTTGAATCCAGCCACAACAACAACAGCCATGTTACCGCCAGGAAAAGTACTTAAGGCATCCGCAAACGACATGCCTAAATAAACATCTCTCTAAAAGTACATGGTTCAAAGAAGGACAAAATCTTGGCCGTAATCCGCTCGGTGTCCTTGTCTACAAGAACTTGAAAACAAACCATTCACGACATCAGGAATTAAGTATCTGATTCCGAATCGCAAGAATAGTTGTCGTGGTTTTCTAGGTTTAAGCATGTCAATGCCCTGAGTTTCATTGACCAGAGCTCGGCTCATTCAACTAAACCTGAAGAGAGGGGATTATACTTATTTCAATACACCAGAAATACAACCCGTACTGTGAATACATTGTAAATAAACATGAAACCAACGGGGACTACCTAGGTGGTGGGAATAAACACACATGGCACCTGTAGGCGTATTTCTTTTATGATAGTAATTTACATGTCCTCATGCACAGGCACGTGTTGTCTGTGGTCTACCAATGCACTCATTTATTATTCTTGCATAATCATAATGATAATTAATATCCAAGTGCTTCGCAATAAAACAACCCTACTGCTGTTGTTGAGTTGGCAATTCAGCGCTAAACATGCATCATTGTAAGGTAGACACTGATCATTACAATCTGCTGCTAAAGTCTTAAATTCACAAAACAAAGCCCAGCAAACAAGAGACCATTTCTGAACCAGTTGGCACGTGTCATACTGGTTCATAATTGGTACCGCTCCAGCAGTACGTGTTTTCATGTGTTTTCACGCAAATACACGTGTTCTGCGTGTTGTCACAAGTTTTGAATGAGTTTGACACGAGTCGTACTGGGTCATCACGTTTAAAACTCGTGATTTCACGGTAAACGCATGTCGACACACCAAATTTGTTCACAGAATCTGGTAAATTCACATACGGAAACACGTGAATTGAGCCAGTTGAACTCATGAATTCACTTACAGCACATGCAAAATCATGGGACGTTGTTTGCTGGGAGGTTATTCCTCATTCGGACATGAGATGCCAAGTAGAATGCCGTCTTTTTCCTCTGGAAGTTGGGTCCTGCACTCAGACAGGATGCAACGACACAGACAATACAACAACGGGCGAACCGAAAGATGGACTTGATAAACGCTAAACAAACACATGCTCCAGTAATCACCGCCCGAGTATCTCAGTAATGATGTCTTTGTGGCACAAGATGCCATTTTGCCGCACGTGTGGGTGGGCTTTGTCACTCGTCACACAGACTGAAAGGACAAGGTGGCTTAAATACTAACACTCCCGAGCTGTTTTCAAAACAAGCTTATCGGCCATGTTTCGGTGAACGACGCAAACAAATAACATCCAATGATGAGAAAGTAAGCAAAAAATCATAAAAAGCAAACTCCATCGGCGGAACCTTATTCCTTTGCACCAAACAGGTTCACTAAGGGGGAAGATTCATCATCATCACGTTGATGAATCGGCAGGAAAAACGCAGCAAATTTGTTACCGACGCTGGCATGTCTACTACGAGATCACTTATTTACCACCGCATGAGGTGATTTAATCAGTTAATTCAAATCAGTCACGGCCAATAAATTGGATTAGTGGTGTATCTGCCAACGTTTCTGGCACTAGAAAACCCACAGGGGAGACAAAGCACCGGAGCGATGTCTGCCTCCACGTACTATAGTAGCATCGTCAGGACGTAGACCCGCGCCGAACAATTGCGGCCCGTTACGCCGACGACGATCGACGTAGTAGAAAATCGTTGGCAGCGAAAACAAAGGCAAAATATGCATTCACGGTAAATCGCAGCCGGATCCAGCGCCGATACAACCCATTTGTCAGCGGCTGCGGTGAATGGCCGCCTTGACAGGGGAGATCCTGTCAAACCTGTCACTGCAAGTGACGTGCGGTTATATCGCCGTCGCATCTACTGTCATATTTCTGACTCACAAATGTGAAACGCTCTAATATTCATGATCACACCCGGAGCGCCGCGCTTTTAATTTCACAATGCGTTTGCACCTGGTTGATTAATTCCACCTAAAAGATCAAAGAGGCCGAGTTGGACGGGGCAGAACGCGACGACAATGTCGAGGCTTTTAGTATACTTCCGCAGATTGGACGTAATTGTTTGCAATTATTCTCACTAGATGGCCATTTAGACAACGAAGATGGGGCTATTTTAAGCGAATCATCAATTAACTGCATGCAATTGTAATCGCCGGATACCCCGCCAGCAAGCATTTAGTTTTTAATCCACCGGACAGATACTGTCGTCATAATCATAATGACTAAATCTTCCCTGTTCAGGCATTGTTTAAAGAAAAACATCGGATTAGAGTTGACATTGTCACTGAAACTGAAGTGTCAGTAAATGTACTATCCAAGACTGGAATGTTGACCTAAATTGGTCAGTAGATCTTAATTGGTCAACAGAGATTCAGATCTGTAGTGAATGTCCCACCGGTTGGGGGGGGGTGAAGGCAGGTGAGGGGGGGGGGGTGCCTGACCAGAATAACCGGATATCATACCATTAAACCTATCAGGACTTCCTGCAAGTTTGGGTGGTCTTTGCGTGGTTGACTGACCACAATTAAGATCAATATTCACCACTGGCCGACCCTGGACAGTCAGCAGGTGCTGACCGCTTCACCCTGTAAGGAAACCTCCCTCCTGCTGACAAACAGGACAAGGGGGGATGTTACGGACACCCTGTCAGATTTATTGGGTTTCTCTGGTGATTCCTGTGACACAGCCCTCCCTGGGGCAATTACCCCTTGATACAGCAGCTGAGTTATGGTGAAGGTCATGACCTCTCCAGCCACCCTGAGTGGTAAGGGGGATTTTCCCAGGGGTCCGAGACCCCTTTTTCAACTTCCAAAATGTATTAGAGCTGCCCTCTTGAATTGCATAATTACGGCTTCAGATGGTGAAAATACTGGAATTTTGACTGCAGCGCGTTATTTGCCGGGAATCGAAAAAATTCACGTTTCTGCGGCCTGTCCCTTCCCTCCCAGTAGCCTCTCCCAGTTCCACAACTGGTCCCTTCCGGGGCCTGTCCCCTTCAGCCGACACCCAATCAATCAAACCACCATCTCCAACTGAGGGAAGACGACTCATTAAACCTCGATGGGCGCACATACGAGATGCAAACCGGATTTGCCATAACTGTGCGGCCAGATAATTCCCCCTCCCCCCTCCACGGACGACAATGCTCGCGCCGGCGTTCATCGATCAATCGGCCGCCTGCCACAATCTGCCGAGCCGAGCTCACGCCAATTAAGTTGCAAGGGACCTGATAAAAAAAACCAATTACTTCTGTAGCGGCGGCGAGAACTAAATCGGATGTTAGGGGCAATTTACGCCGGCTTTATCCAAGAAGGAACTGGTTGTGATAATTTAAAATAACGCTGTCTCTTTAAGTCCGATGGCCCTGAGGTTTGACGCGGGTCCCCGCGGTATTGCCGTGATGTGTTCGATGGCGACGGGAGGTGGTTTTGATGCTCGATAAAGACGCACGCGATCGACCATCTGCTACAAAGTGTCAATGGAAACCTAAATACGGTGGAAGCAGCTTACTACGCTGAGCACAATAACATCTGTGTCATTCACTTTTATGCACTTGTCAGCTTAAATTTATACAAACGGTATTTGACCACAGCCCGTTTGACCTACGACAATGGCGAAACCACAGCCAGTGTAACTGTTAGCAAACATAAAGATCTAATTTGTTTGCACGATAAGACAGCCATTCAAAGATATATACCTCGTCAATATTGACCATTCAACGTCCACAGCTTTGATGGGATTACGGTAAGTGGCTCGGTTGAGAAGAACGCGGGATCATTTATTGCTTCAAAGGGATCCTTAATTGTCCACTTGTGAAATCATGTCGATCCTATCATATATATGGCATTAGTAGCAGCTAATTTGAAGCCTTGTATCGTAACAGCTGCAGATGTCAGACTGGTACATCAATGTATTGCAAACAATCAAAGATGGCCGACCAGACAGTTTAAAGCAAAAACTGTATAAAGCATAAACAGAGACCTTTGTGTTAACATTGTTATTTCAAAGATAATTATGGAAAAACTTACTACATATACACATGTCATTTATAACAGTTTTTCTATGACGATAAACCAACAGTACGTACCTCCGACATATAACACCACACAGAGAAATAGACCTTGTATCACAACTAATTTAGACCGAGTTCATACCCAAATAGCGAACATAATTACTACCCTACGCACGCCGCCTTAAAAAAGAAAATCCCTTCAGGAAAAACGTCCAAAATACCAACATTACTGAACCGTTTCTAAAGACCATTAACACAGGTGCACCTGTATAATTTCTTCATTCAGAAACCCAACACCTGTGAATCCACGCTCCGTGTGGCATCCATTGACACTGCACTGAAAACAAAGGACGCGTTTATCTTACGCCAACGCAGGGCTATTTCAGGGGATGGAGTGTGGTATCCCCTTCCCCAGAACAAGCCAAGAGACAAGGGAAGTGGGAAGACGATAGCCCCGGCCTGGGACAGATGTGGGGTGAAGGAAAGGAAGAAGGCATCATCGCTACTCCCGGCAAGTGTGTCTGGCATTCCTGACCGCAGTCCAGGAAATGTCATCTCTCAGATGTGAAGATTCCCGCTGAAAGACGTCTAGCAGATATGAAAGGAATAACGCTGAGGAAGGGGGGAGGCAAGGGTTGGGGTGGATGTAAGAAGGCAAAGTGATTTATGCTGAACAAAAGACACAGAAATTGTAACGAAGTTCTAAGAAATAGTTTTACCAAAAAAGGAAATGTTTCACAACACAAGACAGAGCTCGCAAGATGCCATAGAAGATCAAAGAGAGAGTTCACACAATGGTAACCTGAAACCACTACTTGTAAATGTATACATTTGACCAAAAAAAACCAGTTTTCACATGGCAGATGACTTATGCTCCTATTTCAGGAAAACTATGCACACTGATTTGAATTTCTAATGACACAATTACTGACTATGTATTTGGAAGGACAATTATCACTTGTTCAGTTAATAAAACCGCAAAACAGGGGTCTAGCTAGCATACTAAAAAAACAATTACAAAAAAAACATGTACTTTACTGAAGTGGAAAATTTGACAATGTCTCCCTTCGTCATATTCACTGAAGTGTGAAACAGCAGCAAAGATGAAACGAAATGTGCAAAGGATGATTATGGATTGCCTCTTTCGCTGCTGCCGATCAAACAAAATTAATTACATGTCATCGATAAAAAATGCACTTGTCCGTTAAACGTGTCTATAAACGACACCGAAATAATAAATCAAATTCAGCGATTTATCATCTTAGACAGCGATTTTGTGCCTGAAACACTCCAGACAGCCTCCTTCCTGTGATGGTTCATTAGAGTCTAGCTCTCCCAGGGTGGAGGGACATAATGACATAGGTCTGATATCTCGCTTGCCATATTTTTCTCGCCAGGTGTTCCACTCAGGCCTCCTACCCCCAAGTAGGGGGCTTCGCACCCCCTACTGCAGACACAACGGGCGGCCATCCCGTTGCAATATA
This sequence comes from Oasisia sp. SBJ-2009, assembly GCA_964017155.1. NCBI lineage: Eukaryota > Metazoa > Annelida > Polychaeta > Sabellida > Siboglinidae > Oasisia > Oasisia sp. SBJ-2009. Next base: position 46,355,807 of record OZ024856.1, read on the forward strand.
AAGCGTCAAGTAGACTCCTCTCCTGTTGTTAATGTTTTTATTCAATTACACTGTTGTGAGTGCGAGAACGGTGGTAAATCAGAACACCCTGGTAGCAGGGTGGAACGAAAAGCTTGCCAGGCCATTGTTATGTCATGATAAGATGTGAGTACAGCAGTACCTCCGTTCAACGGACCCTCTGATGAGTGGACACCTGCTATGTCGGGACACTATCTCAATGTACGGACTACTCTACCATGTTAATGTCCCTCTGATGAGTGGACACCTGCTGGACGCGGACAGCGGACAAGATATTTTGGTTTTCATTCCCTGCTAAGGCGGACATCAAGCACTAATTAACAACAAATCGGTCGAAATATTTTATTTACAAAATGGCGGCGGACACCCGGCGGACAGAGCATCAAATCTTCCCATTTTCAATGAACCAACAACAAACAAATTCTGTCTAATTTACCCAACTGGGAGTGGATAACTGGTTTTATTTATGGCTGGCTATTGTCTTGTGTGTGTTTCTGTGTCACCGGACAATGGGAAAGCCTGTTAACTAATTGCAATCGAGTCTGCAGGCTGAGCTAATGCTCACAGACACTGGCGCCGGCAGCGCCGACAACAAACTAAACAATGCCCTGAATTGGAGTTATTTAAATAACTTCTTACTTAGATGACTGAGCATTGAAAGCAGTCTAATAAATACCTACCCTAGGTGCAATGCATACCCCTTCCCTTGCCTGTCGTTAACATTGTTTATAAGCTTTATTGGAGCTCCCGCGAACAGCTTCGATACCCTATTATCGCCCATCGCATACGTTCCAATCTTGTAGAACGAAGTGCAATCCATTCACATCTATCCAAATAATGTCCATCCACGCATCTACACTACATCTGTATGTTTTTTAATGTATGTACTTTTTGGCTAAGCATTATTATTTGAGTATATTAGACATGTAAATGAAAAACATGTTCTTGTTATTATCAACAGATGAACGCATGCTGATTTAAATATCTCCCATCATACCTCTGTCACCATGGCTTAGTTTGGCTCATAAAAAATAAATGCTGTGTTCAAGTTTTACATGTAAAGATTATGTTAGTTGTGTAATAAAATATCATATAGATGCTGCTGCTTTTCATGCAAGATATTCTTTGCAACGTATGATAGTTATCAGAAGTTGAAAAAAAATAATATGCTAATGTTATATCTAGAACTCAAGTAAATTACTGAACATTATTTAGTGATCTATAACCATGTCTTCTTTTTAAAACAACAAACTGGAACATACATTTTTATATGAGATTAACATGGATTTTGTTTGTTAATGTCGTTTTCCTTTTTTGTAACATTATTCACATTTATGGTTTAAAACTTCTCTGTCATAAGTCATAAATTGTGTGCACACACCGCAAAATTGGCGTCTAGAGCCAAAAACAGCGACTCAAGAATTCTGTCCCTCTGATGAGGGGACACCTGCAATGTAGGGACACTTTTGCTTGGATACAGGAGTGTCCGCTAAAGAGAGGGACTGCTGTACAGTTCTCAACCAGTACATGGCAGGCCACAGGAATACACGCCTCATAAATTAGGCCGCCTTTATATCAACAATAACACTACAAATTTCACTTTTTAATGAAGTGGTCTCAGTTGTAAAGGAGTAAGCCTTCATGTGTCCTACTTCCGTAAAATAACTCCAGTTTTTAGCAGCAGAAATAGAAAAACAATTCTTCCTGAAGGGTATCACTGACAAAATAAAAACAATCTTAGAAAGATTTGCACTGACAACTGTTTGAAATCCTGAATAATAATAGTAACATGGTAACTCCGTTTTAGGCTAAAATCCATGCAAAACAATACCAGAGGTGTAACTATAAAACAAAAGGATTGGTCAATCTCAAAATTGATAAGCAACACAGCAGTTGTCAACAGAGGAATGGATATGCCAGCAAGCCTAGTTTGGAAGCAAGATTATAAATTAAACCTATCAAATTATGGCAATAGTGTAATATTTTCACGCAATTTAACACCAAGAGAAAAAGTCATCACCTCCGAACCACGACTACTTCAATTTAACATCACAGCCTCAGTAAGTGATCCTGTAGCTAGCTAGACACAGAGCAAGGTACAGCCAGGTTACGTGATAACCACCCTGGTGTCTCACTCCAGATAGCATCACTGATTGCCAATGTCTGCCAACATGTATACCTTTCAGAGCAGTCTGCACCCCATTACGTTTAATACCCCTATGTGCCTTGCTTCATTACCCCACCGCCACCTTCCTAATTCCCATTTCCTTCCAGGCCATTTCCTGGCAAGACTTCCCCTTCCCGTCAAGGAACCCATCCAAACACTGGTTGAAGATCCCCGGGGGAACCGCCTTCAAATAGTTCTCCTGGAAGGGAAGGCAAACGCTGGTTCACTTCCCTATGTTTATGAAAGCCAGCGATGAGAGATGATGAAGAGGGAAGCAGGCGGGAAGAAAACGGGAATCCAGGGAGACAGATGCATGGCGCCAGATACTGCCAAATCTCCCGGTTCTTCCCCGGTGCCTCGGCCACGCCGATGACATCAGGGAAACATACACCTCACGCCACCGAGTGACGCTGAACGGTTCTGCATGCTGCCACACTTCCTGGCCGCCTTGCTACAAGTCACCCCACCCCATCTGCAGATTATCCAATTTCCTCGAAAGGTGCATGTCAACGCTGCACACCACAAGTCACGCACCCGTCCGGAATTTTTCATTAATCAACGCCACACGGGTGGATATTCTGATTAACACTGAATACATGTTGTTTCATTTCTTACGGGAACGCCCCATAACTAAACGGCGCCACCGACGAAAATCGTTTTCATTGCGCCAATCGGTCAAACGAGGGGCATAAACCACACATGAAAGCATCCACCATGTGGTTATGATACTAGCAACGTGGATTATGCTTGTGAAAAACCGACATCACTCAGCCAGGCAGCTGCCGACTATTTATAAATTTCATGGCTCCTACGGTTACTTTATGTGTGGGAAAATTCTACCTGGCGATATGACATCCGTCGCAAGCTATGTGCCGGCGGAATCATATCTTGGTACGCTATAAAAATAGTGGGCCTCAAGCAGCAACAAAAATAGGTGCAATAGTACATTTCTGGCAACACTTTACTACATGTGTTTGTTGCATTGTTGTAGCAGTACATGCTGAAACATTTATTTAAATTCTTTAGTATCGTGTCACACTTTAAAGAACGTTACATTCGTCTCTTAACTGTTAAGATTGTTATTTACATATAAAAGCCCGATTTTATGAGACCCTCCGATTTACATATAAATCTATTGTTTTTGGCATTTCTGAAACTTAACATGTTACACTGTAAATATATGTTTTAAAGATTCTTACAACAGTATTGCAATATGAGTGGAGAGGCACATGTATTAGACTTGGTGATTCAAACAATTACACTTTACAAAAATTTCACATATATTTACCTTTTTTGTTGAACATTGCAAATTTGGGGTACTTTCAGCAAACGTCTTCAGATAACATGTGTCATCTTATAGGCCATTAAATGTACAACAATATTGTAACGTGTTTGACAGATTCTTTAACAGTTATAGAATTGACCTTCTGTCAAATATATTCACACTGTAGACGTCTTGTTTCATTTCATTTGGTGATATGAATTTCTTAAATGTGTGCCACTGGCAATATATTCCACTTTTGACAAGTGCACCATACTTTTTTGTATTATGCATTTTTTTCTTCATTGCTCTTTTGTGTAGAACAGAATAACAATGAAACAGACTTTTTCATTTTTTTAACTTGTGCGTCATTCAGGCATTGAACTTGCAAATCATCCCAGAGGCAAGGGGGTGAATGAATACCCATTAAGAACGTGATCTGATTTATATACTACTACCAACAATGTGTACTCATGTTTACAGGGTTATTCAACAAAGCTCCCTCCTGTGAACATGGAACAATTATCTTGACAGAGCAATTCTTCTTTTATGTAACTCCAGCCACAACAAAGCCACCACAGTGAGGCCGTTGTGTGGGTGTATAGAAGTCAACCAGCACCATGCCCAGAAGGCACAGGAACCCATTTTATGGGTCTCCGCCGGTGGCTGTCAACAGTTCTATCAGGAGGTCATTAGTAAGCTGCGTGTTCTATTTCATAACATGACCAAGTTGTGGACTTGCTGTGTAAACAGTCATGACTTTGTTACAGGAAACCAGCACTTATGTATGAAACATTCTGAACAGATGATGGATGATTCAGTTAAATTGACACATGATAAATTATTAAGTTACAATTATTCACATAGCAATACTAACTTATAAATGGTTATACAGTAACCTATTCATGGCAAAAGCAGAAACAATGGCACACATTTGGCCAAGACTAGTTGGTTCCCCTCACTTGATTTTTAGAATTATAATTTTATAGGCTAAGGCACTTCTTGTATATTTTGTATTAAGTATATATGTTATTGTTTGGCTTAATGCAAATCTCTGCCATGTCTTGTACAGCAAACTAGCCATGGTTCCGAGTCATTATGTCCACAACAACGGGAGCTCTGTCCCACAAAAAGAAACTTAAATCACAAAATGAAACAAATCATCTACTGTGTTAATACGCCTGCAGTGTAAGTATATTTGAAACTAAAAATTGGCAGCCATCTGATACAGACAGACAGACTACATATAGATCTATTGATGACAAATTGTTCGCAATGGCCTTCTTGTCCATGTGCCAAATTGAGCTTGTCGCTCCTGACGCCAACCGCGTCAAATCTTGTCAAACCAAGACAGCCGCACACAAGGCCAATGAGATATGGTAAGCCAAGTGGCAGGTATATATTTTAACTTACTTAGTCCCAGACTGTATTTACCAACGCACAATGGACCTGCATGTTTTGATTGTGCGCATAGCTGTCGGGTTAAATGGTTAAGCTGTCTGCGTCTAGGATTACCACCTATCTTTATCTGGATTATGAGGGCAGTGGTGGTTTTAGTGGTCGCCGTGCTGATTGCTGTCTGTATTTACTGATGGATCTGGACTGTAGCCAACTGGGAAACCTGGGAGAAACTAACCAGACTTACACCAGGCCCATCGGACAATGATAACGTAAACATTAGGCTGGATAGAGGAACAGGGAGTTCCCCAGGAAGGCAGATAATCCGGGACACACTTCCCTCACAGCTGACACTGAACCCAAGTGTCAATGTTTGCATTGCTTCCGAACCAAATATAATAATATTATGTTTGGTCTGGAAGCAATGCAGTACTAGTATTATTGTATGAGTTTGTAAAGAAACATAGCCCAATTCATATGTATATAACCATCACACAGCTACCCTGGAAATTCTGGGCACTAGTTAGCATGCCATGTAGGAAGATAATGTGGTGCCACTTCACATGACTAACAAATTGGCCACTCATTTTATTTCCTAACTTTACATTTCAAAAGCTCTGCCAATTCAGCTTAGACTGCTGCGACACCTACAAATATACCATAACATTTGTTTCTGTGTCAAATGCATATAATTATAACAAACATTGTGCAGTCCATCTCCTCCAAAAATAATTACATACTATGGTTTCGAGAAAACATGCAGGCAATTATAACAACATTGTCCACATCACTGATGAAACATTTCTCAATTTGCACAGTGAAAGTCGCTAACAAAGTCCCCGGGAGTAATGAATCACACATAAATCCCCACGATCGGGCTGATTTCCTTTGAGGTTCCTAACTCCATCCCTACTTATCCACTTGCAGGATTTTTGTGCAGACTCAGATAAACTTGAAAGCAGCGCTAATCGCACGCGCCGGTTTCTCAGGCCGATAAAAAATTAGTCTTGTGACTCGTCAGTGTTGAGAGACTGCTGGGAGATTATAGGGCGATTATCTACTGGGCAAAGCAAGAGGCGAGAGATTACCAGGGCTGGAGGGGGGAGGAAAGTCATCAGCTGAAGGAAGCTGCTCCGGTCTGTAATACTCAAGTGCTGATATGGCGAGAGAATCGCATCAGTTGGACAGTGGAGGACAACACGTCAGACAATAACACAGGGTGGTCAAATGAGTCTTAACGCGTCATGTTTTTCTACCATGTTATTTACAGAACCAATCTATGATATGTGCATTTGGATATTTTAAATGTTTTGTAAATATTCAAAAATTAAAATGGCAAAAACGGATGTATTACGATAATGTTAACTCTAGCTAATCTCTATAAATTTGCTTTCACATATCTAATTCAAATGACAAATTAAGGTATGTGAAAACTAATTTCGTGATATGCAAACTACCTGTGATAGTTGGTTGTTTTAATGATGATATCCATGGAGCTGCTTGATTCAAATTACAGACATCTCAATAATAGTGGGCCAAATCATTTTTGAAGCTCTAGGCGAACGAGCTCAAACAACTTTGATTTTAAATGTATGTGCTCAATGTGAAACACTACACCCCTGACAAGAACTTCCCAACACTACCGTATAACTACCTTGTACATCAGCAGATGTCCCGATATCAGAGTGCGAAAAACTCAATCCAGGTCAGTTTTTAAAGGTGAACAATCGCCTGCAATTAACACCAGGTGTCTGCCTACACCGAAGCAGACATCCCTGTTGAAACACGTAAGGTAATCAGTGGAAACCATCGCGAAAAACAACACTAAATGTAATGTTGTGGAGTTGTAACAATGACCCACTCAACTCCAAGATCACAGATCTGATTACACCCTTTGTGTAAACGTGCGTTTTCAATCAGTTTAATAATAATGCAAAGGGCAAGTTTTTGTGCTAAAGTTACATTGTTGCTATTTTCAGTTTATCTTCCCCAAGCAACGTGATCAAGTGAAATGCCTAGTACATATAAGTGAAACGGCTTTTCTTCACGGATTAATTTGACATTTAAAGAGGAATGCCCAGCAAATATCACTCGTTCACCTAATGGCAATTTATGGACACAGTCCTACTTTTATTTAATTTTCTTAGAATCATTAGTAAAACTCCTAATTTGTACAATTTCTGGCTGTAAATATACTCAGAACGGCAACACAAACAAACAAGAAAGGCTACATTTTAGCATTATTTGCCTATGAGCTATTTAACGTCAGTTAACCAATACAAATTGTCATACATTAAACAGATGGAGCTGGTCAATTATGGCAATCCAACAAAGTGCTGCGTTTTGATCGGAGATATGCTCAGGACAAACGGAATTAAGCTACAGATGCCGTCAGATCCATATATGGATCGATAGAGGCAGGTGTGTCAGGCTGTGGCTGACTCCGGCCATGAAACATCCCACAGCAGACTAATGAAAAATTGAACTTAAAGTCAGATCAGTATGACAGGTCTATTTATCATTTTAACCAACAGAACACATGCTCGGGTCAGGTATTAATAGCATAAGAGGCAAGATATGAAACTTACTATGAACCATATAAGGGCATATATTACTATCGTGGTAAACTGTACATCATAATATTGCAATGTTAAGACTTTTTGTTCTTCTACTAACTAGAAAATACTTCTAACAGAGCTATGGATGTAAAAGTTTCTATAAATATATATTGATCAGGCATTAAATGATATATATGTTTTTGAATACACACAGCTAAAGGCTGAGAAAATGCAGAAATACTTTCACAGAAGTACTGATGTGTTTCACACAAGTTGTCATCACTAACATGCAAAGGGGAAAAACACAAAAACTGCACTGGTCTTTGAGTCATCAAATGCTGCCATATAAACCAGCGACTGGCCATTACAGACAGACATGGAAAGGTCAAGCTGTGTGTTGTTTTATGTTACCAAAGCACTTGGTCAGTTCCCTAGCACTGTCAAGTATGCGCTCTTGAAACCACATGTTTATAGGAGCCTAGTTGAACCTAATCATTGCTCTAGTTGATGCCACATCATGTAAACACTAGTTTTATTGACAGGCCACCCAAGAACATCTACCTAGGTGTATCAACACCAAGACACCTGAGAACTGGACCATGGGGTAGCTGGTTCATGTAACACAATTCAAATGTATACACAATGTGTAAAGTCTGAACTTTGTAATACAGCCTGCACAAACATGGATATTTATAGGCTGCTCTTAATTTCCCAGAGTTCAAGTGAGTCAATTATTAAGAACTCGCACTATCTAACAATAACCACCACTTTCTACAGTTCCCACATTATCTTCCACCAACCTACTGATTGCACCGTGGAAACTCGAAAAATGAAATACTATCCTTCGTACCACAGGAACTGAAAGCAATCCTTGAAAAAAAACAGATGACAAAATGAATAAAAAATGACCCCGAGGACCCAAAGTGGAAAGCATAAGCTGACATGATGCTCTACGGATACAAGCATCACAAGGGATGATCTTCGATGTAGGCAACTTCTGCGAGAGTATGAAGCAATACTTCGGTGCTATAATCCTGTAATAACCACTCATCTGACCCAATTCCTAGAAAAAGTACGACAGTCTATTTCCTTTGTTCAAATGTTCCTGTCCCTAAAATAAAAGTCACGTAATTTGAATAATCATCCAGCATTGAGAGATATCAAATTATAGTTGATCAAAGAATAATTTTGCGAGCCTACCTTCAGTGTTTGTCTTCAGAAGTAGACGAACGCGGCAGCTTCACCGTCGACTTCCCCGACCCGAGACGGGGATGCACAGGTCTCGAGATGCGTGATAATCCCACTTTTGTAGCGATCCCAGACGCGGAAGGAGTCCGACTATCCTGCGACGTCTTCGCCGGCGATCTCGGCGGGATTTGTCTCTCATGACCTGACTCCCCGATCTTTCCCATTACGTGTCTCCCAGAGGGATTCGACTGGGAACACTTGAGTGGGAGTTTCTCACAGGGCGGTGGAGCGTCAGACGTGGAGCTGGATTTCTTCGCTTTCCCCGGAATGTCTCTCTTGGGCTGCATCTTTGGACTGAACGAGGACAACTTGCTTTGTTTCGCCACGTTCTTTCCAGGAGACGGGATGCCGCTGCTACTGGGACTCTTTGTGGCAATTCCTGTTGGCAACTTCTGCTGCGTGTCTGGCTTATGGGCAGGAGTTGATGATGACGGTTTGTCCTGTCCCCGAGTAGGAGATGAGGCGTGGCTACTGGTCCGGCGATACAAGGTCACTGTAGCCTGTCTCAGACTCCCCATCACCGACTGGAAGCTGATGCCCGATGATGCAGTCTCCTTGTCCTTCGTGCTGTGTTTACCGGCTGATTCTACAGGTTTCGCGGTCGCGTTTGCTTTCACTGACGTCACCGGCCTCAACTTTGAGACGCGGTGGTGTGAAGACGGTGTCTGCAATTTGCTTTTACTCGCGGTACTTGACTGCGAAGATGGCGAAACAACTACAGAATCTGACGGTGTGTTGTTGCTCTCACACGTCCCATGGTCACTGGGCGATTGGGGACAAGGTTCTGTCATCACCGAGCCACCTTTTGGACATGTTTCTGTCACCACCGAGCCACCGTTTATCACTGATGGTTGACACAAAGATCTGATGGCACTATCCTTTTTATCAATGCCAACATGAGATGCGTCACTGTCATCAGCTTTCACAACATCGCACGCGACAGGCTTTTCACAAGAGACACCAACATCACAAGGTTTGTCCGCCACCGACATTGGTGTCGTCGAAACGGCTTCGATTTTGGATTTTTCCACAGCCATTTCCAAATCAATACCTCTGACACTGTCCTTATCTGACGGCTGTACATGGAGTGACGTCTCGGAGACTGCGGTCTCCACTATCGCCTCATCCGCCTCCTCCTTCCGCTGCATGTTTAAGGAGGACGTGGCCGTTGACCGTCGGAGTGACCCTTCATCCAACAGATACGAGGTACTGATGTACGCCAACAGACCATGTTGTTCCCCCTCCTGCTCCATTGTCTCCAGACTGGGAGAACTCGATGACAATGACACGGGCCGGGTCACTCGTCCCGGGCTCAGAATCGCCGAATGACGCTTGTTTTTCCATGTCGGCGATGGATGCGACGGCCATGGGTTGTCACCGTGACTGTCGTCGATGTCACATGAGGACGATGACGACGCCTGCAGCTCTGCGTTCTCGATGATCCGGGAGTGTCGTGGAGTGGACGGGAAGAGTGTATCCGGACGTTGGGCGGGACGCGATTGTTTCGGTTTGGGACGTCTCAGCTTCACTGGGGTTGTATCGACTTTGGCATCATGATCGTTGCCGTTTGTTTCGAACAGGTGATTACTGACTGGTGACGTGGCGGTGTGGTCGTTTGGTCTGTCTTTCTCAGTTTCCGTCTTATTGCCGTTGTCTTTGTTTGAATACATGTTGCTGAACAACATGTCGACCGCCGTCGGTTCTTGTTTTATACCGTCTATTGCCGGTGCTGTTACCATAGCAACGCCAGGAACCATCTCCGTAGCAACGCAGTTTGTGGGTAGTGGCACAGCAGGCTGCTCAATAGAACACACAGCTGGTTTCACATGGTCTGTCTTTCTTGTAATCTTCGCGGTTGACTGGTCTTTGGGTCCGATCCAATCCGTACTGTCTCCAAATGCACCGATGCTGCTGCCAAGGTCGCTGCCAAAGTCGTTTCCGTCAACGAGGCGTTCTGGCGTCAGTGTATCTTCGGAACCACTCAGGCTTGCCGATGGACACGCTTCATTGCACACACGACCTCTCACCTTCCTTGTGACAAACGGCAGTTCTTCTGCGGTTTGCTTTGCGCCCTCCATGTGTATCAGCGTCTCTCCTCTGTCGTCAAATATTCCCCACGATGCAACGTCGATTTCGATGAGCTCATCGCGTCCGCAGGTCGTCGAATTCGAACCCTGCGACTTCCACGAATCGTATCCGCTTTCGCTGAGCTTGATATTGCCGAGAAGATCTGAGCTCGCCTGACCAACATCCTTGACCTTTGCTGTGCCTTCGTCGTGGTGGCCCGTCAGCGATTCAGTCGAACCTTGTGCTTTATTGCATCCGTTTATAAGTGACGTTTCGAGATACGTGACATGGTCAACTGGAGGTTTAGTTAGACTTGTAGCGTTATACACAAACTGCTCACCTCCATTGTTTTTTTCGTCACACGCTGGCACATCATGTCTGTAGCTGACATCGGCGCACTGATCTGCCCCTATCACTCTGATGTTGTCTGATTTGCCTGGCTGTATTGCCATCGGACCTGGCAGGTGTCCGTCCAATTTCTTGTCATCTTGATAAGAACAATCAACGGTATCTTTACTGTCTAGCCTCCCGCTTCCAATGGCGTCTGATGAACGATCTGCGAAACTATCTGAGCAATCTCCCATTGTCGCCAACACAACCGGTGTCGTGGCTGCAGCTTTTGTGGCGATATCGCTAATGGCCGTGGCTGCAGATGATGGCCCGGCTAACCGCGATGACACTTGATCGCCAACGTGATAACAGACATCTGCTTTGTTGATAGTTGGTGTTTTTGTGTTTGTTTCCGTTGCTGATACGCATCTTCGTTCTGTGGGTTTATCGATCTTTCCCTGTAGGTTTTCTCCACGAGTGCTTACAGCCCGTGTACAGTTATTGCCAGATTGTCCATCACACTGCTGTATCAGATCTTGCCTCTTGTCATTTGAAACAACAGTTCCTGCAATTTCTGGACTGTTTGCTTGGCAATCAGATTGTCTGGCAATTACCTGTGCTGTGTGTTCATGTTGTTTACCTGTCTCATTTGTTGTCTGGGATGGCTTTGATTGTTTTTCCGAAGTCAATTCCGTTGCTGTTGAGCAAATATTACACTTGCCTGTCACTTCTGCTGCTGCCTCACAATTGCCATCGTTACTTCCATTGTTACAACTCCGTGGTTCTTGCGTACACGTGCTAATACCAGTTTCCGTGTCGTCAGCCGCGTCATTTTCAAAACTTTTCGTCTTGGCTAAAACGCCACGAGACAGGTGCTGCCTCCTGTTCTTGACCGAGTACGGCTTCACGAGCATTAGTCCGCACTCCGGAGAATGTTTCGTCAGGTCCGGTTGGGCACTACCCCACGACGAACAACTTCCAGTGTCGTCGTCTCCGTGACAGTCTGCGTGGACGGAATCTGGGTGTGCCAGCTTCCGCCTGTGTTTCACTGAGATCTGACTCTGGGCATTTCCGGCTGACCTGTGGCTCTTCGGTGATGCTGGAATGGCAAGATTGTCTCCATCACCGCCATCGTTTTGCCTAGCCAATGGTCTGTCTTCGGCTGTCACGGATTTTTTTGCGCCTCCTGGTGGTATTAACCTGCTCACTTTGGCTAGTTTTGTCGAGTACGAAACCTGTTTCTTTGCCGGGGTTGCTGCACCATTCACAGAGCCGCGATCGGAGTCAGCCGTCTGTGAATTGGCACTTGGTGACATTTTCACTGGTGTCGTGTCTCTCGGTGGTTTTATCCCCGTCGTCTGCGAAGCACAGGGAGCATCGCTTGTACCCACAGATGTCACCGACGCTGGTGGTGATGTACACTCCGCTCTGATTGGACGAGGAGGAAGCTTAGAATGTTGCGCCATCCGCGAACTGATCTGTCGCCTCTGAATGTTCGTACTCTTCGCTTTACCGGTTGCATCACCCATCGGCTGCGGAGGCGGGGATTCGGGAACGCAACTCCAGTTCTTGACCTTCTCCTCGCTGTAAGCGCATCGATCTAACACCGGGTCGATGCCCAAACCGTCATGGCCGCCACCTCCAGCACGCGTGCCGGTTCGACCAGTCGCGACAGGCCTGATTTGCTTGCTCTTCACCGATTGCGACCGTGAACTCGCGTTGCTGTTACAGCTCTGTACGTCAGAGAAACTGCCGCTGCGGTTCATGGGCAGCCGGCTGATCTTGTGCTGTCTGCTCTGTTTCACCTGCACTGGCTTTGACGGTTTCTGTGCGTCGTGCATCACCTTCCCACTGACACCACTGTCGTTATCCATCGTCAACTCGCTGTAGCCTTTCGAAGGTGCATCACGGTTACTCCTACCTTTGAGAACACGCTGTCGACGAGGGTCCTGACGCGATGACACATTGTTGCTCTCGCTGAAGACACTCGCGATCGAGGTACAACTAGACGTGACGCTGGAACACGGTTCATTCGATGACGTACTCGTCACCATGTCCTCGCGACCACCGCGTATCTGACGAGGCTGCTTTCTCGCCAACTGCCGGGTGGACCCGAATTTATCACCGACGCGAACCCCGGAAGGCAAACGCAAACCTTCCTTTTTGACCGTTTCACTGTCAACAGGTGCAGTTCTCGATTTCGCTTTCGCAATGCACTGTCGACTTCGACTTAACTGACTATGCTGCTCACCGTACTGCAGTTTTGATTTTGATGGCGCACGTATGAGTCCTTGAGGTTTGTTTGATGTGGGTGATATTTCCGGCGACGACTGTTGACCATTTTGTTTCACGGCAGCAGTGTTCACCCCTGTCTGCTGTCTCACACTCTTCAGCTTGGAGGCCGCCAGCCACTTGTTGCAGATACTGCTTGTGCTAAGTGCCTGGTGGTCATACTTTCCTCGGGATCCGCTCCAGTCTCGATGTGACGAATCGTCTCCTTCAAACCGTTTAATTTTCGATTCCACGTCGCACCGTTCGGCCGCCGTAACGTGGACCGTCTTTCTCGTCTGTGGTCCGTCGTGGATTGTGGTATCTCTGATCACCGTTATTGGCTTGCGGTCCGAAGAACCCAAGTACTGTGTATGTGATTTCGACACCTGGTTTGCATCACTGCTCAGGTTTTTCGAATTGGCATGCGCCTCCCTGGCATGCTGAGGTAACTGTTTCTTTGGAACGTTCCGATACTGCGGCTTGCCAGACTCGTGTTTATGCGCCGCGATCTCTATCACATTTACAAGATCGGGGAGATTTTGCTGGAGAGCTCCTACACCGTTCTCCTTACCAACATTTCTCTTCGTCGAACACGTGTACATGGGAGACACCTCCGTTTGCGATTGGTCGTCTCCCCAACCGGGAGAAGGTTGCTGGGAGAATTCCTCCTCGTTGGTCCCTTTGCAGTCCCAGATACTCTGTTCTGACAGCAGCGACTGTGTGTTCGAGTAGAACTGGTCCCCAAGGACCATATGTCCCACGGGGGAAGGTCTACCAGAGCTTCCCTGAGAGAACACGCTCTCTGGCGAATCACCGACGTATTGCATTTTCGATGTTCTTACCGTTGACCTAATGTACTGTAAACCCTCCGGGGATGCCTGTTGTTCCCCGCCTCCGTAGCTGATCTTGGTGCCAGGGTTTCGGGGTGGAAGGGGAGGGGGTGACACAAGGGAATGGGGTTCGGGCGATGCCGAATGACTCCTCACACACGACACCCGTTTCGTGGCTCTCAGTTCCGCCATCCGAACCCCGCAACACGGACTCACGAACGCCGTGGAAACAGTCTTCGGGAACGCACGCACATACACCTGGTCGATTGTCTCGTATATCGGCGACGGCGGCATTGATTCATAGATGTTCGTTTTGCAGTCGCAGTTTGGGGATAACCCCGCGAGAGACAGACACTGTTTCTCGCCGGCGTTAACCGGTTGCGGGCTTTGGTGTTTGGCAACAGTGACACGGTCCGTCCAGTTGTCCTTTGAAGTCCTGCTGGCGTCCTGTGAAGCAGGCGGACATTTAGTCAGTTGTGGCGGCGAGTCGTTGTAATGGTCACCATTAATTACCGGTTCGTCACACTCCGTGTCCTCTGGGTACGAATATAATCGGTCACGCCTCACGACAACAACCGGCACCGATCCGTCAGCGTTAGAAGTATCGTTCACAGATGTCGGCTTCTCTCGTGAACGGCCACGCTTGGCCGATAATGACTGATGCTGCATATGTCCGGTATTTGGCGTTTGTGTTGTCGGACGTCTGTCCTCTGGATTGCTGTAGGATCGGTGGGGCTTGACCAGACATGCCGAGGTTCGCTGGTCACCGCCGGTGCCGTCTTGGCGGCGCAGAGGCAGCGGCGAGCCCCGACACATGATCGGTATGCTGGCACCACTTTGGCTACCTACCCCGGGCTTTGTATCAACGACACTCCCACGTAACGAGGGTGTTTGTAATACCCTATCCGGCGGTGATCTGTGTCCTCTGGTGGGTTGTGACTGCTCTGTCAAACAAATCACCCGTGTCACGGAACTACCGTTACGCACCCCTTGCACTGTCCTGCCTACGGGATCTGCCTTAGCATTGTCATCGTCCACACTCACCGGATAACACGGCCGATCCGAACTGATGATGACATGTGGCGTCTCCTGTCCAGCTCCGCGAGAACCATTCGTGTCACTGAAGCACCTAACGGAAGACTTCGGCGAAGGACTTTTGCCGTCACCGATCTTCCTCTCGTGAGACACAAACGTGGACACGAGAGAGTTGTCTCTCTGGTACCTCCGACTGCTGTGGCTGACCGACACGTCCGCCATAGCCGTGGCGTCCGAGAAGGCGGCTGCAACCGGGTTGACCGCTCGACTCGTGGGCGACTGTTTCTTCTTCTTGCTGGACGCCGCCGCCCGGCCGAAAAGGGGAAGTCTCGACTTCTCCATTTCGTTTGACGCATTCAGCGCGTTAACACACGCACACCGACTTCCTACATGTCAACATTGATCTGTCCACACCCATGTGTAATGGTGTGTACTTGTGTCAACGTGTGTAATATCCAAACTGTGTGTATGTCGTATCCGTGACAGTTCGTCTGTGACAGCTCGTCAACGTCTGATATCCTTTGGCCGTGACAGTTTGTCATACAACGTCAACGTCTGATATCCTTGGACGGCCGCTACACAGCCGCTACACAGCTGCTACTCCGCCGCTACACACACATTCGCTGTCACTGCGGCCACTGCCTCGACTGAATGGCCCACCGCTGTCGATGCAGCACAGCCTGAGCACCGCACACCGTGTTCCGCATGACCGAACTCTCGTGCCGGCTAACCGGGTTATTGGCTGGTGCGTGCATTGTCGGGGCGCGGTGACGGCGAGAGGGTGGGTGGGCGAGGGGGTGACAGGACGCGTCACTTGTGTCGACTGTCAACATCTCCTGTCACACTCGTTAGCAGTCCATGGTTCGCCGGGCGCATCCTGAAACACACAAAAAACATCCGTATCCTGTGGGTGGGATTCTGACGACAGAAACGAGGGGTTAATGATATGTATTGAAGAAAGTTGATACAGCTGATGATAGATGATGTAAATACAAGTTTTCTTTCTTTTCTATTTCTTTCAGATAATGAAGGCCATTTACAGGGTGTCTGAAGTCCAACGAGAATTTGTGAGTCCACGACATGTTACACATTTACCCCCTGTGTGGGATCTTTTATTTCCCCTGGCATAGACACCAGACAGAAGGGACCACCGGCTTTTAGTGTCTCTTCCGAAAGACACAAGCAAATGTGGGGTAAATGAAATTGCCTAAGTTTTGAAACGGCGGTAGGTGGAATTGAACCACCGTCCCCTCGATTGACAGTCCGGCGCTCTACCGTGCGACCACCACTTTGATTTGTTGGCTGGCATTATGTAAGTTCCAAATCAAGTTGAACAATTGATTTAAAATTGTTTCATTGTTTGTCTAACCATCAAAGTATGGTCTGTAACATTTAATATGCTTTAAAATAAAGTATGATTTTCTGCATGTTCAATTAAGCCATGTATATTTAAATGGTACACGTATGCAACTTGTTAATCAAGCCCTAATCCTAACCCTATTATTGTATTAGCCTGTTTAACCAGCAAGCAACGAGATGTTTTTAGTTTTGATTGGTTGACTGATTCATTCTTTATTCAAGCACTGACGACATTATACATGTATATAACAAACAGTCACCGAATGTTTGATGTAAAGAGTAGTAGTACCCGATAAATTGTTTTGATTACCATTAAATGTGCATAAATGTAATGCAAACATTTGAACAAAAAGTACCACAAAAACTAGTTCTAAAACAGAAAGTCAGGCAGAGAAACTCCAGCAACAATATAAAATAGCTGCTAAAATATACGGTCGGTGACATGAATGGCATTTATGTAACATAGGAGTCACTGGGGACATTGTCCAAGTCAACTGGTGACACAGACCAGGCTCACACCTGTGTCACAACTGACATGTTTACGGCTATAAGATTATGATTAATAAATTAATATCCATAAAAGGTGGGCAATAACGTCCGTAACATCATTCAAAGGAAGAACATCAATCTTATGTGTTGCTCATCAATGACAGCTTTCAGGGCAGTTTCCAGCAAGTCTATCGCTTTCTAGCACCTCGGTTCACATGAAATTGATCATAACAGAGTATTATACTTGGCTACAAGTTGTTGATGAACCAACTAGGCCGGTTTTCTTAACATAATTTTCACTGACATTTATGAACATAAAAGATGCACTACAGCGTCGGCAATCTGCATGCATAGACACACAAATCATATAGGCTGTTTACTGTTACAGTGTTCAACCCTGACATTGCAAGGCATGGAGTGTGATGTAGAACGATAGCCAAGATTGATATCAAAATATGATCGCGTTCATACAAGATCGTAACTGATTGCACACTACATTAACAGTGTAACAGTAATGATCGTAATCGATCTATGTTATCGACTATCATCTAAGGAATGGTTATAATTACTTGTTTACACCAATGAAATAACGAACCTTGTGTACAGTGGTGTAATATTTTGATATTTTAACACATTCCCAGTGGCACACTCTGATGACGAGGCTAACTACTACACTATTTTCAAAGGCAGCAAAAAGCATACCATATCTAAAATTTCCATTGCTACCATGTTTGTTAAATTTCAAATTTATAGAGTGAGCGCAATTCATAAGATAGTTGTAAAATAGTGCAACATGATAAATTAAGTTACACGAACTGAAACAGATACTTTAAAATACTCCTATTTATTACATAAGTAACTCATAAAAGAAGACTAATTAACATACATGTGTATAGAAAATAACGTCACGATAATGGAATAACTATAATAAATCTCATAATTATGATTATTACTAAATCCTATGAACTAAAGTTCCAGATAATGTAGATGCTTTAGAAGTTTGTAATCTTCGTTACTTTGAGGTTTTCTAAATGAACATGTTGCAAAATTAGGCTCATGTTTAAAAGCCTCTTCGTAGCATCTGTGATAGGCAAAGATCACTTTACTGATGACACTGCAAGGGTGGTTCAGAAGCCCATTATCTCCCAACAACACAAGATGACACCTGACATTATTGGCATTGACAACATCTGTCACTAAGTGTCATAATGACACGGCATGACACAGGTGTTAAAATAGAGCTGGGGTCCATTAAGTCAACCTGGTCTACTTATTTGGGCAAATTATCAATTAGGTTGGTTTGAAGAGAGAATGCTGAATGGAGATGAACTAACATATGGTTGCATAACATGGGTGGTACTGTCAGGCATGGTACTGGCATGGTATTGGTATGGCATGGGTGTGCCATTGCATGGTGTGTGTGTGTGTGTGTGTGTGTGCGTGTGCGTGTGCGTGTGCGTGTGCGTGTGTGTGTGTGTGTGTGTGTGTGTGTGTGTGTGTTTGTTTGTTTGTGTGTTTGTTTACGTGTGTCTGTGTTTGCATGTGTGTTTGCTTGAATGCTTCTGTGCGTGTTTGTTTATGTGTGTGTGCGCGCGTGTGTGTCAGTGTGCGTTGGTGTGTGTGTCTGTGTATGTATGTATGTGAGTGTGTGTACATGACTACCTGGTATGTATGTTAGCACATAGTAGGGCATGCCACCCTGAATGTCATGGCAGTCCATGGCATAGCACATACACTACTGCCACACTACCAGTGACAAACTGTTTGAGGGAAGAAATGTGAAATAGCAAAAAACTATCTCTGTCAATACCAGCACAGACCCAAAATGACACGTGAATATATGTGACACTCAGTATACCACACTACACTACATGACAGCCTGTACACCAGTCAACAAGTCATGTGTCACCAATCGCTATGACAACCGTGACAGTGACTAGAGATAGGTACACCAAGGGCAAGTCTCTAGTGCACCACCCACACCATCAGTTCAAGACTTGTCACACCATATCAACTGTGTGTCACATATGTGTGCATATGATCAATTGACAACAAGCAGTATGGTGTCGTCACTTTTTGCCAGCGCATGAAAAAGTGTCCATATCGACGGGAGAAAGTGGGTAGATGTATAAAAACTCCTACCACAGCATCATGACAAAAAAGTGTCAACGCAGACAGGGAAAATTGGGTAGACAAATATTATTACATGGCGACAGAGATCATACCCATCAAGGATGTACACACACCCGCACAATGGGGCTAAGTGGGTTGAGGGTTACAAAGAGATGTTTACCCTCTGGCGGGGCAAACACCCGATTCAACACAATACTCAAAATGACATCTTTTGAACACTGCTCTTCAACAAGACATGCTCAAATACTTTCCCACATGAAAAGGTGTTGGACGACACAATATGAGTGATGAGAAGATCTGACCACATCTATCATACGAGACACAATGGGAGGGGAGGGTGATACCCTCTTTAATAGTAATATGTGCCTCAAGCAGATTTCACCAGTCAGAACACATTTCTGTATGAGACTGTTGAATAATAATTATATAATGAGTACAAGTACGATTAACAAGTGCAATGTTAAATGTTAGTAGCCAAGTGCCAATGGGTAGAAGTAACAAGTACTTTGACAGTCCAACCCTGCTGGTGAAACTTGAAATGCCATGCCATTGATTGGTGGCAGGAGCGATTTGGAACTGCCGGACAGTAGTAAAGCATTACATGTTTTTAAACACTGGCAAACTTATTTTCCACTAGATTGGCCTGTCAGACCCATGAATGTCCTGGTGAACTACACGCCAGATAGACTGCATTTTCACTGAACAACATTCTTCAAAAGTGGACACCATATCAACATGACGTGTCATCACCTCGGAAAAATTCTGATCTATCCCCACCAATGTAATCTCCCACATGTAACCTCCCAGGGGGAGGGAGACAGGTGCAGGGATGAAGGGTTTAGGAGGGAACCCTCTACGAGTTGTCAGACTGTAATCCAGTGAATCGCTGCCTCTCGCTGAGAGCACACAGGTACCAACATCCCGACCGACCGCGATATCTGCCAATCGACGTCAGGATAAATCAGAGAGAACCTGCAGTCAGCGATCTCAACCAACCTTCAGGGATCACCTTGCTGTGTACAGTGCCAGTATTGACATACAGAGGATGTGAATGAGGTATACCCCCTGTAGAAAGGGGCGTTCAATGGGACACTGAAATCGAGACAACATCTGAGCCTGCCGAATGTCTTCGCTTCATTGTTGTGTTCGCACACAAACACGATGGGGGCGGAACGACATCAGCCAAAAGGCAAACAGGACCAAGTAACTCTGACTCTGGGCTTTCAGGTGGACTGACCAGTGGTGTAGTTTTGGTGTAGTGTAGCAAGGAATGCTCTTTAGGCACTGGAGGGTAGACTGTCTTACAGGCAATGTGATTGTGATGCTAGATAACATTGTCTACGGTACAAAATACAGTTGTAATTGTTTTGGATGGCAAAGTTTAATTAAGTGGATATGCACACATGCACACATAAACAAACACACACAGATACACACACACAGACACAAAACACACGCACGCACGCACGTACGCACACACAAACACGCACACAAACATGCACACACACAATCGACACAAAACACACATGCACACATAAACAAACACACAAACAAACACACACAGATAAACACAGACAGACACAAAACACACACACGCACGCACGCACACACAAACACGCACACAAACACACAATTGACACAAAACACACACACACACACACACACACGCACAAACATGCACACACACACAATTGACACAAAACCCACACACATGCACGCACGCGCGCGCACACACACACATAGGCAGACACAAACACAGACAGACACAAAACACACACATGCATGCACGCACGTGCGCGCGCGCGCGTGCACACACACACACGAGATAAATGTTCTTTACAATACTTTAAACCCAAAGTTGAATAAGACCTGTTTTCCACATCTCCATCACGTCCAATGTGACTAACGCGCTACTATTGCGAGGAATGATTTACAACTGCAAATGGCATGCAAAAAACTTGTCATAGTGGCGACTTATGATGAGTGAAAACACTTGTGTTGTTAACTTGTTATTCTGCCAGTTGTTTCAACACTTCAGACCCTTTCACAATCTGCAGCAAAACTAGCCGTGTTTTTGGTTTCTGAAGAAGACAATCTACACTGCCAAGAAGACAGAAGAATCAAACTGTGCCTTAATCTGTCCCCATATAGGCCACAGGGCACTGTTAGTTTCCCATTGGCGGCCATGTTTACGTTTTGCCAGATTACAAGGATACTATACCTGATTTTTTTATTTCTACACAGTCAATGCAGTCATGTCGCTGATATGCTGATCAAATTTGGTCAAAATCACATATCTCAGGCTCTTTTAAAATGCATGCATGTGCACTGCCCGTCAATATTGACCGAATTTAGCATGTTTTTCTGCTTCCCCAGGGTCATGGAAGAAGAAATGGCTAAAAATCACTACACCAACTATAGGCCTACTCTGCCTAACATGTGTCATCACATTACAGATACATCATAGCACTGAACCTACTAGTATGCCTGCCCTACTGTACTCATTTCACATAAAAATAATATATCAAAATCTCAAATGACACAATTATTAAGGTACGATATTCGTATGGGTCACACCAGGAAGTCTAACTGTGGTCTGACCCCTATAGAGCACATCACACCAGCATGAGGGTCCCAGGCTATTAGTGACATGAATGTCACTTCGGGTGGCAAAGAGAAAAGCTGCTCACCATCTCAAGTGCAACTACAGCCAGGGTAGAAGGATAATTACAGGCCATGGAAATGAAACACTGAGACAACAAAACAACACCTGCGTCATTTCAAAAATAAAGCCACCAGCATCTTAATTGTTACTAGCTAATTGCCATATTGTCAAAACGCTCCCAATGTTAATTTCACACAGGGAATGGCAAATGTTGATGGGGATCAGCTTAAAATCAATGGGATTAGTTTACTGTATACATCCACCACACAAAGAATATAAAATCCATGTAAACGAGTGCCACTTGTTTTATTATACTGTATGTATTCAGTTGATACATGTCAAATAACTCAAGGTAGGTTACAATGTTTTAAAATAAAAATAAATTAATCAAATTATAGAATAAAAACATGCTGACTGTTTGCTATTATTGAAACTGAAAACACTTCTACTAGATTTAAACAACTACATCCAGGCTACCTCCAACATCCCTGCAGGATTTATCTCAGAACAGTTACTTCCAGATGATGAAACAGCTCTACAGGCCATGCACAGAGATGTTTGTGTGTCTTCAGTATATCATAAAAAATTATAGTTTAATTCAACATAAACAACATTTCAAAAAACACCTTTTTCTTCTGCTTTGCACCTAGATTATAGATAGCACCACAAATGCCAACATGAAACCTGTTTGAGCCTGCAAAAATCCTAATCCCAAAACACCCACGTTTTCCATATCACCTACTTTCGCCATTCTGTTGACGAATGACATTACCTGGTCTATAGACGAGGGACACACAGGCAACAGCTCAACACAAAAAGTCACTCACCCTGTCACGGTTGACTGTCCCGAGTGAAGTCATTCATGCACCCAGTGGCAGTGTGTATACATGTGGTAGATTCCCGCTGTGCTGCACAGTATATAGTGACACTACCAGTACCAGTGCATCAATGGGGATATCACATACACAGCTGCAGTTTGCAGTGGCAGATAATAAACAGAAATAAAGCCGCCTTCCTGGCTGTGAGTGTGAGCTTGCTAACACTGCCCTGGACTGAGACTGAGTGAGTGCCTAGCTTGAGTACTGTACCATGTCCTGCCCAAGCATAAATCCAGCCACAGCAATGAATGAACCTGCCACTGCTTACAACCAACTCAGCTATACCTGATGTCAAACTACCCACCCAGTCCATTCATGCCACACCAGAGGCTCAACACACCAATGAAAGGGGGGACACACACTGCCAGTTCCAGCCCATTGTTTGCTCCACATCCACACAGCCACAACCTATCCACCCCC
The DNA here is from genome assembly GCA_964017155.1 of Oasisia sp. SBJ-2009. NCBI lineage: Eukaryota > Metazoa > Annelida > Polychaeta > Sabellida > Siboglinidae > Oasisia > Oasisia sp. SBJ-2009. The sequence goes on from OZ024856.1 coordinate 46,378,934, forward strand.
GGAAAAATGAACCGACCCACTTACTCTACTGTGATCACTGCAATGACCATAGAGTGACTCATTCTCACCCAGTTAAGTAACCTGCTACACCATTTTTCAAAACGCCTGTCTTTTTAGGCGCTATCAAATGCGGCTTTTGCACAGCTGATAGTCTCATTAATCAGATTGGTAGAAATTATCGTCGTTGTCATGGCGATCACACTATCTTCAATGTAGGCTCCATTGAAAGCCTTTCAGTTTACCACATCTGTCATATTCTGATTACCTTTTTTATTGTGCAACATTTTGCACACCTTATTATCGTCAATTTGCAACATTTGCAGTGTAATTTAAGCGTAGAAACTAACAAATCAAATGTAAACATTACGAGACAAGAGATAAAACTATTGCGAACACAATTAACTATTGTGACACAAACTTAGATTAAAACATGGACACATTTCTTAATTTTTACGCAGGAAATACATAAATTAACCCAGTTACTAGATCCTGCAATGTTTTAGGGAAGGTGTATCCGGTACGGATCACCACTGAAACTGGCAAACATTTGTTTGTGTGATGTCTTGTACACTTTTTGGTATGACTTTAATGATTTTTAAGCTATTTTGTTTCTACTAATACATAGGTTGTATGTAGTATATATATATATATATATATATATATATATATATATATATATATATATATATATATATATATACATACAATGTACTGTTTTATACACCAGCATTGCTCTGTATACCCTTACATATCCACCCCTGCCCCTATAATTCACCCTTGCAGCTGAAGGGGCGTTGAATGGTGATGGTTATTTTTAACATTGGTATTCCATTATTCGGTAACCCTGTAACTAAACATCACCTGCAATTTACGCATTGGGTTTCAACCGTGGACTAAAATAGTTTTCCCCTTACAACAAACGTCTTTGTGACGTAATTGACAAAAGAGCAGTCTGGAAAGAACGTGTTGTACTTGCAGCAATTTCCAGACTCCTTCAGCTATCGGAAGCGAATAAACAGATCTGGGTGTTATGTCTGTGGTCTATCTAGGAATGCCAGTGTGGTAGCAATGCTCCATTCTCCCCCTCTAGTTCTTTGTCATCTCCTGTGTGTATGAGTGGCTATCAACTCCACTGAGAAACACCAGACAACGTTGCCTGACAAACTGCCCACTAATTTCCAGCCATAGTCAATCAACTCACCACTGTATCGTTTCCAGGGGCGTATCTAACACCTTGAAAAAACTGGGGCCAACCAAAAATGTTGTGGCGTAAGATGTAAGTAGGACTTTTTAGTTGCAAGAATGTGGATCATGAACACATTCTACCCACATGCATGGATGAAGGTTCTGTGTTAATGGACAGGGTGTCATAGTGAGGAGAGACATGGAGGTGACAGAGGTTGTGGAGGATGTAATGGACAGGGTGTCATGGTGAGGAGAGACATGGAGGTGACAGAGGTTGTGGAGGACACAATGGACAGGGTGTCATGGTGAGGAGAGACATGGAGGTGACAGAGGTTGTGGAGGATGTAATGGACAGGGTGTCATGGTGAGGAGAGACATGGATGTGACAGAGGTTGTGGAGGAGGATGCAATGGACAGGGTGTCATGATGAGGAGAGACATGGAGGTGACAGAGGTTGTGGAGGATGTAATGGACAGGGTGTCATGGTGAGGAGAGACATGGATGTGACAGAGGTTGTGGAGGATGTAATGGACAGGGTGTCATGGTGAGGAGAGACATGGAGGTGACAGAGGTTGTGGAGGAGGATGCAATGGACAGGGTGTCATGATGAGGAGAGACATGGAGGTGACAGAGGTTGTGGAGGATGTAATGGACAGGGTGTCATGGTGAGGAGAGACATGGATGTGACAGAGGTTGTGGAGGATGTAATGGACAGGGTGTCATGGTGAGGAGAGACATGGAGGTGACAGAGGTTGTGGAGGAGGATGCAATGGACAGGGTGTCATGATGAGGAGAGACATGGAGGTGACAGAGGTTGTGGAGGATGTAATGGACAGGGTGTCATGGTGAGGAGAGACATGGAGGTGACAGAGGTTGTGGATGAGGATGCAATGGACAGGGTGTCATGATGAGGAGAGACATGGAGGTGACAGAGGTTGTGGAGGATGTAATGGACAGGGTGTCATGGTGAGGAGAGACATGGATGTGACAGAGGTTGTGGAGGATGTAATGGACAGGGTGTCATGGTGAGGAGAGACATGGAGGTGACAGAGGTTGTGGAGGATGCAATGGACAGGGTGTCATGGTGAGGAGAGACATGGAGGTGACAGAGGTTGTGGAGGATGCAATGGACAGGGTGTCATTGTGAGGAGAGACATGGAGGTGACAGAAGTTGTGGAGGAGGACCTAGTGGCTATATCATCATTGTCTTAGTATTGGTATGTCTGCTAATTCAGCATTATTATTGCAAGGTGTAGCACTACCTGATATGATCACACATAGGAGGATAAAATGGCCTACAAATGTAAAAGATTACAGAACAAAAGGTCGTTTGGAAGGTCAAGTCTGGAAGCATTGCATTTTGTTGGAAAATGTGACTGCAGCTTATGGATGAGAAATATGGGGGTTGCAATCTTACATGGCTGACCATGTTACCCCACATTCCCATATATCCTGTTCAATGCAACATTTTACTTTGACAGTTTTAACTTAAGTCTAATACTTTGTGTCAGCCACATAACACACCATTCTATGGTCACACATCATCATCAATATTTTTATCCTGTATTATACAAGTACAATACATTTAATTACCACCCGTACGTTATTTTATTAACATCCTATGTAAATTAATTTCTAGCGAACATTATCTAGGCATCAATGAAACGGGGCAGGCCATAAAATATGCACCTAAATAAACGCATGCACATATTTCATGTCGGCATACAGGAAATCGCATAATCACACCCACCTCTCCCGTGTGGAGACGCATGAAAACCCCAACAAAACCTTATTTACGCAGCACCACTTGTGGTCAGCGTTTGATGTGAATGCACCCCCCGCCCCTGCTGACCTTCGAGGCATCATAAATTTGCACCTCCCTTTTGAAGAGTCAGAATGTTGATGGTTCCTGGAAGAAGTGGGGTCGTGTACATGAAGACAGCGCCATGCCACAGTGGCCATAATCAGGTGATCATTCATGTGGCTTAATTCCTACCTAGGGACAATCATGGTCAGGTTCAGTGCATTAACACTGCACCTAGCTGTGGGGAGCAGACAAGAATCCTGGAAATTATCCCCCAATTACCCGAGGCCAGAATGATTCATGCGTCTCCGATTCGTCAAAATGTCAAAAATTTTTGTACCGATTTTCCCGGATTCTCAGAGTGCGCACTTAATTCCACATTCATGCATCCTCGATTCGGCAAAATATTTGTCCAATTTTCCAAGATTCGTTGAGTGCAAAATTTATCTGTGAACCTATGACCTTTATATATTTATGGGAAAAAGTTAACATGCTGTTTACCTGGCATATTTCTTTCACGTAACATGAAAGAAATATGCCAGGTAAACATGATATTTTATATTGGTATTTCAGAGTTCCTGCAGAGTTGAAACACTTTTGAAGTTTGGTGGGAAAACAAGTTTTAACTGCAATAAAAAAGTCTGGTAAAACAAGCCTGTCTCCAAAATTTGATTAAAAACGAAAGCTGACCCAAAAGGCATAGCCGTAGAAATGTTTTTTTGGGGTAAGAATATGGAAACCCCCTCTTAGAAGCATTATATATGTTTTATGTTACTGGAAAATTATGCTTGCAAAACTACTCAGTTAGAAATTATCAGCACCTAGAAGATAATAATATTATTCTCCGTCCCAGGATAGCATTCGCTTTAGAAGATAATGAGCTCATTAACTTTAATTACATTAAAAACACATCAAGTTGTCGTAATTGTTTTAAAACTGATTTAGCAATGGGAATTGATAGCAAAACCATTCACCATGATCCAAGAGCATTATGTCCATTAAAAACAATCTTTAACAAGAGAGCTGGGTATGAGAGGTGCCTTCATAATTCCATCATTCTTTAAAGAGCTATACAATGTTTATGGCGGTAATTTTATCTTGTTAGCTCATAAACGTCTGAGTGAAATGGGCCGTTGGTACATTAGGTAAATAAAAAATATCACAAATTCTCAGGTAGGACGCAGTGTGTTCGGACATTTAAAAATGATGCAAACAGTAAGGTCCAGAGATTTCCCCTCACACAGGGTTTGATAGTGGGATGTTTTTAATTAAGGAAGCAGCAATTAAATATTTTTTTTAGTAGTGTTGTCTGCTAATGTCTACAACCAGAACCAGGCAGATGTTATCTATTTCTATACATGTATCCTGATGCTAAATAATGTTTGCCAATTTGGCAAGGAAAGCGATTTTCATGTTTTGGGTGCATTCATTCATCATTCATTACGCATAATATTAAATCACGCACAATAAGTTAAACTTAACTGCCAAAATAACAAAAGTGGTATTTTGTTTAAAAGCAGATTTTGAGGCAGCCAAAAACATGACAAAAATGTGGGAGTTTGAACTCCGTCATATTGAAAGGTTTGGCAAATGTTACATACAACACAGTTTTTGTCTACATCAAAGACCAAGTCAGGCATTATGCCTGCTAGGGCAACATTTAAATGACTGTACACCAATGTTGCCTGCAATTTTCAGCTATTGTGGTCATGACAAGCTTCTATTTCATTTTTTATCATACTGTGGTTTTGCAGTTTTTGCAATTTAATATGCATTTTGGTGAATTGGTGAGTTTTTATTAAGTAATTTAGTGTAACAATTTTGGTGAATTAGTAAGTTTTTATTATGCAGTCTTTGTAACATGGTACATGTCAATTCTATACTTATAAGTTGGTTCTATCAAATAAAAATAACTAAAGTTGATTGTATTGTTTTTTTATTTATTTTAGATTGGATCTAAACAAAAAATATTATAATCAATACAAAGTATAGAGTATTTTCATATCAAATACAGCAAAATATTACAGTTTAGTGGCAACAGTGACAACATCAGCAGGTAACAACGAAGTAGTAGGTCATCAAAAAGTGTGATTGAAGGCCATTGGAATGTGTATTTTGAGCACTTCAGAAACTGACACTGGTAGAACGTAGCACCACTGCAATACGAGCAATCATATCAGAAATATTATCTGGGCCAACCCATATCCCGGTTAGAAACCCTGCTGCTAAATGACATTTCACACAGGGCAGTGGATAACATTCATGTTACAAATCACCAGGAAACTTGCGCAGGGAAATTTACTGCAGCTTGCAAGAGACATTCCAAATGACGTTTAATGGGGCACTCGTTATCGCGGGACCAATTCGCGGGTTACTTCCTCAGTCGACAGTTCATTTCTCCCCGATCTTCTCACATTATCAACACAGGAGACATCTGAAATTAAGATAGAACTTTCTTGATCTTCCTCAGTCATACTGCAATAGACATCCCCATCAGAACCTCGGGGAAATGTAGGTAGACGTCAGCCAGTGGGAGTTATGCGAGAGTGTTGCCCTTATCTAGGCCCTGGTGATTCAAGAAACAGCTGCTGAATTAGTTTTTGCTACAGACACCAATAAACTTGACAATCTTAATGTTTCTTGCAACGAAACCTGCAGTTTCATGGCAGATATATTTTCCCGTTCTGTTGCGCGAGATAACCCTGGTGGGAGTCAGGGTAGGAACAGGCAGAGGGATGATGTCAGAGGAGGGAGAAGACGTTGTAGGCGGTGTTAGTGTTACTATACGGGAGTTGGGACTGTTAAGTAAAGGTGTTTACAACATTTGTTAACCTGATCAGTGTGTCGTTATTATAGGGACAAATGCCTCCTTGTGTGTGTGTGTGCGTGCGTGCGTGCGTGCGTGCGTGCGTGCGTGCGTGCGTGCGTGCGTGTGTGTGCATGCATGTAAGTGTAAGTGACATGTGTGCATTGATGAGTATGTGCACTTATGAGTATGTATGTAGATATAAAAGTACTTAGTACATGCATTAAAACACACATGCTTACACACACACACGCACGCACACGCGCGCGCGCAAACACACACACAGACTCACACCCACACCCACACACATGCGCACATGGACACACACACACACACACGCACATGTACACATACGTACACATGCGCGAACACACACACACACACACACACACACACACACACACAAACACCATCTTTCACAAAGTATATTAATCATAATTACGACAAGCCACTTCTGCATCTTTCACATAATAAATACCACAAAGTAATCCGTTTTTCATGAACATAAACTGTTATAACATATATCATGCTACCAGTTTTTCTCCTGTTTTTGCTGAACGTTTATGCCTGGCAATTAATTATTCCTGAATCTCACTCAAGAAACAACAAAACCAATCACTCAAGACTTGCTGTTTCCCCAGCACATCCCAGTGTTCCAACACTTCAGGGGGCCAACGAAACAGTTGGTGATTAGCTATCAAAAACACGACATTCGTCAGTCTTGTCCCACAATCAATGTTTGATAACCCCAGCACAGGTCACGACCTATGGATGGGCAAGAGTCTTGGGAAAGGTATGAAAAGTATCAGATACGGACAGCAATGTCGCTGGACAAGACAAACAAATGGATCACATCTAGGATATGTATGTACGATGAGCTGATAACTGTCAGTGATTTGTTGGAGATATCCCTTTGATGTGCCGGCCTAACAACAGAGGTGTGCTTTTCAATAAAGAAATGTGCTTAATTGAGGATGATTGTACATTGGCTGGGCAACTGGTCAGATAGCAGATTGACCGGTATCAGAAATAACAATGATCTATATCATATTATGGATGGTACATCTCCCAATATGGGACCTGGGAACAATGATTTTATAACAGATAATTACTTGTCAAGCTGTTACTTATCAAGCGACACAATTAACTTGGGTATGTGGACATTTTATTTTTCATCTAGTTGTAGCCTGTACTTTAGAAATGTTTACAACATTTGTAACAAAATCATGCAGTTAGCAGCACTTGATAAAATCAACTTGTATAAATTGATTGTCTTTGAATGTATGAAAGTATCATAGCTGTTGAAAGTATAATATACCTTCTGGTGTCTAATCTATGTTTGTTCTTTTGTTGATGGTACTTCACGTCATCTACCAGTAAATTTACTTTCTAGAAGTGCAAACAAAACATATAGTAATCTTTACCCATACTCATTACAGCTACTTCAATTTGCGTTACCTGCGAACAAAACACATCTATCACATTTTTGTATAATCACTCACTGTCTTTAAAAACTTCCATTTGATCGATTGCATTGCACATTTTGTCTTCCATCAACATCCCCAAATCTCGAGTGTTGACATTTACACTTCCAAGATTGAATAACAGCTGCCATTTTTCAGAACACGACTAATTTGTCAAGATTATGTTGTCCATTTTTTGCCCCATTATCTTTCACCTTTTGTCTGCAAATTCCTGTACTCTGTTTATTAATGTTATAGTTATCATAAATTTATCAACTCATTGCTATGACGGCTGTATTAGGATTGATCTACTCCTGTCATGTACTTACACTTGTGTCTCGCCAGAGAAAACTGTTTTACAGTTAGACTATAATATAATAATAATAGTTTATTTCACTCTGGGCCATCATACAGATTGAAATGGGTACATAAAACATGCAAAGTATATTTGTTAAAATAGATTGAAATAATATATAATTTAAGTAATTAGCTTAAATATAAAATTAATTAAAATGTAGGGAATATATGAAATGTATCTATAAAACTAATTTATATAATTTAAGACATTAAAACAAATTTTCTGTGATTATTTGACTGAACTTATTAAAAAATTATAAATACTTTAAAACATTAAAATAAATAGATCTAAAGAATAAATTAAGGCTTTACAATATTTTATACATATCCATATCAGCATGCACGAAAGTTTGTTAAGAGTCACTGTGAGTTATTTTGGTTGAACAGGCATCAGTTAATGAAACAGTTCTTGGTCCTGTTGGTTTTTTCTAGCTTGGTAATGTCTACGGTACATGTTATCATTGTGCACACAGCGCGAGCAAATGATGCATTGACAGAGAGCCATTATTGCATCAAGAAACACGTTCTCCACCCATGTTTTATCTCAGACCGCCCAAGCAGCCAGTCGAGCAATGACCTAATACTTCTGACAACGCGGCCTTTTCTTCTCAACACAATGCATTGTCCCATTCATAAAATACTTTCTGCGTCCACACCGAGCAAATGTCAACTTGTTTCAGCCAGAAGCGTGCCTACTATGTGCCTGCTTCTAGTAGTAAACACATTTGACATACGATATGTATGCCATAAGTTTATTAGGAACCAGACAGCATAATGCACACATAACAGGGGCCAATTGTGTTCAAACTATATTTAGCAAGTGCTATAATGATCCATTCAGGCGACGTATTAATTACGCTTAGCTTTTCAGTTTTCACCTAGTTAATGCTTTCTATTGTTGAAAACTAGGTCAAGGTCAGGGCTGTCATCTCCAAATAATTTGTCTAGAATTTATTATTAGATGATCATTAATTAATTACCTCAGAGAGCAGAAAAGCCATGTATAAAAGGAGACATATCTTAAATATGTCAGTAAATCAACAAATTAAGCAAATGGACATAGAAGGCGAAAGTGAACCCCACATCCTAGGATGAGATGCATTTACAAGCCCCAAAGTTAGTGAATCATGTGTTTTAAATACAGACTAAAATCACATTGTTGTTGTGCTACTTCAATGAAATGAGAAAATTTTAGAAAAAGTATCAACAAGCCATCAAAATAGCAACGATCCATTTCCAAACTAAGCTTTGAATCATTCAAGTACTGAATATGTCACATATCTGGTACACATCTATAAACAGAAATCTTAAATTTAACTTAATCCAATTAAACAACACTCACTGAACACAGTAAGACAGGGTATCACAGGGGCACCAAAAAGCATGTGCATCAGTTTTTAGAGTATAGCTTATCCTGAATCATAATATCATTAATTTCTTAAGTCCGTCAAGAATAACCTAAGTACCTGGTGTTTAAAACATCTGCATAGTATACGTATAATCAACGTCATCTTTCCATGTAAGATTAATTAATATAACTATGATAATCCAGTAAATATGTAATGTAATGTAAATGTAATTTTTCCGTTTCTGGAACATTACAGTTTGTTCATGATTAAACAATCTGATGATAAAGCAACGATGACACACAGCATTTGTCTATATAATCATCCTGCAGCAATACATATATCTATCCTTACCTTGCTTGGTATTATCAAGGTGATACAAACGTTAGTGACCTTCCACTGTGAACAAGTCTTACACCATGGCTGGTCCTGACTCTGCTCTAAGATTCGGTCAATAAATCAATGAAGACAAGCTGCACTTTACACAACAGCAAATACCTTTCAATTATAGATGGGCGGCCTTCAAATTTGTCTTCGCGTAGGTCTGGGCCCAGTCACCTTAACACAGCACCAGACCTGTGAATACGGGGCAACTCATCTGGACTGACAGCTCTGTTTTCAGCGGCCTAAATTGGGTTTAAATCGCACTCTGAAATGACATAACCCGAGCAGCTACATGATCTGTGCCAGAACGTAGGTGCTCAAAGGTGACAGGCCGCAATTCCAGAAACAGTTGCCATCATTGCTTGCATCTGTGAGCTACCAAGTCAATTATCACGTGCCACTGAACTAAAATATTCATTTCTCCACATTTTTTTTTCATGCAAGGCCTGAGGACTTGTACTCCCTAAATTAAATCCTTCCACATGGGAAGGAAAATGCAAATCCCTCGAGCAAGCTGCTACCACTGAAGAACAAATACGTCATCACAGAAACATGTGTGTACCAGGCAAGTGCTTTGACTGCCAATTCAAACATTTATTGACACAATATTTTTGCAATTGTTCACATTTCAATCATCACCTTTCAGTTGCAACAGTTTAATTCTTAATATCTTATCTGTTACCACTACAAAATTACTGATGAAACATTGCAACCCTGAACATCTGGAGCAAAAAAGGAAACTGTGAAACTACATTTACTTCATATTTAAGTCATGGTCGATTTTAAATAAGAAACTTACAATAAAAACATGATTTTAAATTCTGCTTATCACACAACTAAACACAGTACTCCTAGAATAGAACAGCTACCATCAACAGAAATACTTCCTAGCTACATTACAAAGTTGACAGTCAAAAACTGTCAGTTAACTATATATAAAATTCACTCAAACAACCTGACATGTGGCGGAAGTACTAATTTAATATAATCAGTGAATAATTAATATTTATCTTACCCTGCTACTACTGAATTTTGCATTCCCTCCCTGTCTGTGGTTCCAGTTTAACCTCTACGCATGCCTGAATAACGCCACCACCAGTGTCAAAGCCATCTGCTGACCATTTTGTTGGGATTGTCCTCAACTAAATTGCATGCTTGAAGAGGGAGTTGAAGTTTAATTGGGCGCGACCAACTCCACTCCACTCCACTCTGGCCCACTTCTCAAGCTTACAATCACATGAGAAATCTAATTACAGCCTGCTGAATAGGACCTAGAACAGCCACAACAGAATTACAGGGCACACATTTTGACCACACAATTATTAAAACTGTTCATTATGCTGATATTTTTATGTAAATTATATTAATTTATGAGTTTTCTGTTTGATATAGCTTGTATCGTTTAAATTTGCTTAATTCCTGAGCTCTGTGACTGTATGAAAAACATGTGCACAAATATGTCTGCCGATTCTTTACTTTTCTCAGAAATGTGTTCCACTTTATATTATTTATACCTTACAAAGGTTCATAGGTCAACATGAAACGAACATTTGCACTTTGGCCCATGATGCGGTCAATTTATGCGCCAACATACTCACGTATGTGAAAGGAAATTGATAGAATTGTCTATAACGATATTTGGCATTTACTGGTTATATCGTTGGCCTTGATTGGCAGTTAACTCAATTTAAATATCATAGACACCAGAGACAAGGTATTGATTCTGCAGACATTTATTCATATGGTTAGGCAGATGTAGTAAACATGGATGAAAATAACAAACTAACGATGTTGTTTTCCTAAATTTTGCTTCCAACATAGACACAGAATGAAAGTCATAGGTAAACCCTCATTATTATGTGATTGTTCTTATTTATTTTATTTAATGTGCATGTGAATGTATTGTCATGTGAATGTACTATTACGACGACCAATATCATTACACATTCCAATGTTTTATTGTAACTACAATGTGAACACATGGCAATAAAGCTATCTTATCTTATCTTATCTTATTATTATTAAACTGAAACTTGCAGATAATAAAATACTTCTAGATGGCAGAACTTTATTATGAGGCACACATAGTTATGGACTTTGTCTGTTTTCAGCCTTTTTTACATTTCTAGACAATACCAATGATGATGATGTGGTGTGAAACATTTCATAGATTAATTATTAATCACAATGTTTTTGTGGGAGGAATACATAGGCACACCAGTATAATACTGATCAAAGAACACATGTACCAGTTTGTCAGTTTGGAGAAACAATCCATTGTCGCTAAAATTCCTTTGTTATTGGCTTAGATAAGTATTCAGAATTCACTCAATTCAGGCATGAACTATCAAAAGAAGTACGATCGATCCCATCAAAATGATGTAGAGTCCATCAAAAACTGTTCACTGTATTTACAGTAATCTGTGAATATGTGGATTGCATCAAGACAATGATGAAAAGAGCTTATGCCAAACATTCTGAAAACAAGTGAAGCAACACGTTTTATGTTTTATATTATGAATAATTATAATATTATACTATCTTCTAATCGTTGCACTTTCACAGATGAAACTGCAGCCGCGCCAGTGGCGCCAGACAGTGGACATGGAATAAACCACTATCTACTGTGCGCATGGTGGCGACACACAGCGTTAGTATAGTTGTCAGCTAAGCAGACGCATAACAATGTTTTAGCTGGAATCGTAAAACAGGGTGCACGGATATTAGAAGCACGAGTAACACACTAGCGTTCACTGATTGAATGTTGGGCACTTATGTACAAGTCGGACCCACCTCAATTTTGCCATTATAACTGTATTTTTGCCAACATTTGATACTTGATTTGGTTAATTCAATCAATTATAATCATCTTGTGCATATTTATGTTTTATAAACAGCGCGTCTTAGCAGGCTTTTGAGGTCGAAAAGACAGTGCGGTCGGCATAGACAAACTGTTTATCGCTCATTCCATGTGCACAGCGCAGTAACACATGCACCGCTGCGCTTGCGACTGGCACAAATCGCGCTGTCTTTTCGACCTCAAAAGTATGGTTATTCTGGACAACATTCCGTTTCGACTTTACTGTATATGACTGATGTTATTTAGAGTAAGAAAAAAACCTAATAAAATTCATCACGACTCGTGATGGGAGACGCGAGCCATCAACTTGCTCAAGTTCATGTCAAGACTTCACGTCACGTTTGCCTAACTTTAAAGTTTAATCATGAAGATAAACATTTACCGGACCATATACAGCGTCTATGGCTATGCCTACGGCTGTGGTCGCCTTAACACCAAACACAACAAATATTAAACGTTTCCTAAAGCCAGGCAACGTACTGTAATTATACTTAAGAGAATATTTACCTCGCAGCTGTCTTCGAAGCTGTCAATAATTCTAGAATGTTGTAGAAACGCAACAAACAACTTGTTGTTAACGATCTGCCGACAAGGCGCACGTGACACCACACCAGGAACGTCGATGCCCTAGATTCTAGAAACTGGGGATAGACCACATTTGCTTATGTAATGGCTGTAAGTATTACATTTTAGAGATGCGCGGCTCCCACTTCGACACTTTCATTGTGGAGGAATTGTACGTCGTTCCGTAGTTTTAATTTGTCGATGTTTTGCATAAAAATCGTCTTCATTGTTACTGCCGGGCTTTTCACTTTTTTACTTTTTTCCTTCGCCCGTTAATGGCTTTTCATCATTCGGGTAGGCCGGGGTGTGGGACCATGGTTCCTTTAGAAGTGACGCCGTGACTTGAACGTCGAACTCTCAATGGAGCCCGATAACTCGGGTTCGAATTATGTTCTGACGTGTCGAACCTTGAATTAGTTTATTCCCTCTACGTTGCATCAAGTCATATTAATAGAATACGACTATGAATAGTCTACGCGTGTTACAACCGATAATGTAATAATCGCCTGTTAATGTAATAACTGCCCGATAATGTAATAAAATCGCCCGTTAATGTAATAACCAACCGATAATGTAATAACATCAACCGATAATGTAATAAACTTGCTAACCGATAATGTAATAATTTTCAACCGATAATGTAATAAACTCCTCTTGCCTGATAATGTAATAAATTTCGCCTGATAATGTAATAACGTACACATTTCTCGTAGGACTTTGTCGTTTTCGTGAATTTCATGTTGGTTTCTTGTACTTAGTCCATTTCGTCGATTTCGCAATACCACAACTTTTGCTAGTGGAATCAATTTAGAATAAATCCAAATATGCTGGTTCCAAATCGGAAGTCATATTTATCCCAGCAGGTCAGGATTTTGAGTTATGCATTCTCACACCATTTATTAATGGCGGGTTGGTGTAATATGCTACTTTAGGGTAACCTGGGGCAGCGCGGCCCCCCTAAGGGAAAAGATCATTGATATATTCCTGTATTACATTTTTATTTGTTTGCGCAATCTGCCGCCGATTAGTTCGGCTTTTCATCGCGTAATATATATATATATATATATATATATATATATATATATATATATATATATATATATATATGTGTGTGTGTGTGTGTGTGTGTGTGTGTGTGTGTGTGTGTGTGTGTGTATGTATGTATGTATGTATGTATGTATGTATGTATGTATGTATGTACGTACGTACGTACGTACGTACGTACGTATGTATGTATCTTGAGCAAATCACGGGAGAATTGCCAGACACGAAAGTGTCGACAAACCTATATACACATTCCTTAATAAACCATTCCTTCAACTGCGTTTCACACTAGGATTGAACCGGTAAACCCCACGCCTGTGGGCATTCGATATCCTGACATTATAGCATGGAAAGGGAACATTTGTGAGATCATCGATACCAGGATTTGGGCCGACAATTTCGTTATCAATGAAGCCCACAGTTGTAAAGTAGCATATTACACCAACCCGCCATTAATAAATGGTGTGAGAATGCACAACTCAAAATCCTGACCTGCTGGGATAGATCTGACTTCCGAGTTGGAACCAGCATATTGGATTTATTCTAAATTGATTCCACTAGCAAAAGTTGTGGTATTGCGAAATCGACGAAATGGACTAAGTACAAGAAACCAACATGAAATCCACGAAAACGACAAAGTCCTACGAGAAATGTGTACGTTATTACATTATCAGGCGAAAGTTATTACATTATCAGGCAAGAGGAGTTTATTACATTATCGGTTGAAAATTATTACATTATCGGTTGAAAATTATTACATTATCGGTTAGCAAGTTTATTACATTATCGGTTGATGTTATTACATTATCGGTTGGTTATTACATTAACGGGCGATTTTATTACATTATCGGGCAGTTATTACATTAACAGGCGATTATTACATTATCAGTTGTAACATACGCGCATTAATTGTAGCATGGATGAACATATCCTGGGGAAATCGAGGAATTGAACAGGTCTGTTATGTATAAAGCTCTTGGAACAGGTCCAAGGATTATACACCACACTATACAAAACATTGTTTTTCATACACGAAACCTCGATAGAACATTTACCATATCAAACACTTAAAATATGTACCTTCTACATTTCCGCTGTGCCAAACTGATTACTGAAGCTACCTTTTCACATTACCCGTGAAATATTGTCTATAACAAAAAAGAGAGCAATTAGGTTTGCATCCTGATGATGGAAACCACCTCTTTAATAGCGCCTCTAAGTAAGTATTAAGGTATTTATTTGTAAGCTATGTTAGAATGGTGAATAACTTTCAGACCAATATACAGACAAACGTGACATATTGAATGCGTGAAGTATCAGGCTTGATTTGGTGCCGCTTACCACACTGCTAATGCCTAATGGAGACGTGCGGCAGTGCATCGGGTTCTAGCAGAGCTACTAGTTTGTTGCCACGGAAGTGACGTAACTGTCGCAAGACGCCATTTTAGTTTTCGCCTGCAAATGTCTTCTGCGTCCACCAGCGCGAATGGATTAACCCGGAATGTAACTTCATGGTGCAGTGTAGACTAAAGGAAATCAACCGAGTGATCGGAACGACCGATGACAATGTTGATGTCGAGGGGGTAAGTTGAACTGTTATAAGTTGTATAAGTATTCAAGTTTTTAATTGCCACGGTATGTAAGCCTAGCATATGTCCATATTGGTCTAGCCTCTAGTTGTTTCCAGCACCCGGCAGTGTTCTATTAACTGACTAGTGACGTAGTGTGTATATATTGTGGTTACAACGTTATGATCTTATGGAGTTTCATTGAATTAGTCAGTCTTTTTCAGAACTTTACGCCAAGTCGACCTATCTATGGCTTCCAAAGCCCTAGTCTATGACTTTGCTGGCATTGAAGGTAGTCACTACCAGGGTGCTTGTCGTCCTCAGTGGTTCTTTTACGTCCCAAACCGAGACGGGACCGATTCACGAGGGATATACTTTCCCCAATGTTGAGAGCCATGTTTTTACACCAAATAGGCCCTATACAATATCTGCCCATGTCGGGTATTGTATCCGGACCGCCGTACGTGCAGATAATAGTTTTCTAGACTTGTTCGAAATTGCAGTCTTTCATGTCCCCGTGGGGGGGCTACTACGTAAGCCTCGTCAAGTTCAGGACTATGACGTAGGCGTAGCGTAAATAAATAAGAAAGCTACGAGTAAGAAGACTTTCTGCATTTCTGCCACATCTGTCGATATCGGACACTGCATGTGTCGGAGCTGCAAGTACAAGATGACTGTTCCGCCGGGAGGGGGGTGTTCTGGGGTGGTAGGTCCTATTCGAGGGATTTTGTGGAGCATAATGGTGCGTGAATTCCGTAAATAAGTGACTCATGCGTTGCTGATATGTCCAAATCGACGTCGCAGTAAATAATATAGCGCTCATATCCACTTAAGAAAACAGATACTTTCGTGCGCTTTAAACAGAACTGCATAAATTAAATTAAACTATAGCATATACAGTGAATACATTGTAAACAATCATAAATATTAAGTAAATAACCGTGTGAAAGAGCCGATTTAGAAATAGTCAACAAATAAAGTAAAACCAAGTTACATTAATAGTACACATATTAATAAAATATTACGGATAACATTACAACCAAATCCCCGTCGCCTGAACGGAGTCTAAATTTGGCACGTCCGAACATGGCTTCGATGGTTGATGTCTTGTTTGTGTCGCGTGTCATATGTCACAAAGACACTTGTTTGGGCTCTGTGGGAGCGGACAACGTTCTGCATAAGACGGATTCGGGCGCTCACGTAGCGGAAGACTTGATCCATGACAGAGCTAGCCTCGGTTACCGAGACTCCGTGAGGTGGCAGCGCTTTTAAGCCACCAACTCTGCATGAGGAATTAATGGGCTGCCATTGTAACCGCCCAGGGCCGCCTTACCCCAGATTACGGTTGCTGATTGCCTCTCAGGTCAACTATGGAATAAAAATTAAAACAACGAAGATAACGATATCCTATGAAAAGTATTCAACATTGAAGTTATATTAACACAAAAATAAATAAAAATTAATATTTGAGTTATTTGTGAAATAGGAATTACGGCAGGAGTAACCAGTAATATCCGTGAGGTGGCAGCATTGTTTAGCCCCACACGGATAATATTCAAAAGTCGGCAAAAGTCACCAGACTGTCTTCTCGACGTAGTTCTGCAGTCGGTCGACCGACTGTCGGTTAAGCTAGACTTTGAAAATCAGCACCCGGCGACCATATTGTCTTCTGTGACAGTCGCCTCACTGGGACTCTGCTGGCTTGTCCAACTGGACAGTTCCCTTGGCATGTTGTAGTTGACCTGCAACGCGCAGGCTTCCTTCTTACCCGTTACCTTGTATGCATTATTGATGGCGCTCCATGGCCACCATATTGGCTGTATTCATCAGATTTTATTGACCTCTAGGCATGCGCCCCAGTGCCGGATTGACGCTAGAACAGACGCCCATGCCAGTAGCCACCATGGTATAACGTCTATAGAGCCACAAAATGCTTTTTGGGTAATTTCTTTTAGTGTCGTAGCGTTTTGAGACGTAGCTTGAGTGATTCTATGTGCTCCCTTATGATGTCAGCATTCCTTTGGACTTGCATTACGTGGACTATTCCATCGGACTTGCATAAGAAGAATGCAGGCCGTGGAGACGAGATACTACCGTGGATAGATTCTGCGCATTTCATAGAAGAATCATATCGTCAACGAAGAAGTCCGCAACAGACTTAAGCAAGCCATCGGTCAATCTGAGGACCTCCTCACACTGAAGAAACGAAAGTTGAGGCGGTATGGTCATGTGACAAGATCAACCGGCCTCACAATAGCACGCTGCTAGGCACAGTGCCAAGGAGAAGAAAGAAAGGGAGACTAGAGAAGAGGTAGGAAGAGAACATCCCAGATTGGACTGTTTTGACGTTTCGGCACCTCGTAGAGGGCGACAGAAAATCGAAAGAGATGGCGGGAGCTGTCAGTTATGTGTATCAGTGCTACCCCCACGGGACAGTGCGTCAGTGAGTGAGTGCTTCGGCAGGGTGGAAATCGCTCTTCTAAATGGTCACTGGTCACTATAGTTTCCATATTGTAGAAGGTGGATTGGGGTGAGATCTAATATGTAAATCCTACACTTGCAAGGCCCGCACAACACGGCGCTCTCTTTGTTAAACCACCTTCGTATGTCGAGTTAAAACTGGTCCTTCCTGTTCTTCGGTTCTCACAGCATAGCATGCCTTATCGATAGCGACAACCGGAAGTCAGCGGATACACATTTTGTCTTGCTCCTCTTCACAGTGGCCCCATCCTCGCACACTTCAGTCGCTGCGGCTGATTGCGTCAATGCCAGCCTACAGGGAGCCCTGCAGTACCCCTGGCACACCCGTATGCAAAAATCCTTTTTAACCTCATCAACTTAAATCGCTCACGAGGAATGTGGTTGGCTTCCGGTCATGTGATATAATTTTGGATGATTTCAGCGTTTGCAGTGTTTAGGATGCGAATACCCGGTCATTGGTCATTGGGATTCCCACCAGTCGTGTGTCCGTCTTCAAATTGGGGGGCTATTCGTGCTGTTCCCACGGCTGACGCAGTAGCGACTGGCGAAGTCTATTGCTATAACTTTATACTTTATACCAGTTTTGCGGAGATGATCAGCCAGTGGTACTGTTGCGCCGCTCATTGATCTCTGGCTTGTGAGGATGAATGGCCCAATCCTACTAGCTGTTGCTATCCCCGGCTAGGGGGTGTCGGCAAGATTTTAGCAGCGGGGTTTGAACTGTTCTAATGATCTTGTTGTACGACGGAAACATCTGGCATATTGCGTCATAAAACCGGAATTGACATGGAGCGTGATTATATTGCACTCACTT
>OZ024856.1:46402609-46430109 GCA_964017155.1 Oasisia sp. SBJ-2009
GAAGAGAAGAAACACTTCAGCCGAGCCATGAGCGTTTGTGGCTATCCAGACATTGAACAGGTGACGGATAATAGCAGTACATGAAGAAAACTATGACAGAAAGAAAAATATAACTTGGATCTCTAAGATAAAGAAATACTTAAATGGACACGTTTGATTTATTCCAATAAAGTGTGGACAACGTTTTGCATAATTTTGTTTTTACTTACAGAACGTTCTCTAAATAACCATTTATAACTCGATCAACACACTGAACGTTTAAAAGTGACTGGACGTTCATTTGCAAAATCACACCGTCCCCTGTTGTGCTTGCCACCCACCAACAACCTAAACACATCTCCACTGCGTTGGTGTTTGCACCTACTAAAAGTGATTTATATCCATTACAACAACAAAATAACGAAACTTGAATAACATCTACTTACCATACACTAAATACGTTTAACGGTGCATTTGTGACCACCGTCGACTTATTGAATAACGGCTCGTAAAATGTAATAACATATACGTGTTAATTGTGTTAGTTAATCACATTTACGTGTTAATTGTGTTAGGCCTACTTAACACGTCATGATTGCTATGTTATTTTGTATTTGCGGCATGCTGGTAAACAATCGACCACATGGTTTAATATATAGGCAAGTAGTTTGAATACACAGGCAAGTATTTTTATTTCATCATGATGTCTAAAACACTTTCGCAAAATAAATTGTACCAACAACACCGAACTAGTCAATCTATATTCCGGCTACTGATAAAACACAGCTGTGCTCGTGTGGGTTTACAATTATGCATTAAATTAAATCATCGACAATATTTCACTGACCACCGAATGATGCAATGTAACCGCGAATCCTAAGATTAATATACGCATTCGGTACTTTGCAAATTAAGTATGTGATTATGTAATTCACATTTCTAAAACAAAATCAATTATTGTCGAAAACATTCGCGCGTCCAGATATAATATTATTCGACATTCCATATTTTTGCGGACATTTGCTTTGATGGAGCTGTCATGTTGTCACTTTTAAAGGGATACGTGTAAATGCGTGTGATTCGAATCTCGTTAAGGCAAGAGTGCGCCGTGGCACAAATAGCAATTAATATCGATTTTGCAAACTATATTGGAGGAGACGAACTAGCGGCCTGCGGGGTCGTTCTATTTACGAATCTGTCACGTAGACATCGTCGAATCGTCTTCCGATTCCGGGATAATTGCCATCCGTAGATTATCCAACAGATCGCGTCTTGCGTCAAAATCGGCGAGGAGACCGTCTTGATGTGCGGAGGAGAGGATAAATACGTGGTGGGCTTGGCGGAGAGTCCGGGGCGGACACAGGGGGGGGGGGGGACACAACTCAAGCAGTTGTAGTCATTGATGCTCGCCGAAAAAAAACCGTAGGCAATTGAACCGTTTGCTTCTTTCCTGCTTATGGTTGATTGTCTATCCTGATTTGTATGTATATGTCATGTGTTTGTATTCAATATTGTTTTAGACGATCAATCAGTAAAGCAATTGTGTTGTTAACACATCTATATATTCGGTAGTTTGATCCGTAGCTTCAGCACGACTCGGCTGTCGGGTCCTGACATTGGAAGACCTAAGATGGGGTGGTCTTTAAAACATATTTCGCCGCCGCACTATCATAACTATAGCTTCTTCTACACTGGGTACGCCAACATCTAAACGTATAGGTTTCCTGGTTACCCCTTTCTCTGTCCCTGTTGCGATCGTCGGTTTTTGTTGTGAACAAAATCGTGTCTTGATAGTTGAACTTCTGCGTCAGGTTAACGCAGGTCGATGTGTTACTACAGCGTTGGCTGCTGCTCAACACCGATGCGGCTGTTCAGGATTGTTCGAAAGGACCTTTGATTGGCACGCACAAACATGGCATCTGTGCGCGGGAGTTCAACAGCCGGGGTGACGGAGGGCTTTGTCTCTGGTCGGAATAGTGTCCGTTAATTCTGTGAAACGATCGATTGCGACGAGAAGTCGGCCGGCGGTCAAGCGTGAGGCCATGGCGGTTAGGCTAAAGAGAACGTTGATGCGGCTGCTCAACCTCCTGTGAAAAGCCACGATCAATGCTGACGGACGAAGCACATTGGAATTATGCGTTGCAATCTTACACATTACAGTTTTGGAAACGTGAACAATCGTTGATGTTATCTTATAATTTATTTATTCAGCCTCCGTTGCCGGAGAAGAAACATTACATACATATTCATATGTGCAATCACATATAAAAGACACACGGTGGAGAATAAAAACCTGATAAAATAAAATAAATAGCAACAATACATACAGTGGCATGGTATAATATATAAAATTCAGTGTATATTGTGTATATCAGTTAAAATAAAGAGACGCGTAATATATTAGAGTGCAGTGGTTAAGAGATGAACTAAAAGATGTTCATGTGAATATGGTCTGTTAAAATTATCAGTAAATAAAAGGTGTCTAATCGAGTCAACAAGACCATCATTTGTCGCACTACTTTGGGGTACATGTTGATTTAAATTAAAGGCTCGTTTACTGGGTGACTCGCCCATAGATACTACTTTATACAACAGGGTTCCAGGTATACCGTTTCACCATAACATATAAAACGAGACAGTAAGTGCTGCATCAGTCGACGCGCTGGACTTTCCACATTAAATATTCTACTATACAAGGATAAAACATTTCTATTTACAATATCTTCGATCTTTTCAATATTTAGTGCTTTAAGTAAGGCTGTGTTGTGCATGGGATAGTTTGCTTAATCCAAGACTTTGTTTAATTAATTTACCCTGTGCAGATTCAAGTCGACGCATTTGGATGGCGGTGCTGCCCATACACTCTAAACCGTATGTTAACGTTGGTTGACATATACATTTATAAAGATACGCTTGAACACCAGGAGTGGCTCCTGGGTATAACATACCGGCATTACCAAGCCCATAAAATGACTGTCTGCATTTTGTTAGTCTGTTGGTGACATGGCTGGCATTGTTACCACCCTGATTAAACACGTTACCAAGTATATTAAGCGATTCTTCATTACATAGACATTTGTCACCAAGCCTCCACTTTGGGTCTTGGTATAACGGACACTTTCCAACAATCATGCATTTCGATTTTTCAACCCCAAATTTGAATGTCCACCTTTTACTATATGCATCACATATATCAATTAGGTTCTGTAGATCTTGAACATTAGTTGAGAATAGAGTAATATCGTCGGCGTAAGCCATAGAATTGTACAGTGTATCACCTATTCTGACGCCTGCGTCACAGTTATTCAAGTCTAATAAAAGTTGATTAATAAAAATGTTAAACAGATACGGCGAGAGAACGCTTCCTTGTCGTGTACCACGTGTCACATCAAACGGTTTACTATATGAACCGTTCCACTTGACTACAGCATTCAGCTTATCATACCAGTTATACAATAGTAACCACTCATGTACAGGTAAAACATGAATTAACTTTAGAAACAGTGACACGTGACATATAGAGTCAAAACATTTTTCTGCATCAAGGGCGGCTACGAACACAGGGCTGTTTTGCGATTTAAAATAAGATGTAATATCATTTAGTAAGTTGCATGCAAATGCTGTACCTCGGTTCTCGCGGAATCCAAACTGAGTGTCAGATAAATCAGTATCTGGTAAGATCAGTGCTTCTACCATCTTAGTATGTATAGAGCTTAGAGTAATTGGCCGATAATTATTTGCAATGTTCGCGTTAAGTGTAGATTTCTTTAGTATGGGAACAATTAAACCAGTAGTGAATAATGTAGGTACGCATGCCCTGGATAGTATAATAGTGTACAGTGATGCAAGCAGTGAACACAGTAACGATGATTTGCCATAAATAAGATGTTCAGCAGTTATACCATCGAGTCCCGGTGATTTATTTTTACTAAGTTTGGATATAAGCATGGCGCCTTGATCCTGATGTACCTCATGTGTGCCCATCAAATAACAATTATCACTATAATATTGCTCTACCATGTGTTTGTCATGAGTTTGTTCAACAGTACATTCTGGTAAGGCTTGCATAACATCACCATAGAATTCACCAAAATCTGTGGCACATAGAGATGATTTAACTTTTGTAATTCTTCGCTGTTTGATTACATTCCAGAATGCGGACAGTTTCCTGTTCTTTAACATAACATTGAGTTTCTGGTGTTTATTGTTCACTGAGCGATCTACGCACTGCCGAATTCTACGTCGGAACACCTTTTTGATATATTTGTACGTTTCATACACTGCCCCGACACGAGGTCTATCATTGTCATTCCAAAGTCGCCACCAGAACCGTTTACGGTCTCGTAGGTGGCTGAGTTCAGGGCACCAATATGTTTTTGATTTGTTGCAGTGTTTCTGTTTGCACCCTGCTTCTGTCACAGCGTCGTGCATGGCATCGTTCAGTTGCACAACATAGGAATCGACGAGCCCCTGTACGGCATCACTGTCATCATTAGCATCACACGTCAGAATATGCATAGTCGATAGTTTGCTGTGAAGGATATCGTGATACGTGTTGGTACACTCTAGGTTGTCCCATCTGCATGTGACACTGTGCGGGACATCAGTTGATAACACCGTGGGTTGGCATCCAATTGACCCTCAAAAATGTTTTCCAAAAATATTATCTCAGAAAGAGAAAGCCGTGCTTTATAGGAAAACGAAAGCACACTTATGTGATGATGTAAGACAGTTTATACAGTTACTGTATATTGCATTTGTTATAACTGGTTAACAAAAAATCCATATTGCACCAAGTCGTTTAGATGTTTGGTGTATAGGTATCAACACAATTCTGTAGGGTGAGAATCATTGCAGACTTTATATCGGTTAGGCATTCTGGCATCCAATTGACCCTCAAAAATGTTTTCCAAAAATATTATCTCAGAAAGAGAAAGCCGTGCTTTAGAGGAAAACTAAAGCACACTTATGTGATGATGTAAGACAGTTTATACAGTTACTGTATATTGCATTTGTGAGACAGAGAGCAATCACGGTAGCTGAAATGTTTGTTCAAAAACGAGCGTAAACTTCTATTGTTCTACGTATATGTTTAAAGATACA
This sequence comes from Oasisia sp. SBJ-2009, assembly GCA_964017155.1. Lineage (NCBI taxonomy): Eukaryota > Metazoa > Annelida > Polychaeta > Sabellida > Siboglinidae > Oasisia > Oasisia sp. SBJ-2009. The sequence continues at coordinate 46,407,692 of OZ024856.1, forward strand.
TCCGTTAGTTCCGCATGCATGTAACTGAACTTTTGTATGAGTGCTGACGAGTCAATTATTTGTGTGATTCAGGGTTTCAAAATGTTATCTGAAATCCCCAGTGTGGGAGCATCTTGGTCGCCACCGCTGCCTATGGCTGGCCGGGCGGGCATTCTATAGAATCATTGTAGCTATCCGTGTGAATTGCACATTCTGACATAGGGGCGGCGCTAATCAGAAAATAATAATAGGAGTAATTTCCACGCTGGGATAACTCCGATAATGGCCAAAATTGTCTCGATTCATTTCATTGATCTTCGTTCATACCTGCGGCGAGTGATTATCCAACCGATGCTCATAATTAAGGACAATTTTGCCGCGTGCTTCTTCGTTGTCGTCCAGGATTACTCGTACGTATACCTTTGATTGGCATGCACAAACATGGCACCTGTGCGCGAGAGTTCAACAGCCGAGGTGACGGGGGGCTTTGTCTCGGGTCGGAATAGTTTCCGTTAATTCTGTGAAACTATCGATTATGACGAGAAGTCGGCCGGCGGTCAGACGTGAGGCCATGGCGGTTACGGCTAAAGAGAGCGTTGATGCGGCTACTCAGCCGCCTGCGAACTGCTACAATCAATGCTCGTGGACGGAGCACATTGGAACGGTGTCTTGAAATCTTGCACATTTAAATCTTGAAAATGTGTGACAATCGTCGACATTTTGATGGATTCAGTATATGTAAAAGTTAGTAGGTTGAACAGACACTGTAACTATCTGGTTTAGTGTCGCTAATATTATTTCCTGTTTTTTTCATCGTGGTAGATAAAAGGACATCCTTTTAGACAACCCGCATATGGTATATGTGTTGGGAGTGAAATTTATTGAAACAAGAATACAAATGTTACATATTAAACATTACAAGTGGTTATGTCCAGTCGATGACACGCACGCACGCACGCACGCACGCGCATGCGCACGCACACACACACACACACACACATACACACACACACACACACACACACACACACACACACACACATACACACACACACACACACACACACACACACACACACACACGCACACACACACACACAGACACACAGACACATACATGTTACGTACAGTCGTTGAAATGAAATACACTAATTTAACAAACATTTATTAAAATCCACAAACGTTATGGTTACATAACTGCCTACATATAATCGTTACGTAGAGACAATCGATGAAAGACAGACGTGACGTAGCAACACCACAATATACATGCCTATGTAAACATGGCCTACTGTCGAAGCTCACGGTAAGTAAGTGGCCTTGTTTCGAACGGCCGGCAGACTGTAAAGGGACCACTGAGCCCTGAAAACCCTGCATTATACACATGCATGGCGACGTTTCTAATTACTTCGGTCGCCTGATGGAGCTCATTAACAAGAGTGCTTAGCGCAGGAAATGAACAAAGCTACATCGCCACGGTTGTGAATACATTAGGTTTGAGATGAGCGGGTGCACTGCCCCGGTGTCCAGTTAAATAAAGCTGATGATGTCGTGGTAACTAAAAAGTGCAAGTATATGCATCAACAACATCGTAGTCAGAAGAAGACATCAATAGCTAGCTTCAACAACATCGTCGATGACACTTTAGGAAAACCAAACCACTACACGATAGTGATGGGAGACCTTAATGCGCAAAGAACAAACCCTATGGAAACGGCAACGGGCAGATTTGGGCTCGAATTGAGAAACGAAAGAGGCGACACTTTGGCAGAATGGGCAATTTCAAGAAAGTACAAAATCGTGAATACCATGTTTCAGACGAAAGCAGGAAAGAGATGGACATGGAAAAGCCCAAACAGTGTAATGAAGACCGACATTGACTACATCCTAACAAACAGGTTTGACATCGTCACAGACGTAACAGTCATCAAACAAGTCAACATTGGAAGTGACCACAGACTGGTTATGAGCAACATAAAACTGGACGTAGAGGTGGAAAGGAAACAATTGACAGACCACATCCAAGTCGCAAACCAACTGAAGGAGAAATGCATAGAATATAATATCCCACTCTGCATCGCATTCGTCGACGAGAAAGCCATCGACTCAGTGCAAATCAAGCATTACTGACATCGCTCCAAGAACAGTGGATAGAAGATGTGTACATCGAACTCCTGAAGGAAATCTACACCAATAGCTCGATGACACAAAGAAACCAACAAGATCAACATCAGGAGAGGAAATACGACAGGGAGATACCATATCGCACTGGGGTTGTCTCTCGGTACTGCCACTCCCTGTCCCTCTTTGTCTCTTGTCCTCACTCATCAGTTCACATCATCTCTATTCATCCTTTTCCGTATACTTCTATCCCAGCCTAAAATCTCTGTGGGTTAAGCGATCTTAAAATTTACGTATACTGTCAAAACCTCCAGTCCAATATACATGGATATACTATGGTTCAATTTTGTTAATGAATCCTATTTACGGTGATGTGTCGGCGATAATTGCCATGAACACGACACCAGGCATGTGAGAACCGACAGATCGGACTGACGACCACGGTGATGTCCCAGTAATTGATGTTATGTTTCAGTGTGTCTCATTCCCTTGTGTACGACGACCTGCCTCCAACGTTGTCGGTGTCGCATTTTGCGTTGTGTTTTGAAAAATTAACAAAAACACTCTACAGGGTTTATAAATTAATTATAAAAGTGGGCAGTGTTTTGAAACTCCTGTATCAATTTCAGCACACTAGAAAACACTACGAATACATACATACCTACATACATACATACATACACACATATATATGTAATATGTGTGTATGTATGTATATACGTACGTACGTACGTACGTACGTACGTACGTACGTACGTACGTACATACATACATACATACACACATACACACATACACACATACACACATACACACATACACACATACACACATACACACATACACACATACACACATACACACATACACACATACACACATACACACATACACACATACACACATACACACATACACACATACACACATACACACATACACACAGACACACAGACACACAGACACACAGACACACAGACACACAGACACACAGACACACACACACACACACACACACACACACACACACACACACACACACACACACACACACACACACACACACACACATACAAAGTATACACATACATCCGCATGCAAATGTTGTTCTGAGAAGCCTCTAACTACCTTGTGTCGCACTTTCAGTTATCTGAGGGCAGAAACCAAATTAGTCTTAATGTGGCGGAAAGTGAGCCAATTACGTACACGCGGGTCATTACTTTGTCACATCCTCACCATTAGTACAAGTGTCCATTGCAGACGTGCCGACCTACGAAGACGGACAGTTAACGACGGACACGTTCTTTACCACACCTCCACTCTCGTGCCACTGTAAGCACCTGTCCACTCACCGCGTGACGTCATACTGGTCAGGCGGACCATTGTCTGTCGTTAGCGCACGTTAATTGTGATCCTTCTCTTCTCCAGCACACCTCACCTGGCGATAATGACCGATGGTCACAGGTGTGAATTACGTACACAGCGAGGTTCACGAAGGACCCTATGCAGATGTTTGACGGAGACTGGCCGTAACACGTGTCTTACACAAGCAAGCGCGAAGACCGACGCGGCCAGGTGTAGGCCACGTAACTAAGCAAAGAACCACATTTCGTACCAAGTTTTCGGTTTTATATGAACCGTTTTTTACTGCACGAACTTTGCACGAACGTTCTCAATCCACGAACATCCTTGCATACACACACTTTCTGTTCGCAATGCTCTTAGTCTTCTCGGCGATAGGTTTGAGCTAGGTTATTTTCGTTTAGCATCTCCCTATGCGTCGTCATTAACTTACGGCATGAAGGCTTCCAGTTGAACGCGTCCAATATAAATCCTTCGATTTCACATTGGCTTGAAGAAACAAATGCACATAGAAATATATACACACGCCCACACCCACACCCACACCCACACCCACACCCACACCCACACCCACACCCACACCCACACCCACACCCACACCCACACCCACACCCACACCCACACCCACACCCACGCGCGCGCGCGCGCGCACACACACACACACACACACACACACACACACACACACACACACACACACACACACACACACACACACAGATAGAGAGAGAGAGAGAGAGAGAGAGAGAGAGAGAGGGGGGGGCAGGGAGGCAGGGAGGCAGGGAGGCGGGGAGGCGGGGAGCCGGGGAGGCGGGGAGGCGGGGAGGCGGGGAGGCGGGGAGGCGGGGAGGCGGGGAGGCGGGGAGGCGGGGAGGCGGGGAGGCGGGGAGGCGGGGAGGCGGGGAGGCGGGGAGGCGGGGAGGCGGGGAGGCGGGGAGGCGGGGAGGCAGGGAGGCAGGGAGGGAGGGAGGGAGAGAGAGGGAGAATGTGTGTGTGTGTTGAGCTTCTCAAATATCATTGATAAACTCAGTTAACAGTCTGAAAAGTAAAGTTTACGATCTCTTCCCCGGAATATATGATCCCAATTCCTGATTGCAGTTCAGCTAAAATGTAATTATATGAATTTGGTCTTGGTAAGGACTTATAGAACAAACGTATGCTATGCGTACCGCATGCTTGTTCTAGTTGTTTTATCATTTGTTTAAACGATTCAAATGTCATTAATTAAACTTTTTATTTTAATATGTATCTTCATTTCGATAGTCAAACACATCTAAAACGAAGGATAAAACGAAGACACCCACGAGCAATCGCACGTCGTAGCGAGCGATTACCACATAAACAGGTATTGTCATTATAACGTACATAACAATACGTTTATATCGACAGATGAAACTTGATACGTAACCTTAGAATCAGATGCACCTACTCATTGTTGCCTATTAGGGCCTCCGTCTGGTGTTCGGATGTTGTGTCTGCCACGTTATGTTGTATTGTGTTCTCTGAAGTGTGTTCGAATGTTGACTCGGTATTCGATTGTTTTGTTGTATTCTCTGCGTGATGCTATAGAAAGTTAATTGTATCTGTTGTCGTGTTTTAATGTTGTGTTAGTGTTAGAGTTTTGCCGTTATCCATGTGATATCATATTGTATTTTCGGAAAGGTGTTTGAGTGATAACTATATCTAAAATTGGCTTTATCCGTGTGATTTCTTGTGTTCTCGGTGTGAGGACAGACAGGTCGAACTGACGACCACGGTGAAGTCTCGGTAACTGATGGTTCTGTGTGGTTCATTCCCTTGTGCTCGAGTGATGATCATATCCATGTGATGTCGTACGGTGTTCGATGTTTGCGTTCGGGTCGACTCGGCAGTACGTGACCGATGTGACGAGGCGTTGGTTGGGAATGTGCGTGTATATTAATTCACAGCTGAATGTCGTCCCCTGCACTCCTAACACGAGGAACACATACAGGTGCGATACGATATTCCACGTACCGAGAATCAGCTGAAGACAGGTACTAGAGAATAAAGTGACCGTGCGAGAGGGCGGAGGTACGGACAGCGGAACAGAACGACGCCGTGAAACAGTAACCAATATTTGTACACGTTACACAGAGCCATTGGTTTATACTTTATGCACATAAATATATAAAGTAAGATGTAATTCCAATTGTTATTATATCGTCACCACGACCGTTGTGCGGCCGCTGTGTCCCGTGGTTAGGCAATGATCTCTCCGTGCTGTTTCTAGATCTGCCAGTATTGCGCTATCCTCTGCCAGATGGTACCCTTCCAGTACTCGTCTAGTTCGCCTCCTCTACATCTCGCCCGTTTTCCTCTAGATTGTTTCTTGTTGTAAAGTTTGCTGGAAGTACGCATGACTTGTAGAGTTGTCTCTTTAACCAGGTTCCAACGCTGTCCTTCAGAATGTCGCGGTGCTTGGCAAATGCTGTCCAACCAGCCGTGATTCTTCTTTGAATCTCCGTGTCTTGGTTTGTGCCTCTAGTGCTGTATCGCTGACCCAGGTAGACATAGCTTTCAATGTGCTCTATATGACTGGTGTTGACATTTATTGACGTATGTGTTTGTCATCATAACTTTTAGCTTCGCCTAATTTATTTTCAGGCCTTATTTTCACTGTCATTATAGCTCCTGCAGCAATGTGTATTCGGTGTAACACGGCATATGATTATGTTTCAGCGAAGCGAAGACGACTGAGCTATTCTCCGTCTATGCCTCTGTGTTGTCCCAGGTCAATCTTCGGAATAATTATGCTTTCGAGTGTTGCCGTAAACAGCTCGGGTGATATGGAATATCTCCGTGCTATTTCTCTCCTGGTTGTATTCTTCGTGTGTGTGGACTATCAACGAGCTGTTGGTGTAGATATCTTTCAGGAGTTTGGTCTACACTTCTTCTTTCCCCTGTCCTTGAAGCGAGGTCAGTACTGCTTGAGTTTACAAAGAGTTAAAGGCTTTTCTCAGTCGACGAATGCGATGCAGAGCGGGGTGTTATATTCTTGACACTCTCTTTCAGTTGGTCTACGACGTGGAAATGGTCTGTCTTTGGGTAGCTGCGTCTGAATGCAGCTTGCTCTTGTGGCTGGTTTTCATCCAGTGTTTTCTCTAGCTTTACGTTAGTGTTGTTATTATTACGATTATTATGGTGTGTGTGTGTGTGTGTGTGTGTGTGTGTGTGTGTGTGTGTGTGTGTGTGTGTGTGTGTGTGTGTTTGTTTGTTTGTGTGCATGTGTGCGTGTGTTTGTGTGTGTGTGTGTGTGTGTGTGTGTTTGTGTGTGTGTGTGTGTGTGTGCGTGCGTGTGTGCGCGCGCGCGTGTGTGTGCGCGTGTGAAACACATCTGTGTAACATAAGATGTTTAAACTAGATATTATGACGTACTAAACGTATATGTCATGTATTATATATCGTATTCTATGTATTACCTATGTGTGACAATAAATATTCGTTCGGTTAGTATGAATTAACTGCTTGTGGGTAAAGGTAGTTTGAAATACAGTAAGTAATATCATATCTTATATGTTAGATATTGATGTAGGTTCTTTTAAAACGTTCACATTTATTTTAATCCTTAATTTACTATATCTCCAGCATTAATCAATAAATTGTCTTTACATAATTTATCAAGATGATGCGAGCGTCAGCGGACGTTTAGGTCTTTGTGTGTCTCCATAGGTCAGTTAATATTTGTCATCAATTATCATGTATTTAAAATGTAATGTTATGTTTACTGTTGATGTGAATACATTGTTTTCTTCTCTTCGCCATCGTCTATCCGTAATGTTTATAGTACACACAGTACGTACTTATATTGTTTTCTTCTCCTCACTCTGTCAATGATGTCTATAGTAAAAGTACACACAGAACCCACTTATTCTTCCGAGTGCTTGCCAAATTGTCTTATATGCACAGCAGATAATCGTTGCGAGATACCAATACGTGAGACCAATACGTGAGACCAATACGTGACGTGTCGCTGATCCCTGATGGCCGCTGCACGAGTAGACTTAATTGTCTGCGGTAAACACACAGCGTGAGTCTGTCGGTGTTCATTAGTGCCTATCGTGTGCCTATTAATGCTCGGCGATGCCCGTCTGATCGTCTCTAGCCACGGGCGCAAAATGAGCACGACGCAATCCGGCGTTACAGCGACGACCGGATGGGACTAACGACTCCGAGAGGAATTGTAATGACGTTATTAAACTCAAGACATGTCCATTGATGGGTGTGATTGCAAGGAGAGAACACCCATTGATGTACCGACATACAGGAGGCCAAGTATATAGATAGACATACTAGGTGGATGGCAAGTTTATGCTGAATTAGACGGACCGTCAGATAGACTGACGGTTAGACAAAAATTGTTTTATAAAGATCGCGTGATAACTTTAGCAAGGATATATGCACACGCTCGTACATGTGTGTGTAACACACACACACACACACACACACACACACACACACACACACACACACACACACACACACACACACACACACACACACACACACACACACACACACACACACACACACACACACACACGCACACGCACACCCACACATGCTCATTCGTTTTCTGGCAAACATGCACGCACGGACACAAATTACAGACTACCGCAGCGTGAAATGTTTCCACGTAAACATTAATATAATTATCCATGTAAAATTGTATTTCAATTCTGAACAGAGTAGCAAAACATTTTGACCTGCAAGTGCAAGTAGGAGTCAAGCGGACAAACGACCGGATGAAAAGAGCCCTGTTAGTGAAATCTAAATTCTTGATCGTGCTGAAAGGGCAACCTGTCGCATTTCTACTAAATTTAATCCCTGCATGTGGCTTACGGAACGAAATAACGATAAATACATTTAGCTTTAAGATGTAATGCTAACAATTTGATTTTGACAGAAAAAACCGCCAGACACTAGACACATCGATGACTAAACTTATTTGGCTGCATGGTGACAGAGTTACCTGGAAATGCACAGGGTTTGTGAACTGACGCATGCAAAAAAGAAACACGGAGCACGCACGTGGACAAATATTGATGAAGGCGTGCAACCTGACAGGATACGACCACATAGTGGGTTGAGGGTCAAACGCAGAGGCGCTCCCTGGACTTGTGGGCTTCTTAATGAACGAAGGGAAGTGAGTGAGTGAGTGAGTGAGTGAGTGGGTGGGTGGGTGGGTGGGTGGGTGGGTGGATGGGTGGGTGGGCGAGCGAGCGAGCAGGCAGGCAGGCAGGCTGGTAGGCTGGCTGGCTGGCTGGCTGGCTGGCTGGCTGGCTGGCTGGCTGGCTGGCTGGCTGGCTGGCTGGCTGGCTGGCTGGCTGGCTGGCTGGCTGGCTGGCTGGCTGGCTGACAGGCTGACTGAGTGAATGTATGAAAGAGTGAATTAATGAGTGAGTGAATGGGTGGGTGGGTGAGTTAGTGACTGAGTGACTGAGTGAATCAGTGACCATTTCCAGGGCCACTACCATCGAATAATTTTAATGTCATCATAATTTTAAAAGTCAACATTCGTACCTGATCGCCACGTCACGACTTCGACAATTTGACAACCGCCGATGGGTCATTCGTCTTCTCCGCCCTATCGTCCTCTCAGCTGTCACAGTTATTGATTTGTGGTTTGCCTCATATCGCGAAACTTTAGGTTTATCAAGGAAATACATTGCGTTATCGTTAATTCGAGATGAAAGGACCCGCTGTATCAACCCATTACACGTTTCAGTCTAGCACGGCCGCAATAAGGTGTTCTGCGGGCCATGTACATACTCGGTGACGCGAATTGCTGTTCTAGTCGACAAATTCGATGATGTCATGTCTACCTATCGTCGGTTGTAATGGTTGTCGGGTGTTTCAAGCAATGCAACATCTGCATGTACGCAGATCTAGGCTTACCAAAACATACCCATACTGACATTTGGCCCTATCAAAATGAATGAGGTTTATATTTACATAACATGTATCCCGGTAGTTTGTCCGACACCAGATGTTTCCATTAATTGTATTGGCTGATTGTTTATCTGTCTGTCTGCCTGATGTATGTAAAATAATCTTTCACCTTACGGTTTTTGCTGTTACACACAAAACTACGACATATGATGATTCGCTGAAACGGAAAGATAAACAACCCGGCTATTTTCATTCGCATGTAACTCACGCGCGTTTTCCAAATTCTCCCTCGTATTCAACTAAGCTATGTGGACGAATTATACTGAAACGGCTGTATAAACTGCCACTTCGACACTTTGATGGTGTGCGATTGACCATTATTCCGCCGAAACCGTCAATATTCGCTGCATACTATATGGTAATATCGGCCGTAGTGACGTCACTCAACATCTCAGCTCACATCCGGCGGATCACTAACGCATATATCTCTCCGCTGTGCCGAATGTTATAACGTTTATCTGTCTGCATGCGAACGACGGGCGGACGTTTTTATGTAAGCTTATCGACGTTGTGTAGACTGTTGTGGTTAATATTAATATTACGACATGATAATGTATAATTATGAAAAAATATTGTCCAAAATGTATCAGTGTTATGCAGAAAAAACCCTACAATGTATTATAAAGACGATTACCATAAAATCGCGTAGTCTACCAATCAGACGTAGAACATCGCAAAGCAATGCCATGCCATCCCACCACAGTTTCCGTATCACAGCACAAGAATATTCTATATGGACACGATTATTCAAGTCAATTATAATACATTAACACACTTTTGTAAAACAGTGCTGCGTTATTACACGCGAACCACATGGGTCCTCAATAGTACATTGTGGTAAATATTTTATCTGATTTCATTACAAATAATGTATTGGTTATACAGTTGTGGAAAACTTATCACTTGGGACTAGTGATTTGTCGACATAATATTATTTTATTTCAGCGCGTACAGCAAAACTCGTCGTTCAAACTAGCTGTCGGACATTATTTTTTTATCAGAGCTCGGGCGAATAATTTCGGTTACTTCAGTTGTAACACATAGGATCTAGTATAGCATATACTTATTTTTATTTATAAAGACCCGTTGTAGGTTACTAGCTGATTGATTGTGCATGGACGTGGATTGTTTTATGTTATTACTATTTAACACAGTAAATAAAAACATCACGTAGTGTGCTTAAACAAACCGACTTTCGGTCAACAAACTGCACACACGCACGCACGCACGCACGCACGCACGCACGCACACATACACATACGCACACACACAAAGCGTCAGATCTAACATAACCTGTTGGCGAGGGATATGCAGCAAGTGGAGTGCTTCTGTTTGGTCGGTGTGCGCCTATATAGCATACGCCCATACCTCGCTATTCGTCCCACTCAAATATTTTTCAAGGACCCCGTTCCCTTAACGCTAAACACTTAGTCGATGGGACAATCTCACATGCGAGTATGTCAAAGTTGCATGCTCTTCGGTGTGGGAATGGTTATATGCTCTTCGGTGTGGGAATAACAGGTGTCTTCATCGTCCCATTCTCCTCGGTAGAGACGACATGCGCCAAGCGGACTTCATAAAGAAGAAGGAGACCATCGACAACTTGTTACCAACATTCTCCTCGGCATCTCTTTGTGATGTTCGTATCGTCACAACGCTTCATAATCTCATGGATTTATGATCACTATTATAGCAATCCTAGTCAACCTTTTCTATTTCGCCTCTCGTCAACTAACGACAACCACTGTTGCTGTAACCAGCAGCGGCACAGCTACCCCAGTATATCTGTTACGTCCTTGTCTTCAACAACTTCACGGTACCATTATCTGATGAATGGTTAATATAATAGTAATAATAAAACAATTTCTCTTCATAATCGATGTCATCTTCCTATTAATCCGCATAAAGTAATACCTCCTGACCTGACAGTGGCTTGACACAAGTGTGGCTCTTGGCTCCTTGTGTGGTGGAGACTACAACTACACAAGTTGGTCTGTTCCACGTTCTTTTTTGGCAACAGCAATCATCATCAGCGGTCCCCGAAACGAGGATGACGTCTTCCAAATGCCGGGTGGGAGGGAGACGTGAATATGTTGACACATCTTCCTCTCCTTTCTCCTCTGCCGTTTGTCTTCCTCTTGAAGTCGACGATCTGTCTTATATTGGGCTGTAGCCTTTTATATGCTACGGCGCCAAAGTGAACGGTCCGCAGTCAATGTCTGGCCAAGTATTGATATAACTCGTCATGTAATGTTTCGTAGTGTCTTAGAGTCGTTTTCTCTCGGCAGTACGACTCAACTGCTCCGATCTTCTGGACTTATCTCCCATGCACTCAACGCTATTTATCCATCCTACTTCCGATTTCTTCTCCTGCCACATCCTCCTGTCATCCGTGCTTTCTTTACCACCCTCCTCTCACTCATCCTCTCTCCCAATCCCGCCCCTCCCGGTCTCCACACAACTACTTTCACGTTCAGGTGTTCTTCATTCCGATCGCGTCCCCCAATTTCGGCTGCATTGTCCGCTACATAAATCATGTCCCCCCTGACCAACGAGAAGGTCAAATTAGAAGCGAACCGTTTGCCTGGTCCCGCTGGTGGTTCGCCATCCGCTGGACCCGGGGTCGTCCGGGTCGTGGTCTTGCACCGACTCGTCTCACCGCGGACCGCCGCCGCCCATCGATCGGCATTAACCATCCTCGGCCCAGTTATTATCGACCTGCGACGATGGCGCCTGAATCTTCCGCCGAGCTTTCATCAAAGCTCATGTATGTAGACAAGAAGGTGGGGACTGTGTCTGCCACGGTAAGACGTCCGTGCATTCCTGTCGTCTGTGAGGAGCGGTGGTCGTGCGGTAGAGCGCCGGACTGTCAATCAAGATTGTTCAATCCCACCTACCGCCGTTTCGAAACTTAGGCAATTTCGTTCATCTCACATTGCCTGTGTATTTCGGAAGAGACACTAAAAGCCGGTGGTCCCTTATATCTGGTGTCTATGCCAGAGGAAGTAAAAGATCCCACACAGGGGGTAAATGTGTAACCTGTAGTGGACTCACTAATTTTAGAGGACAACTCTGAAAACTAAGCTCGACAATACTCTAGTCACAAACATGTGGCTAACATAGAGTGATGAGCTAACCATAAGAAGAAGAAGTCTCGAAACCCGCGGCCGACGCCCGATCGCTGACATGCCTTGTGTAGAACGGGTGTTGCTTGCGTCCACGACGCGGATCTGTGAGAAATTGTTGGCGAAATAGACTGTTTAATGATGGATCTGTCTTAGATAATAAAATGGAAATGCTACGAAATGTCTTCATAACGTTTGTCTTCATCCCACACACCTATATAATGAGATTATAAAATTAGGATATGCGTGCGAAATAGTAAATACCTTTGATGTTAGACATTCCCCCGACAACAATTTGCGGATTTGAATAAATATAGATATAGCTTAGCGACCGTGGGTCGGAATACAAATGCTGTGGTCGACAACCAATGCAATATATCATATGCATTTATATATAGGCATAATGCGGTAAGATCCAACATACAGATTTCAATTCACTGAAAATATTATTTGCTGAAGAAACATGTTGCCTAGGCATGATTGATTCAAGGTTCCTCGTCGTTTCTGCCACGGTTTGTGCGATTGAGAGCAAGTAGACGTTGATGTCATATCCCTTACGCTGAGCACGTCGTAAGTACCATCTTGGGACAACAATCCAGCGTGTATAATTGTACATTGCAACGACTGTAACGTAAAATGGCCATTCTATACAGGATAATTGCATTCCTAACCATACAGTAACCAATGCCGTTCTGATGTTGATCAGTTTCCTCCCGTTAGCTTTAGGTTTCATCTGTGGCGGATCGATTCATTCCAGATGTCCAATAGGAACAGTTTTTTCGCAAGTACTCCGCGAAATATAACCGTTCACTATATATAACTAGGGCAATTGAAATTGACGAAATTGCCCGGATTGTCAACGGCGGCATAATAAGATTGTGAGTCCATCAATACGTCAAGCCATCAGTGCATCAAACCATCAGTTCACTAGTCAAACAGTAATTGACCGAGAAAACTGAAATATCTAGGGAACAGACCTTGCAGCGCGGACAGGCCAAAAGCAGAACGTCCTAACGCTAGAAACATTACTTGCTTCCTGTATGTAGCCTATTAGGGTCTACACACGCGTCGTCGCCTGATAATTATACCCACACACGCGAATATTCTCACTATAATAGATTGGCATTTTATTATGGATGTTCATCTGTCCTTAATAGCACACGCTATTAAAGACCGCTGACAATCGCAATTATTTCGTCTCCGGAATGAGGTCTGTTCGCCTTTGGAAGGAGGCGCCATTTCCTTGTGTAGTCTTCTAGTTGTGGTCCGACAAAGCCCGCAGGCGACAGGAGCTGTTGGGTGATTTCCGTTCGCCTAATGCCGTGACATTTGCTGCATCAATCCCAACATCATTTGCACGAATTCTCTCTTATGTTCAGGTGGACGGGTTGGTGCGGCGCCTGTCGCTGGGGGTTATGCTCTACTCTCACGTCTTACCATTGACGTATCCAGACCAGTAGATCGCGGTTTGTCTGTACATGTCACAATGAAACATTTGCCTCTGCCGTCCGCCAAGACTTGCTTCCGCCAACGACGTCGATAACGGTAATAATATATATAACTGTGGGGAGCGGTGGTCGCGCGGTAGGGCGCCGAACTGTCAATTGAAGGGACGGTGGTTCAATCCCACCTGCCGCCGTTTCGAAACTTAGACAATTTCGTTCACCTCACATTGCCTGTGTCTTTCGGGAGAGACACTAAAAGTCGGTGGTCCCTTATATCTGGTGTCTATGCCAGGGGAAGTAATAGATCACACACAGGGGGTAAATGTGTAACCTGTAGTGGACTCACTGATTCTAGAGAAGGACAACTCTGGAAACCAAGCTCGACAATACTCTAGTCACAAACATGTGGCTAACATAGAGTGATGAGCTAACCATAAGAAGAAGAAGAAGGTTATGCGCTACTCTCACGTCTTGCCATTGACGTATCAAGGCCAGTAGGTCGCGGTTTGTCTGTACATGTCGCAATGGAACAGTTGCCTCTGACCTCCGCCAAGACTTGCTTTCGCCAACGACGTCGATAATGGTTATAACATAATGCATGAAATACACTATTACTACTGAGTGATATATCATAAATCAAACTTTCCCGCATCCATATGTTAGTGCAGAAACTCTGTCTTGTGTTTGTGTCGTTTGTAATCAGAATTTCAACAAATTATAAGACGGAATGTCCGAATCCACCACCTGTTCGGCATCAATTTGTCGTCATCAATTTGTTTGATGGTTTTTGCTAGGCAACATTTCACGTGGCTGACAGGTTAATTGAGATAGGTGTGCAGACTTCCCCGTGGGATGAAAGTAGTAAACTACATGAGAGCAATTATCCATACCATGTCACCGACAAATTCACACCGGTTTAATCAAATAGATATTGGTGATATAAAAGCCGAAATAAGTCCTTTTGATTATTTAAAACAACTGCATGCAATAACTTTAGTAATCCGACACCGCATTAACATTTAATATCGTCACACACTTAAATTAATTTTGGACATAAATGTGGCTGATTAACGATGAGTTAAATAACGTAGCAAGTAGTTTTAAGACAATCAGCCTAGAGAACACAATACAATAACTGAAGAGGATGGCCATGTATATTAGCAAAGGAAGACCAACATTAAGTTAAAACGGTTGTGTGAAAAGTGTATTTAGAACGAATATTACATACAAAAAGACCGACATTCGTCGAAAGGTAGACGTGGTCCCGCCCAGGAAACAGGTTTAGCGGGAAGAAACGACTAAAGACACAGAAACATAAGGAGGATATTATGTACGTGGAATGAACTAGCCGTGTATATGTCGACATAAAAAAGAAGTAAAGGTAAGTTCTTATATAGTTCAGTATCCAGTCCTCAGACCGTTCAAAGCGCTTTACACTTTACATCCCTGACAGACCTGTTCACTCAGACACCATCTCGGCTTCTCTGGGAAGCATCCAGCCATATGCTACAATTAATGCGCGAAGGCTACTCGTACACATACCCACCACTGTCTATAGCCAGGTACTCATTTATACAGCTGAGTGAACTGGAACAATGTAGTAGAGTGAAAAAAGGTGCTCAAGGTTTCAACACCGCAGCACAGGATTCGAACCCGGGTTCACGTAGTCGAGAGTCCGAAGCTCTACCCCTGCGCGCTACATGTTCCTGAATATACGAAAGGTCACATGTCGATGTTAGAAAAAGGCAACCACATAAAAGAAGTGCACTCGCATAACATACAGTTATGCATTTATGCCCGCGGCTTCACCGTCAGCTCGTACGTACATTCGTAGTCCTAGACGTAATTACGCACGTTGTCGCCTCCTGTCTAACATATATTAGACACAAATTATCTTCCATCTCACGTAGCTGGATGCGTTGGCTGTTGAATTATTAACAAGTTGTCTCTGGCGCAAGGACAATTCAAACGACACTGTGTCTCATGTTAGTTGCACGTAGTTGACAGCAGCTAGTCCCATTGACAAGTCGTCACTGACGTTTCGTCCATGTAGTTATCGGTTGGTCTAGGTGATAGGTCGTATACATCATATGTCCTTTTTGTTGGCCACGAATGATCTCAGTAGCAAGTCGTCCTTGTCTAATTGTCACACGGATTGTCTGAGTGACCACATTCTCTTAAATTTGGTCCTTGTGGTTATCAAATGATCAATCGATTAGCCGATAGATTGGTAGCGCGTCGGATCTTCAGTCTTAATGGTTAGCGGTCATAACCAAAATTATGGCGGTTCAGATATTATTACATATAGTGGGGCGGCATAGCTAACATATTGTTCATTTTGTGATACAAGCACCAAATTTGATACACACATAGCTTCATATATTTAGAAGAAATCTGGATATTGGGCCACTGCGAATTGGCATCCTGATTACCATGGCGACCATTTTCCAAAATGGCCGCCGTAAACCTATTTTCTCATATCTTAGTAACTACGTCAAATAAATCAGTCCTTTTGGTATTGAAACATAGATGTTCGGGGTCAGCGATTTCATATATATTACTTTTGACCTTCTCCGACATTAACATCCGCCATTTGTAAAGATGGCGGACGCCAAGACTAATAACCCTATATCTCATGACCTACGCGACCTGGGAAGCTAATTTTATGGTCAAAATATAGGTATGTGAACAGCCGATTCCAGATTATTAAAATATTTTGTATTTGACCTTGGTCGACCTTCGTATCCGCCATTTAAAAAAATGACGTCCGCTAAAACGATTTTTTTCCACACATTTACAAATGCTTCAGTCAGAACCGATACATTTGTGTCAAAATGTAAGTTTTTCAAAGTACCGATTTCAAATATGTTACATATGACCTTCTCCAATATTAATATCCGCCATTTTTAAATATGGCGGCTTTAAAAGCCAAATTTATTCACATCTTGAGAAATAAACCAGATAGAGAGTTAACATTGTCTTTATAATTAAGATTTTACATGCTGCTATTTTAAATATGCTACTTTTGATCCTGTCGGACATTCGTATCGGCCTTTTTCATGATGGCGACTAAAAATGGCGGTTATTTTCTATATTGGCTATCAACAAATGCTATTTACTAGCTAGCCTATATTCACGAGAGGAGTATCAACAGTCGTCCCCTCTCTTGATGTTTAGAAAAGTTTACGTTAACTCCAAAACGCCTCACAGGTTTAAATCATTGTTTATTTTTGTTATGTTGTTAGTAGGGCGGCATAGCTAACATATTGTTCATTTTGTGATACAAGCACCAACTTTGGTACACACATAGCTTAATATATTTAGAAGATATTACGTATTAGCACAGACCATGTAACAATGTTCACTTAATGTACTACAGCCATTAACTATACTATTTAAGTTATTTGAGAATACCAGTGTTATTGTTGAATGCTATTTGAATCATTCTATTAACACATCTTGATCACGTGACAACTTGACAACTTCATGGCATGGCACTTTAATGTTTGAGTATATGAGAGTCAGCTGGCACATTCTCCCTCACAGAAGCAGAGGCCTGAGCACTGAAGTGCAGCCTTCTTGCACTTGTAGCGGTTTCTGCAACCACTCAGGGTCTGGTAGCAGTTTCTTTGCCCAGATGTGACCACCCTGGTAGACTGCTCTCTTGGCATGCTCCTCTAGAGCAGCTCGGGTAGGCGGGATTTGTTGCACCGAGGGTTTTCGTGGAAAGAGCTTCCTTTTTGCATGGTCCACCTTGGTGCAGGTGCTGGTTCTGTCAAACAGAAGTATGACAAACCTCTCGATTATGTTCACTGCATCATCGGGGATCTCCTTTGGCCCATCTGCAAGCAAGCATCAATAGTGCATCTGTCTGTTCAGCTGGATACAGTGTCACAGCATGTCAAAGCATGGTATATTGGTAGGGCACATGACATCTCTGGTCCAAGGCTCACAGCTATTTGGTTGGCTGCCATGTAGCGAAAGCTCTTGCCAGTTCCGAATGCTAGCCATAGTTCACATCCAGCGGGTAGATAAGTTATGGCAAACACAGCCAAGACCACAACGTCGGTGTCAACGTACAGTGCTAATTAGTATCTGGTGGTGGCCATGCTGTGCAGCGTGTGTTACATGCAGTAGTATACGACTATCAGCTTCTTCAGGGCCGCATGGCGACAGGGTGTGGACATACTGCAATAGCTGTGTGCGGAACACCCCGTTCCCATCGGTGAAGACAAATTCCTTGTCTTCCTTAGAGAACGCCTGATCGTGGACAAGAAACTGAATAGATATCTCTTATTGCTGTCAATCCGCAGAAAGTTCTGCCAGTTTCCTGTTAGGGCAGCCTTCCCAACCACATGTCTCCTTACACCCTTTCCGCGCATGGCTCTTGCTATGCCTTTCAGGGAGTCATCCTTGTAAGTATCCCAAACAAGGTCCACACGTGACACACTGCGCAGCTGAGAAAAAATATATGGGATGAATACCTGCTGGGAATATTCATCAAATGTCTTGGCAGCTGCTGACTTCATCATCTGTTTGATGGCAGCTCCATCAAGAACTATACAGGCAGCATCATGGGTCTTAGTCTGAGATGGAGACAGGTCGTCTAGGCATGTCAGGATGTCACTCTTAGTACCAAGTCGTAATCTTCCTCCATGGGAGAGCGCTGGTGGCCGTGCTTGGTTCTCTTGCTGAAAGAAGTCTTCCAGATTGCCATCTCTCGTTTAACAGGTAATGTAGAGTCGTGAGAACAGCTCGAAATAATTTTTCATTAATGTCAGCTGATGCTTCTTCTTACTTGCCGTCTTTGTCCTTAAGCCAACAAACAGTTTCAACCGATTGCGATGGATTGTGTCATCAATGGGCTTTGGTCTCTCCACAAGACATTCCTTTGTGAATGTTTGGAACTGTTGTTGGCCTATCTTCTGTGCCTTCTTAACAGCCTCGACTGCCGATGGGTGCGCAATCTCTTTGCTGTCAAGGACAGGTAGGTCTTCGCTCTCTTCTTCGAATGGGTTGCCCAGTACTTCCATTACGTTGCTGAGTGAGCAGACGTCTTTCCTAAATGCATTTTGCACATTTGCTGTCTGGTCATGGTAGATCACCTCATGTCGTCTTCCCATGAGCTGGTGTGCATCTTCAAAGTCTTTAATCAGCGCAGTAACCTCACGTCCAGCCACCAGCCACCGCTGGAGGGCACTAGGATTGTCTGTAAGACCTACCGCCCCTCAATCCCTCTTGCTGCAAGCATTATTCTGCTCATGTGCTTGATGAACTGGGATATAGCGGACATAGTTGGTGTGGTCCAGAGCAACGAACCAGGGGACACGTTCTGTCAGAGCATCGAGGTACATGCTGAAGGAGGACTGCCGCTGGGACCGCACAAAGACCAGTAAACATAGCTGCAATTACAACTACATTACTGTTGCCCAATACTGAAATTGAGGGCAGCTCTCTTTCCTCTTTGAGCACCATTCATCAAACCCCAAAGGTTTAATACTAATACTAATAATAACACTACTGCTACTACTGATTTAACTTATGTATTTAACCTATTAATTAAATTAATTTATTTAGCTTATTTGTATATATTTATATTTGCATATAATTATGTATTTACATGTTTAAGTTGTTAGGGCCTGTAAGCAGGTTTTTAACCAAATGGCGCCTTACAAATGTTTCCAAATAATAATACAGTTAATTATACTATTTTATCAATGAGACATCAACATTCTACATAAGTGTAGGTGTGCTTCTGTACTTTTCTAAATAAAAAAACAATGTTTGCTATTTGATTCATGGCACTAAATAATCGAATTATAATTATAATGAAATGACAAATTACTTTGTAATGTTTCATAGAATTGTGAGTGAGTAATTATTTGTCTCTCAGGGGTATTAGGATCTCAATTATATCCATTATTGTAGGTGACTTCATTGATTTAGAAAGTCTTGACCAACCGCTGGCGGCCATTTTGAAAAATGACTGCCACGGCCACCAGGGGGCAAATTTTCGGTGGCCCAATATCCACTTTTGTTCCCAATATATCAATCAACACATCTGCCAAATTTGGTGCTTGTATCACAAAATGAACAATTGGTTTGGTATGTTGAGCTATGCCGCCCCACTAATACCGTTTGCCAACTGTCTGAGATCATTATCCGTGCAATTGTTTCTGGAACAGTTTGATGACGAGTTAAAGGCAAAGCTATCGTCTACTGCTGGGAGTGTTATCACTGGTGCATCCAGTCTGCACGTGGACGTTGGTTCTGGTATAAAAGGCTTGGACATCTTGGACACAATGGCATTATGATCTACTCTTGAAACATGTTGTCGCGTTTAACCCACCATAAACCGCAATCGCATGTCAAAAGCAACGTTTTGAAGCGAATTTCGACATGGAGATAGTGACCAATGATTAGCTGAATCGTGTTACTCGTGTAGAGCGCAGTGGCTCAGGCGTGGAGCGTCGGACTCTCAACTAAGAGGACTCGGGTTCGAATCCTGTGCTGCGGTGTTAAAACCTTGGGCAAGTTTGTTTCACTCTACATTGCTCCGTTTCACTCAGTTGTATAAATGAGTACCTGGATATAGATAAGTGGTGTGTACGAGCAGCCTTCGCGCATCAATTGCCGCATACGGCTTGATGCTTCCCAGAGAAGTTAAGATGATGTCTAATTGAACAGGTCTGCCAGGGAAGTAAAGTGTAAAGCGCTTTGAGCAATCCTCAGGATTGGATGCTGCGCTATATAAGAACTTACTCGTGTAGACAGGAACCGTCACGCGCAAGTTCATACACCAACGTCGGTGCTGATGCAGACAACTGAATGGATTGTAAATAGATATAAGCGAGATAATGGGAGTATGTCAACAGCAGTGGCTGATACGAAAAAGTACAACTGTTCACACGAGACACGGCGGGACCTGAGTGTATGTGATGCCTGGCCCGTTGAAGCTGCTACACGGCTAGCCAACACTGAGATGTTGAGATGGTATCTTTCACACATATAGGCTTTTCGTGCGTCACTTTGATCTGACACCGTGCGATATCATGTGACCAGTGAAGTTGTCATGTAGGGACGCAATGAACTGCTCAACGTGACAAATAGAAAGTGCCGGCTGTTGTGTACACGACATTGCATTAGATTATCCTTTCTACTTCGCTCTGTATGTCTGATTGTCTGTCTGTCTGTCTGTCTGTCTGTCTGTCTGTCTGTCTGTCTGTCTGTCTGTCTGTCTGTCTGTCTGTCTGTCTGTCTGTCTGTCTGTCTGTCTGTCTGTCTGTCTGTCTGTCTGTCTGTCTGTCTGTCTGTCTGTCTGTCTGTCTGTCTGTCTGTCTGTCTGTCTCACTCTCTCTCTCTCTCTCTCTCTCTCTCTCTATATATATATATATATGTATACATACATACATACATACATACATGCATGCATGCATGCATGCATACATGCATGCATACATACATACATGCATGCATACATACATACATACATACATACATACATACATACATACATACATACATACATACATACATACATATATACATACATACATACATACATACATACATACATACATATATACATACATACATACATACATACATACATACATACATACATACATATATACATACATACATACATACATACATACATACATACATACATACATACATACATACATATATATTAGGCATGTCAACATAAATTGAACACCTCTGTGTGGTCTTGTCTATCCAACATATACCTTATGATCCATCATTACGTTTATGTAACGTAACATCGATCGTTTGTTCAGTTGCTAAAATGCCATGCTTTGTTTTAGTCTAATGTATATGCCGCCCGTACTGGTGTTGTTTGTTCGAGTTAGCAGCGTACGTTTCTTCTAGCTACAGCCAGATTCTGCCAATATTTATGGACGAACCTCCGTAAGCGAATCCAGGGACGTCTGGCAAACTGTGGGCTTCATGCAGATTGTCTAATCCATCACTGGTCGCCGAGAGTGCAACGTATTCAGCTACCTGTCGAAACATGTGGATGTGCATGCGTATGCACGTATAAACCTATATTAGGACAAGGCAATCTGAAATCAAGCACAGCTACACTGGGGAAATGTGGCATACTTTAAATACATTGACGTAACACTCATTATATATTCATTATTACAGTAATATATTCAGTATATATTCATTCTCACTGAGGACTATTTATAAATCAACGGAACTGACTATCTGCTGATTATGTAGATGCTCGGCACTTGGATGAACACGATTTCACAAGGGCGGCTTTCACATATGCACCAACTCCTGAACATCCACATGTCGCCTTTTCCATTTGCGATCGATCTGGGAATTTCATTGAATCTTTTCTGTTACATTTTAATGGCGATTTTCTGGAGTAAATTAAATAGAC